>VWZI01007628.1:571270-621895 GCA_013396835.1 Psilopogon haemacephalus
TGTCATGTGGGACAGAGTCAAAGGCCTTACTCAGGTCCAGGTAGATGACATCAGTTGCCCTTCCCTTGTCCACTGCTGCTGTGACTTTATCATAGAAAGCCACCAAATTTGTTAGGCATGATTTGCCCTTGGTGAAGCCATGCTGGTTGGCATCAGGCACCTCTGCTTTCTTCTCCATCTGCTTTAGCAGAGCCTTGAGGAGGATCTGCTCCATGATCTTGCCAGGCACAGAGGTGAGGCTGACTGGTCTGTAGTTCCCAGGGTCGTCCTTTTTTCCCTTCTTGAAGATAGGTATTATATTTGCCTTTTTCACTTCATAGGCATTCCGCTGTGCTGTTCTTTCACACGTCTTCCTGGCAGTGGGTTGTTCACCACTACCAGGCTATTTCTTCTCAGAAATCTCTCCACAAAATATGCTTTGAAATAAAGAGGAGATTTTAAAGACTGTCACTAACAGTGCACGACAAAAGATTCTTTCTCTGCTCTACAGGAGGATTTACATAGGACAGCACCGTCCACTGATAATTAGAAACAAAAAATATTTTTTAGCAGAATGCTTTGTATCTTGGAAAGAAATGAGAGAAATTACATCAGGAATGGAGAAAAAAAAAAAAATCCAAAGCAGTGAAAAGCCAAAAGCTATTGCCATAAACTGTCTGCAGAGAAAGCCACCAGATGTCAGCACAGCCTGTTCTTTTGTTCTCCAGAACCTCTGACAGCCAAGAAATATGTAATGCTTATGAAGAGTGCTTATCTGTGAATTGGTTTAGCCTGCAAATTCTGTGCTAGGGCTGTGGTGATGAAAGGTGAATCTTTCCTTGCAGAAAGTATTTCTTTTTATATTAAAATCAAAAAGCGGCAAATTGAACTGGTATCAGGGCTTAGATTCCTCTTGTTAGAGAGCATCCTTTGCAGTTCCAGCGTATCTAAATCTTTGCATGCTATGAAGAGGCATTTGCAGAACATTCATTTGAAGAATTGTCTGGAGAAGATCGGTGTTAATTTGCTGAGGATTTGTGAAGTAGACTTCAAATATGCCTTTTTTTTCCCCCTCTTTCTTTAATACAAGGAAAACCACCCAGAACAGACACACATGCAAAGCAGAGCAAAACATCTTCAGCAACAGAGCTTAAACACACAACACATGTATCCTCCATGCTTCTGACCCTAAGCTCTTGCTATTTTTGCCTTGTAGAATGAGGGCTGAGGAGAACCTGGCACTGTGTTTCCCAGGCTGTGCTTTCTGAGCTGTCATGAGCTGAGATGGAATATGAGTTTCAGAGCCCAAACCCAAGCACCATGCACGGCTTAATGCTGTCAGTGATTGAAGTGTGCATAGATGCTGCCTGGTTAATAGGGTAAATTTGAATTGTTGCACAGGGACAAGGCGTGACAAAGCTTTCTGCTGAGAGCCCTGTCACTTTTCTTGCAGCAGCTTGTAGATGCCAGGGAGATTATTGAAGAGAAGGAAGTTAAGGAGCAGGTAGAGCTTGGGTGACCTGAATTCTTGCTCCTTCTTTTTTGGGCTGCTGCTTTAGTTTGTTTCTTCTAGCCTCACAGCAATGGTGTCATGTTATGGGGTTACCACACCTCGCTGTATATGAGAACTGCTTCTTGATTCCTAACTATCATAGCCCTCAAGCGCTAGTCACAATCCATAGGTGATGCATGGGAAACTGCAGCTGCACAGTCTTTTGCTGTCTGCAGGGGAAGACCTATTCTGTGCATGGATGGGAGGTGATATTCTTGCTTCTCATTCTTTTGTGCAGCACCCAGTTCTGCTTCTTTGTGGATCAGGACCATGTCTTCAAGCATGGCATGCATAGCAGATAGCTGAGAAGTGGATGTTTAGGCTGCTGATGCAAAGGGTGAGAGAATGGGGCACGGACTTTTCAGCTTTCTGTAAATAGGATATTTTAAAATAAGGTAGGGATTGTACCTTTTGTTTGGTTAAATCCTCTCTTTCTCATAGCAATAGGCCAAAACCAGATAGCCAGAAGAGTGAGAGTTTCACGTGGTAGTGAATACGTTCAAGAGTTCAGTATGACAAACAGCATAAAAATTTACCTTTGTACATCTGTTTCTGCTCTCTGGCAGTGTTGTGTACCAGGAATGTCAAGAATGTAAGAACTGCTATCAGCTCTCATTTTGCACCTTGGGAAAGCTTAATTCTGCTCTCCAGCTGAAGCCTAGGGAACTTGTGATTTTCTTCAGTGATTTGAGAGTTCTAAA
Organism: Psilopogon haemacephalus; assembly: GCA_013396835.1. Classification (NCBI taxonomy): domain Eukaryota; kingdom Metazoa; phylum Chordata; class Aves; order Piciformes; family Megalaimidae; genus Psilopogon; species Psilopogon haemacephalus. The sequence continues at coordinate 573,503 of VWZI01007628.1, forward strand.
ATGGAAGGTGTGGTGTTGGGCCATTTTTCACACCACTACAAGGTCACATCTTTGGCTTTTTGCATTCATTTGTGTCCATGCAACCAGAGGACATCAGCTGATTTTAGAGTCAAAGCAGCAATCTAGAAAGGAAAGCCTTACATTCTAACTGTTAGTATCATGGACATTTCTTTACACTACTCCCCTTCCCCATCTCCCAAATTAAATACACTTGATTTTGTGAGAGCAGGCTTGAACCTTGTACAGCAGCTTTGTTTTCTAGAGTGCTGGATGAGACAGCTACTTAAACATCTGATTGTAGATAGCTCTTTCAGCCTTCAAGCTGGCATGCAGCAGGCGAAGCTGGCTAATTGCAGATCAGATATAGGAAACAGATAACATGAGTAATTTAGCAGCTGAACAGCAGCTGTAGTGGATCCTCCAGTGCTGAGGTTTCTAAATCTAAAACAGATTATCTTTTAGGGGGACCACGGTAGTACTGCTTTAAGTCTTTGAAAGGTTCTGGTAATACTGTGGCTTGTAATAAGTGATCCTCCTTGCTAGCCACACACAAGTTATTTTGAAACTCCTGCACACAAGAACTGTCCCTAATCGTAAATGGTATCTACCTGCTCTGTGCTGTATGCCTAGCTTTAAATTAAGCATGGTTCTGACTTGCACTTAAAAACCTCATGAAGAAATTCTGCAAAACTGATGCTGCTTATTAAGTGAAATGAATAAATAAAAGAGAACTGCCCTAGTCTAACAAACCTTGTTCCTCAAACCTGAAGCATGGTCTGCAGGTCCCACTACCTCTGCGTGTGCAGTGTTGAGCTCGAGGATAACACCAGAGTTTTGTTGCCGACTGTAGCAGGTCGTGCAGTTGCACTGGAAAGACTGGAGGCAATACAGAGGTGCTGAAGCAAGTGCATCCCCCGTAGAGATGTAACTGTAGTTTGATATATCACTTTGTAAGTAAATCCCTGAAGAGCAAGAAACCAATTGCACTGTTAAAAGCCTTGTTATTATGAAACAGGAGGAACGAGAGAACCGTACCTGCAGAGGTTAATCTTCAGCACAAGAATTTAAATGAACTCATTAAAATCAACTTACAAATTAGCTCATTAAAATGCCGCGCCACAGATCTAGAAGTTGGTTGATCCGGCATGACACTTCTATGAAGAAGTGACTTAAGAAACAGAGAACAGATTCATAGTATTAAAACTCTTTTTTTCCCCCAGTCCTATAAACTCTCATTTGGAATTCCCACTTTCTCAAACTCTGTATCAACAGCCCTTTCCCTTTAGTGAATTAAGCTTGTTTGATCCTGTGGTGCAAGTGCGGTGTAGTATCACTATCTTCTTGCATGGGAACTCTGTAATTGAGGCCCTGGCACCATGGGTCATAGCAATGATCATTTTCAGTTATTAGCCTGATAACCAGACACCACTAGCTGCTGACTGTAGTAGGTTTTATTTCCTAGTGGTTAAATTTTAGATAATCACATTGCTTTACTACTGCTATTAATGTAATGGGATTGTTCAGGAGAAGGGGTGAAAAAAAGACTCAAACGACTGCTGATAGAATTATATTGACCTGTTCAGAATATCTTTTATATAACAACAGATGCCAGTGATTAAAACTGGCTTTACTCTTACAGCTTTTCAGTTGGTTCTTACATATCCCAGAGGCACATAGTAGGTAATACAGAAAATAAAAATATAAAGAATTTACATTCCAACTGTATATTCTGCAATATTATATGCGTGTGTGTACACAATATACAAAGAAACTCCAGGTACAAAACCAGTTAATAGGTAAATTTTAAGCTAACCCAACTAAACCCCTGTTCAGATTAAAAAAAAAAAAAAAAAGTGTAGGGAAAAGGTAACTGAAAAAATTCTCAAGCTACTTTTCAGCACTCCAGAACCAGAAGATATTAAGTAAACTGTTGTGTCAAATGTTTTCAGAAGGCACCATCGGAAATGGTGTTCTGCAGTTGTAGGAATCTGTCTCAGTCTTTAAAAGGTGAGTGGCTGGACAAGCTGTTGGCACAGGCAGTACCTGAAGACACTGGAGCAGCCTTTTTTTCAGACTCCATGGAGCTGCAGTAGCTGTGGGGATTTAGAGCTGGTCGCCTGTCTATCTGGGCTTGTGTCTGTCCATCTGAAAAGTACCATGCTGACTCACTAACAGAGCCAGCTCCCCAGGAAGGTCCAGGTGCCTTACCCTGCTTCTGCTCATGAAAACTGTCCTTTTGTCATCAGTGGGAAAGGGCATGTGGGTGTGAAAGTCATGTAAACAAAGGTGTAAACCTTACATCTGCTGGGCAGAAAGGTTAAGTCTTCAACATAGCATGACTCACAATAAAACCACACCTTTCCCCTTCAAGACAAAGCCTGCAAGCCTGGGTAATGTTTTTTATCAGTCTCCTAGACGTTTTTTTTTTTCCTTGTCTGACCTAAAGATGTGAAAAGAACGTTAGGTGGGGAAAAAGAGGCACTGGAATACATACTGTAACCAGAAAATGTGCAAGCTCCTGCTTCTATGTTGATGATGAAATACAGGAGAAGATTAAAAGAACAAGCTTACCGAATCCAGTTTTCCCTGAAGTATGAATTAATCTGGAATTATACTGATGGAATTATACTCAGGTGAAACTGTCTCAAATCCATGCAGAAACCTAACCTACCATTCAAGCACAAATAGAATGTGCTGGGTAGTCAATCTGCTTGCTGAGTGATTTGATCAGGTGCTGCCCTGGGCTAGGTTGTAGAGGTTGGTAGGGAAACCTGAATGACCACAGCTTTATGAAAGGGACAGTGGAAAAGGATTGTACCTTGCCCGTGTTTCCAAGAAAAGCCCACAAACTGAAGAACCCAGCTGATTCTGAAACCCATGTTGATCTCTCCTTAGTCAGTGAAAGGAAGTGGGGTTTGGAGACTTTACCATAAGCCTTAAGCAAGAACTAAAATCCCCCAGTATCATCACGGACACCACGAGCAATATTTGGAGAATACTGCTGTAAATTTGGAAGCTATATAGGGAAATCTTAAGGTTTCCTATGTAGTAATCATCCAGGCTACAAAAGCAAAGCTGGCTTGTAGAAGGCCTTATGCACCCCAAAATTGATCATTTGGCTCTCCTCCATTTATATAAACTGGTCTAGTAGCAGGTATTTTCTTGTCCCATGAACCACGCCTCATTTGATGCTGACAGCTGTTCTTTTTCAAAGCAATACTGAACACTTAACTGTAGGAAAATGAGGCTATTCTAGCCATATCCTTGCACCTGACCTCACTGAGGTAGACCTCTTATGTCACCCTGATTGCTTGCTTTTAAATGAGCTTTTGTGAATGGCTGTTCTCTGTTTGGTGATTTGGGTGTTCAGAACCTAAAGAATTATTCTGATAAAGAGCAAGAGCTTGAAGTGATAGAAAGTGACAGGTAGAAAATGAAATTAGGACAGAAGTCTTCATTGCCCTGTACCATATCCAAAGTGGGTGTGAATTCAGAAGTGTTTGATACCTGCTTTGTGATGTAGCAAATGACTTTTTAAGGTCAAGGCAATAAAGGACTCTGCCCAGAGTGTACAACTGCTGTATTTTTGTGTTGTGGTCAAAACTTGCTGATCCTTTTTTAAGACCATACAAAGCTGCTGTTTTGTCCTCATAAATGGACACGTTAAGGTGACAATGGATTCTAAAAGCTTCACCCTGTTATTTGATGTAAGGCCAGCTGGAAGGCCTTGATTTTCTTAATGTAATTTTATGAAGCAGCAGGTCGGTCTGATAATTACCTTCACTCAATTTCCATCAAATACTGCTGGAAACTCTGGCTTGGTAAAACACAGAGCATGCAGCAGCAAGTTTTCATTGCAGAGCAGATGTGTTACATTAGGGGACATATCTCTTCAAATGCTTTTCTACTGCTGGAAAAGGTGCTCTATTTCTGTAGCTTATAAAAGTGCACCTCTAAGGCACAGCTTAGAGTTCCAGAAGTGCTGTCTGTATGTGAGAATTGAGATACTTGGCCATGCTGTCAAGTTTAGATGTCTTCAGTAAAATCTGCAGATGCTACAGGAGGCGGATATTGCTGTTCTTACTTGTCATTGAGTTCATTGAGGAGACCCAAGACCACAGACAATTCATCATCCAGACATTCAACAGGCAGGGTGTTTTTCCTGTCATAACCCCCCCCCCCCAAACACAGTTCATATTAAAAACAACAGCGAAAAACTACCAAACATTGAAATTGATGACAGCAGCCAGGAAAGCAACTGAAAAGTCTTGGTCAGGGGAGCTGCCAGCCAGCACCTCCAGTGACTGATCTGACTAACAGTCTCCCATGAATAGCAGTGCTGCCGGCTTGGCTTTCACAGTCGTTTTTAAGGCAGTAATTGTCCTTGCAAATCAGCAACACAATTCAACTACTACTATCCAAACTGGTTTCGTGGTCATCCGTTTTCTAAAGTCACCAAATTTTATTGTTTGCCCACAATACAATGACACCAAAACATAAATGTATTTAACAAAAAGAAACACCTTCATAGAAACGTTGATAGTGCTTTGATATCCTCTGTCACAGCTGGGGCTCTCTTAGACGTTGCTAGAGGTCTCTCCACTTGAAAATTCCCCAGTCGCACTGGGCAGGACAAACTTCACGTATCTGCCCTTCTCCCAGCCTCTCCTGATCCGCAGAAGTCTTTGCTGGATGCAGGGCAAAATGAAGATGACTTTTGCTATGATCACAGTACATGGGACGAGCAGTGTGAGGGTGTAGGTCGGAGGCAGGTAGAATTTGTACTGGTTCTCATCAAAAGCCCTTGACCATCCGTATGTGAGTGTGTGCAGAGTGCTGATTACCAAGGCAATAAAACCAAGTGTGGACTAAAAGGAAGAGAAACACACACACCAGTTAGCAGAGGACCTTCTGCCTGCCTATTTTCCTCTACCTTTTTAACAGTATTTTCAAAGTGCACAGAGCACAGAGAAAGCAGTAAGTATTCCTGTGTTTCTTGGACAGAATCAGAAGTGGCTGGAAACCTTTCCTGGGTAGTGTGCCAGACTGCATTTTTCTTTTTCTAATCAGAGGTTAAGTGTGATATTAGAAACTCAGCAGGAGTTTCTCCGAAGATGCTGCCAACTCAGCTGAGAGGTGGGCTCCTGCCTCCATGTGAATCAGCAGATCCCAGCCCCTGTTGAGCTTGTAACTGCGGGCAGCTCACAAATGCACCTCCCAAGCCACAGCTGCCAGCTCCACTGCCTGCTGGTCCATGGCTGATGAGAGGCTGCTGACTGGTGGGGTGAAGCAGCAGCTCCAGACCAGCATTTGGCACTATCACAAGTCAGTGAAGCTGTAGCTTCACACAGAGCAGACACCTTCAGGTAACTGCCATCTCCTACAGAAAAATGAAACTAGGGAGAAATGCTCTATTCTGAGGTAAGCAAGAACCCTTCTCTGTCCTAGAGATTTGTGCTGGTTTGTGAGCCAGAGAATCAGGGAGTATGATGGACTAGGTCACTGAAATGGGGAGTCAAGAGCACTTTATCCACTCAGGGAGGCAGCAAGAACCCAGACACTATTCTGGAGACAAGAACCTCCCCCATTTTCAGCTGAGATCATGGCTGCCAGCACCCATGGAGATGACAATGTGCCTCAGTATTTTGAGATCCATCTGAGGGCTGCTCTCAAGAGGGGTTTTAAACTGTGGTACTCTCACCAGTGCTTTCATGTCAGGATCAGAAGTGGAGACTCCTGATCATGCCAGCTCCCTCTGCCCGCTGGCACTGATCAGGAGTCAGGCACTCAGTCCTGGAGGCATATCAAGTACAAGCCTTTGCTGCTGTATTTTCAAAGAAAAGCACAGATGTAAGTGCTGCCCCACTCTGAACGCTTGGTCTAAGCCTGCAATAACCAAATTTCAAGATGCCTAGACAGGGAAAAACTTGCTGCTGATGTCCCTACCTTAGAGAAGGAAGCCTTTACAAGTCAAAATATCTGGCTTGGTGCAGCTAGTCAGAGATCAGCAAGACGTAGAGTCTTCCTGAAGGTATGTCCAGGAAAGAGGGCACAGCAGAGAAATAAGGGGCTAGGGCAAGACAGGAAGAAGGACTACTCATTTTCTCTCTAAAAATAATCTTAGCTGGAAAACAATTCAAAGCATCTCTTCCCATTTTTTATTATTGGGAAACTATTAAAAAAAAAAAAAAAAGTAGCATGTTATTAGCAACAAACTAGACCAAGATGCCTCTAACTTTCAGAGCTAATTATTTAGGCAGCTGGAAGGACTGAGCAGAGGAGGAAAGCTCCAAAACATACTACCAGATCTCAGTACTTCACTTCTTCAGCATGTATCAGGCAGTTATGTGGGTGTTGCTGACTCCTGCCAAGACTTCATCTGTATGACCCCCTGCCAAGGTAGGGAAGTCTTCCCTGTGTTACAGCTGAGAATTAATTACTCAAGGTTGTGCCAGGAGTCAGGAGCAGACCTCTGAAATGAACCTCAACCCTGCAGGTGTCCCCACACTCATCCTTTCTGTGTGGACAGCTGTCCTTACCAGAAGTCATGTGCAATTCCTAAACCAAAGCTGTAACAATCAGCAAACCGGAATAGGGTCAATATTGGTTTCATGTGGAAAATTAAGGAGGAGTTTGCAGCAAGATGCCATGATCACAGTTGAACCTAACAGCAGAACTTGACCCATACCTCAGCCATTGCTTATTGACTCTGAGCTTCTCTCCAACAGGCAAAAAAATCCTGATGTGGAAAAGGTTGGAAGCACCAGTTTGATACTCATCTGGCAGAGCAGAGATGTAAAGCAAGGCAAGGGGAAAGGGGAGAGGGTGAACTCCAAGGGCAGCAGATGCTTTCTGCCCTAGGTGGAGAGTGATTTTGGAGTCAGCCTGAGCAGAGCCCTGTGCACGGCAGAGATACTGGAGCTGGGATAATGAGTTTGTTCCTCTACATGTTCTTTTTCAGTTGCTGCTGGTACTGGGGGAAAGCAGAAATGGAAATGAGTAGGACAAAAGGTGACAAACCATCACAGGCACTCAGTGCCCCACCTTTGTGTGCAGACAGCAGGGTGCAAGAAACAAAAAAGTTAATTGGCAAAAAAACCCCACAGATAAGCTGCTAGTGGCTGAAAAGCATGCTGGCAGCTCCTCAGACAGCAGCAGTGGGTTCATCCACTTGTAACACATGAGGGGTTGTCTGGTGAGCAGGTGGTGCCCAGGGGGTCCCAATGCTGATGCTGGCTGAAGGACCTGTGTTCAGCAGGGCTCGATAGTTGCACTCGCCAGACAGGCTGTCAGCCAAGTACAGGTTGGTCTGTACTAAAACATTCTGCTTGTAGCAGCTTGGCTCTGTACATACAGCTCAACATATACTCCATGTAGTACAGTGCAGAGACTGCTGAAAGCCCTGTGGGGATTGATTGGCCACCATGCTTAGCCACACTGAGTTTTGAAGCTCTGCTCTCATTTATACTTTCAATGCAGTTTCTGGCTATATTTTTTTTAATTGTTGTTTGGTTTTGATTTCCCCACCCCCCCCAGCAGTGGCAGAGGTTTCTTTTGCACTGTCACAGCATGGGGAATGTGGGTTCACCACCCATATGAGTTGTTAAAGCCCCCATGAAAGACAGCTGTATGAAGGTGGTGTCTTCCTAAAGCAGGCTTTGCACAGATTTTCTACTCTGTATTAACTCTTACATCTCCCTCATCTCCTCGGTGTTTGTGAGGCTCCCTGTAATGCATCAGCCAAGGTGATTCAGCCCCATGTGGCTCATTTAGAAGTGTCTGGGCAGCATCCAAAGCAAACAGCCCCTTTCTGACCCAAATATGTTTCCGACTTCTGCTGCTGTCAGTCCTGTGAAGTCATTAGCTCCATGGAAGCAGCTCTGGCTCACACTTCGTTGACGGCAGGGTTAGAAAAGGGCTGATGACAGATTCTTTATATCTTGTGATGCACAAGCTAAGAAAGAAACCAGGTCAATTCAACCTTCAAATTCCAGGAGGACTTCTCAGGATGGCAAGGTAAAGGCAGCCATACACATTTGTACTTCTCAGCCAATTAGATCTGATTTGTTAATCACTGGGGAACATTAAAAATGTCTCCCATAGACTGAATCACATATGAATCACTGCTGCTGTCCACTGTCTAGAGGTCTGCTAACCAAAACTGGACATGTGGGGGGACTATGTATCCAATTTAACTACATTTAATTGAATTTTTATGTATTCAAGGAATAAAAAATAACTGTTTTATTCCTCAAACCTTAGCAGCAATCCAAATGGGATTTATGTCTTGTCAGGCTACAGATGTGTATTTGAAGAGTGTGGCAGTATCCAATGACATTAACACAGGTGAAAGCACTGCTGCTGGAAAAGGTCAGACTTGGAAGCTGGGTAAGATGGGGACTAAAATGGCCTTGAATTTGTAACAAACCAAGCCAAGCTTTTGGTGCAGCACCTCTCAAACACACCAGCCAGTTCAACTAGGATGGCAATGAATTGCTGCATTTTCTGGGAGACATCTGCCTGGGTGGCTGCCCTCTGCATTTTTCCTCTTTCATTCTTCCCAGGTATGGGAAGTCATGACGCCTCTAGTGTGCTGTGAAAGGGCCAAGTGCTCAGCATCCCAAATATTTGAGAAACCAGCCTCGTGCTTCACCCCTTGAATGTACATCGTGCTGCTGTGCATTAAGGCTGGCAGGCTCACACTTCACTGTGTGAAGTGTTAACCTCTGGAGCCTGGGGGCAGTAGTAGTTCTGCCTGCTCCTGCCTGCCTCAAGAAAAGCATCACCAACTTATTGAGGACTAAATAATTTAAGAGTCCTCACTGAAAGACAAAACCAAAACCAAACCAAACAGCAGAAGCTAACATGCTGAGGGATTTGTAACCTGCACTTTTGATATGATATTTCCACATCAGGGCAGAAGCCAGCCGTGCCTCTGCTGCCCGTGATCAGCTGGGAGCTCGTGTCGCGCTGTCACGCTTTATCCCACACGGACAGAAATAGGTCTATCTTTCCATGAACTAAGCCAGCCAGTTCCCATGTGGGGCAGCCAAAAGCTATTTTAGAGCCGATCATCATGTACTTGTCTGGTCCCAGTGTTGATATACCCTCAGAATGATGCGGGAAGGGGTCCCAAAGGGGCATCGGCAACAGCAGCGTGACATGCACTGGTAGGAGACCGCAGCACTACCTGCTGTGATGTATATATTACATCACACAATCCCAGCACCTTCCAGGACGGCTGCCAGGCTGTCTGGGGAGCCAAAGAGGAACGCAGGGGGTTGCAAAGACTGCTTCCAGGCTGCAAGGAGATAATTCCCTTCACCTACGATTCTTAGTTCAAGAACCTTCCAGTATCTGAAGGGGGCCTACAGGAAGGCTGGGGAGGGACTATTCACAAGGTCTTGTAATGACAGGACGAGGGGGAATGGGTTCAAATTGGCGGAGGGGAGATTTGAATGGGATGTTAGGAAGAAGTTCTTCACAGTGAGGGTGGTGAGGCACTAGAACAGGTTGCCCAGGGAGGTTGTGGCTGCTCCCTCCCTGGATTTGTTCAAGGCCAGGCTGGATGAGGTCTTGAGCGACCTGATCTAGTGGGAGGTGTCCCTGCCTATGGCGGGGGGTTGGAACTGGATGATCTTTAAGGTCTCTTCCAACCTAAACCATTCTATGATTCTATAAGATGCCTAAGGCAGGATCTATTAGCCAATGTCCCGGTGGCTGCAGCACTCCCGTGAGAAACGGTGGCGAGAATTAATATGCTCCCATTGTCTGCTCTGAGAGAGAGGTTTAAAGCCAGGTTTCTCTCCTCCCCTAGGGATGATTTCTTGGGGTCAAGCTCTCCTGGTGAGGCTTTTCTACTCAATGTAAATAATTACTCACAAGTCCGCAGGAAGAGAAAGAAAAATACAAACTGACTAGCTCTTTGGGGTACTTGTGGGGGAAGCTGTGGAACAGGTTGCCAAGTCCTGCTCTAACAAATACTGAATTATTTATATGTTGCTGAAGAGCTTCAACAGGAGAGGGTGGATGATAGATATTCACTCCCACATCCCCAGACCCAGCCCTCTCCTTTTGAAAGGTCAGGAGTGCACTGCTGTGATGCATGGAGAAGCTCTGGAGAGCAGATGCAGGGGTACGGAGTCCCACAGGGGCTCATCCATTTCAAGGTGACACACGGGTCAGTGCTGCAGGCCTTGAAGCCTGGTGCCCACTGAGCAACAATGACACAGCAGACAAAAGCAATGAGAGATTTCAGGGCTATGGGATATAACAATGACATGGCGAGGGGAATCTGGCCTCAAAATTTGCTCTAATGTGCAGGGGATACCTGAAGGTTCATTCCCTGTTATCCTTGATAGTTAGCCCTATGGCTGGTTCCAAGTGCATCCCTAAGAATGTTACATCTCCTGAGTTTGGGGTTTGTGAATGTTCCACATGGTGGACTCAAGTTACTAAGGGAATTTGGCCCTTGGGAGCTTGGACATTGCTACAAGTGGGAAGAAAGTGCCTAAACCACTGAATGAGTTTGAAGAAAGAAAAATTGCATCCCTAACTCACTCTTTCGAATCAGACATAGATCTTTTGTTGAAATCATGCACAGTTCTCTGTTTCTTGGTCTGTGGTATTTTTACAGACCAGTCTAAGCCTTTTTTGAACCTGCCAATTCAATGTCTGTGGCATTCAAGCTTTGCCAAACCTGACCTTCTCCTGCACTGCCTTCTAAGGTGCTTTTCTTTATAGGTTATTCCCTGTGAAATGCAAGGGCAGGTCTGTCCTGCAGCCAGCTGTCCATGGTGGGTTACCTACCTGCCCTCCACAGCCTGGTGCAAACTCCTCACAGCAGCTCCGACATGTTGTTCATGACTGACGTGACTGGCTCCAAGGCAGTTCTTGCCCATGGAAGTGAACAACCCTGCCCTCTGAAAATGACCCCAAGGCTTTCTGCCATTCTACCTCATGTGGCTTCAGGAGGTTTTGAGCTGTGAGTGGCTGGGTTGCTCCTGGACAGCAAGCAAAGTGAGGAGAGGGTTCTGCAGGGGAGTGCCATGCAGTCAAAGTCCTGGCTGCTTTGTTCTCAGGATCTCAAGCTAATGCTGCTAATTGCAGGGTGAGAAAGAACTTCAGCCAAAATATTAAAGACTCCCTCCTGGGGATGCTCATGACATTACATTTTCCCTTCCCTCCAAGATAGCAGCACCCTCAGCAGACTGGGCAAGCCCTGAGTGAAAGCAGCACAGCTCTCCTGGGATACACCACATCCCACTGCCATTGCCGCTCGGCATCACCTTCTGGAGAGCGGTCTGCGGCTCTAGGGTGCACAGGGAGGCAAGCTCTGACACAAGTGTGCATCTTGCAGTGATGTTCTGGGACAGCAGGTCAACCTCTGCCCTCCATCATCTGTGTGAGGGCCTGACTCTGACTGCAGAATCACTCTGGCATCAACAACTTTACCTGGATGAAAGTGAATTCCCTCCAGTTGAGAGAGTTTGCAATAGATGGAAGTGAAGTGATGGCAAGTAACGACAGCAAGCCCAGGGCAATTATTCCAACAGAGAGATAAATCTCCATCCTCCAGACTTCCTCCTCTACCCAGATATTCATCTTCTTCTCCATAGCCTGGTATGAAAATGAATGTTCGTTAAAACAGAGCACTTAGGAATAGAGGAACTGAATTTTATCTGTATTTGGGTTGTGTTTGGAAACAGGTTTCCTGCATGAACACTGGGTCCTATTCACACCTTCTGTACTATTTGCCTGTTTGAGGGGTGTGTGGAAATGTTCTTTTATCCCACCTCCACTTGGCCAAAGCTAGACCTGAAGCCTGCTGGGAATAACTGCTGAATGCTCCCAGCTTTCACAGCTCTTAACCCCAGCAGCAAGCCCCAAAGTTGCATTTGGAAAGACAGTTAGAATGAGAAGTCCGTTTAAAGCCAAGAAAACAAATACAGATGTTTGAATATACAGAAGTCTCCTAATAACCTTTGTTTTAAGTGCATTTAGTGGGGAAATTGTTCATGCTAATGGAAGAGATGATGGGTTTTATGCTGCATGGCAAAGAGGAACATTTAGAACCATCCTCTTTAGCCCATTAAATGGGTTTAATTTACTAAACAAAGATGTTGCCATAAAACAGGAGATAGAGAGGAAATGAACACAGGATGCTTGCCTGAAATTAATGTATGACTGTGGCAATGTGAGAAGGACCTGCTCCAGGCTGGAGCTGAGAGGCTGGGGGTGTTGCTTGATGGATGCCTTGAACAGGCACTGCTGCTGACACCAGCCATCCTGCTTCCATCTGCCTCAACAGCCCCTTCCTTCCTCTCTGTTGGGACAAGCATTTGGAAGCACTAGGGAAGATAACCCAGCACAGAAAGCAGACTGGTTGTGGGGCAGATCAAAGTCCCCATTCAGCTACATGAAGCTTGTGCCATCCCAGCAGGAAGCAGGGCAGAGCAGCTAGAAGCCAGGGGCAGGAGAAGGACAGAATCACACTTTCTCATGGCACTGCCAAGTTAGAGTGTTGGCTGAGTTGCCAGAAGGTAGCGATCTCATGCTTGATAAACGCTGCCAAGAATCTCAGTAAGGCAATAAAGTTATTTTCCATTTCCCTGTTCCCTTAAGACTAGTACAAGTTCTTTGCTGTCATTTTGTTAAACTCCTGGAGGCACACTGTGATGGGGATATGTTCCACAAAACAACCCCCCTGGGGTTATAATGTGGTCACTGTCAGGGTCACTGTGAGCAAACAGAGATCTCCCCAAATCTACAGAGAAAAGTTGAAGGTAATTTTGCTCCCTCCACCACAGGATTTATTGCCTCCTAACATTTTTCCTGTCCCTGCCCTAGCCTCAGACATGCCAGGTATTGGGAAAGACTGCTTTCACAGGCATGCCTGTGCTCCTGGGGAGCAATGGCACAGAGGAGTTTGATCCTAGCTGTAAATGCACAGAGAACACCTTGCTAGCATGACTGGTCTTTAGTGCATACGGGTGCATGCCTGGTACGTGATATGTGGCTGCCCCGTGGAGGAAGTGCTCATACAGAGAACAGCTTATTCCCACTGTGGATACAAAAGCCAAGATATTAAACCTGCTATCTGACATCTGGATGTGTGTAGATTACTACAGGTGCTGACCCACATTACCTGCTTGACGGCCATCTCAATGAGCTGGTAGCGGTGGGAGCGGCGCATGGGCAGACAGAGGCTGTACACAGCATGCAAAGCTGCACAGAAGAAGCTGAGGAGACCAATCTGCTTTCGGTGCTGGAGCCACTGGTCGAGCCAATCTGGAAAGCGCCTGTATTTGGTGCCATAGTAGAGCTGCGAGCAGGCTGCCACCACCCCGGGCAGGTAGACGAGGGACAGCATGACGTAGGCCACGCAAGGCAGCGTTGTGTTGACCACCTCGATGGGGATCTTGTACAACTTGTTCTTCTGCTCCCTGATGTAAGGGTGGATGACCTGCCGGATCAGGTTGTAAGTGAAGAAACAAAGAAAGAGCCCCAGAGACAAGAAGACAGGGATTTTCCAGGCTGGCAAGAGGCGCAGGGGAATGTTCTCGATCTCGCGGGCTGATGACATGCATCCCATGTCCACTGGGGTGAACCCCATCACTTGAGCAATTTCTGCTACAGTGCGCTTGGCCTCTTGGTTATTTGAGCAAAGCAGAACCTGCAATGAACAGAAAGATACACACAAGGCAAAGAGAGGTGAGACTGCCAGGAGTGAGTGTGTCAGGAGGGATGCTGTGCTAAAAGGAACCTATATTATTCCACTAAGAATCACACTTCCTGTCAGGCTCTCTGATGGGAATTTACTACAGCTGCCAAGGAGCTCACTCCTGCGCAGGTTTCCTTCCGTGTCTGCACCACCAGTTTGTTTTACTGACTGTGTTTAGGTAAACGGATAATTAAATAAGACTTTTCACTTAGGCAGAAGCTCCAAAACTACAAAGTATGAAGTACATCAGAGTACTTAATTTCTCAGCAAAAAAATGCAGAAGCTATGGGGTGGTCTCTGGATGCCCCAGCCAGCACTTGACCCCCTTCTTCTGGAGCTTAAAGTCATTTGCTCACACTGCCAGACCTCAGTGCTGTGGGAGTCACTTCCCAAACCCTTTTTCTGTAATGCATTTATAGCAGCAGCAGCTTTGAGTGGCAGAAAGCAAATAACTGTTTTTTAGGAAGACACACAATGGTATATGTATAAATTAATGAAAATAGTATTTTATATGTAGGCTGGATGAAAGATAAGGCAAATGCAATGTATGGGTTCTCCTCTACTTCACGTTTGGCCCCTGTGAGAAGAGAACAATACCTGCTTATTTCCATCCCTGGCACCTGACTGCAGGGTCCACGCAGAAAGCACATTAAACCCCTTGACCACGGTGGAGGCTGGGAAGAGGGAAGCCAAGTACTCAGCATTGGATTCTTTGTGATGGTTGATCTCAGTGTTGTTACTAACATCCACCAGGATCTTGCCCGCCAGCACATCAGCCAGGTCACAGAGGGTGGAGTAATGTTCCCTGAAAACCGCCACAAAGATGACATCTGTCTTCTTCACCGCCTCAGCCTGGAAGGTGACTTCTGCTGCGGAAGGGAAGAGGTTGGCTTTTCGCTTGGGGTTGCGGCTGCCAACCACCACCTTGAACCCGGAGCACACCAGTCGGATGGCCAATGACCGCGCAAAGTCCCCACTTCCCAGCACCCCAATGCTGCGGCCAGCCGCCGGCGTGCTGCTGGGGTCACCCTCCATGCTCCGATGGCCCAACAGGGGTTTGGCCATGTCTCCTCTGGACATCCTGGCAAGAAAAACAAGGGGAAATGCAAGGTCACCGTGAAGCTCTCACAGAGTCCCAGGCCACATTGGTGGTCATGGGGAAAAAATGCCCCTTATGCCGCTTGAACAGAAGCCCAGTAGCCCGGGACCCATCTGCCAAACCCACCAAGTGTGCAGTAATGCACAAGCACCATTGGAGGGGGCCAAAACACCACACTGGCTTGGAAGGCAAACGGTTGCCCATGTGCTATGTGAGAGCTAACATCTGCTGGGTGGACTCATCCACTCTGCTGTTCTTCATGCTGGTATCTCACACTATAAAGCCAGGTCAATGCTAAGAGCAACAAGAATCAACAACTCTCAAGCCACTCCACAGAACTATCAGGGAGCTTCTGAAAAAGCCATGGCCAGGGGTCCATGGGGAACCCTAAGCCTACATTTAGAAAAGACAGGGGTGCTTCTGATTCGCGAGAGCAGAAGAAAGGCAGAGAGTTTGAGTTGAAATGGCAGTGTCTTGAAAGTGGTAAATGAAGAGAGTTGGTGCCTTTGCCTGTTACAATAGTTAGGTCTGGCAAGCTGCTTCAGCTCTTCCTTCAATGAGTAATGAGAACTTACTCACGACATTTAAAAATATGTATTAAAACATGATGGGATTTGCTCACGAAAGATCTTGATAAGCTTTACAAGCATTAATGAATTTTGCCCTGTATCACTCTGCTCTCTGTAACAGATTAGATATTGAGGCCACTGAGAGGTTTTAAGCAGATCAATAAATCCACAAGCAGTACACAAGCCAGCCCTGGAGGTCAGGAGAAACTCAGGGAGGTAACTGCCAGGCTGCTCATGGACTGTGCCACCAGTGGCTCAAATCTAACTCCTGACTTTAGAAATGGCAAATGTGCCCTCAAGGAATGGTAAATTCCTTGAAAGCAAATTTTGCAAGGGCTCAGGAGATCACCCAGGGAATTTACACACCAGGACTTTTTTTTTTTTAAAATCTTTTTTTATTGGGCACACTTGTAGAGATAATAAAGACCATGATTAACAAACTCATGATATACTGGGAACCAAGATAACTTGGTTGCGGCAGAGTACAGTCTTGCCTTGCAGTCAAGTTCTTTCAAAGTGAAGGTGACCATTCTAATGGGGTGACTGGACCCCAGTGCAAGCTGTGTTTTTCATAGGCTTTTGGAAATGTCCTTCACCCAAAGATTTTCTGGGGTTGGTAGTGGTAGTGCAAAGAGGAAGGACACTTCTGCATTAATAGTTAACAATGGGAAACAAAGGGTAAGAAGAAGTAAATAATTTTGATAATGGGAATAGGTTATCAATGGATTTCCCTGAGGATCTGTTGTTGTTCGACATGCTCATAAGTGAGGTAATAGGAAGGGGAATGAATATTGAGAAGATGGAGCTTCTGCATGGTGATCATTTAGGACAGTCAATCTTCATTGTGAAGGATCTCCTCGTTCAAAGTGCCTGAGCACCAAAACTCACTACAGACACACGGCAAGAGCTGCCTACAGGTGTTAGCCTCCTAACTACATGTACACTTTAATGAGCTGTAGATTTGTTAAAACCACTCAGAAAAATTATCTCAAAATACCAGCTGGGCAGGTGCACATCAAACAGAGCCTGAGTAACTCTGAGAGAAGATCTCTCACACAGCAACCATGTGCCTCAGTCCTGTGCCTTATGAAAAGCTGGACCTTGAAAACTATAATTCACTGTCTTGGATACAAAAACCCCACGGCTTGGTAACAATGCTCTTTCTGTGGCTGCTCTCCTTGCCTCTCACCAAGCACCCCATTGTCCCAGAGACTGAAGACATGCATGGAAGAAGTGCTCTCAGGAGAAAACAAGAGACAAAGAAAGACATGCTGAGGTCTCTTTAAGAACACATTTCCCCTGCTCCCCACATATCACACAGACTTTATTTCATGTTCTAAGTGAGGAAGAGAGTCTGAGAGATACTCATGCTTCTGAAGGTTTCTTCTTCTGTTCCAGACCTGCAGAAGGCTTTTGTGTGCTGCAAGGCTGATTTGGTCATGCTGCCAGCGCACATAGCCCTGCATGGCATATGCTGTGTATATCACAGTCAATAAGATGTTTTTTGTCCAGGAATTAGTGGGAAATGCATACAAAACAGCACAGAAAACACTGCTATACCACTGTATGCATCCGTACACAGCACACTCCAGTTCTGCTCTCTCCACTGCAAAGAAAGAGATTAAAGTCTAGAACAGGAGAAGAATGAGAAATGACAAGGACGATCACCTTGGAAAAGAAACACATAGGGGAGGAGGGTGAGGGGACCACTTGGGATTTGAAGAGATGAAGAGCAACCTCAAGGTGGAGCTCAGGCCAATGGGAATGCTGGAGAGCAACATGGAAGCACCAGTCCCCTTCAGCCACAACTAGCTGTGCTGTAAAACCCCTAATGGAAAGGAAAGCAGCTCTATCTCAAAGATTTTTTGCTTATTTTTTTTCTCCTGGTCCCCATTTATCAAATGCTTTATCAAAGTACATTACATTGCTTTACTTTGTAAAAAGTAAAGCAGTGCTCCACCTAAATGTATTTGTGGTCAGAACTATTTGTTCTAGAGCCAATGCTATTGTTCAGCCTGATGAGAATACTTTGTTATACCCTTTGCCCTGCTTCCCCCCACCACCTCCCCTGCCCTTTTCCACCACCCTTACACACAAAAAGTTATCCTGAAATAGAGAGATGCATCTCTGACTCTCAGCCAACAGCAGAAATCAACATTCAGGGTGACAAAGCAGTTGTCACCCACAGACTCATTTCATAATCAATCTAAAGCACCTTAAAAGTGCTCTCTGTGCTCCCACTGGGACGTGAATTTTGCTGCAAGCAAATTTTCTTGTTGTGTGTTTTCTCTGCCCTGTAACTGCCACTGAACATGTAGAGAGATGTTGGCAATGCATGGAGATAAACAGTTATTGTGATTAAAAAAAGATGACAGAGTTAAATGGCCTTTGAAGTCAGCAGGATCGTCAAAAAGTAAGAAGCCTCAGAATCTTTTCTGTGGATTTTGGTGTGATTGTTTCAGTCATGCTCTGACTGCCAAAGCTCTGGAGCAGGATGTGTCCCTGCTGCACAGCCCTTGGTGGGATGGCAGCTTGGGCCCTGCCACTGGCTGCTGCCTGCTTTTGCCTTGCTGCCAGACACTGAAATGCCCCCAAGATACAAGGAGAAAAATCCCTCTTTCACCATAAACACATTTTACCCCCACAAATACCATAGTTTCTGCCTAACAGATGCCTGGAAATGGAGTGTCTGATTAGGCAACAGCTTTTTGCACTTCTATATCTCTGTGGAGCACGCAGATCCCCCCATCTCCCACCACCACCCTAACTTACTGTGTTCATGCTTTTTCTGCACCCATAGACAATGTGTTACCTGCTTAAAACTCTCCCTCCCAAAGCTAATTCTTCATGCCACAGTCAACCCACCCAAGGTCAGTGTAAAGCACTGCAGTGAGGACACTGCAGAGTCACCTGGAGGCAGAGGAGGCCTGTGCTTGGACACAACCGTAGCATGCTGCAGCCTTGAATAAACCTCATTTATTGATCTTGCCCACCAAGGGAATGGCATCCCTGCTGAGTTATGGCACCTGCTCTTCAAGATCAGTTTCTTACCAAGGATGCTACAAGATGATTTAAAGCATAGCCCGGCGGAAGTAAACTAACTCCAATGTTAACTGGGAAGCAGTTCCCTAATTAAAATACCTAATACAGCATAAGGCTGTAAATGACAGCCCTGTACCACTGAGTGGGGATGCAATGTCCAGCTGTAGTACGCTTGTTCCTGTCTGCAGCCCACCGACTGCATCACAGTTACTGTTGTTATTTGCAGGACAACAGCAGTGATGGGCAATGAGCAAGAAGGGAAGCTCTCCTCTGCCAGGCACCCTACCAAAACTGGCCAGAAGGCCACTCCTGCCCAAAAGAATGGGATCAGACAGGCAATAGCTGGGTGAAACGAAGCAGTCAAATCTCTGTTGCCCAGGCAGAGGGAGGGGGCTCTCACAGAAGAAAAACATGGATAATTCAACGTATTTTGCACCTGAGGCTTGGCAGAGGCTCAGAGGCTGTTAGCTTAGGCTCAGTGCCAGGCAAACAAGGTTTTTCTGCCTCTTTGCCCACATTGAATGGCCTCACTCAGGTTTTGCCACAGGACAGCCTTTCTGGACAGCACTGGGCTGCAGGAGCCCACTCAGGTGTCACTGGGCTCACAGCAGAGTCAATCTGCCAAGCAGATCATCTCCCACCACTAGCAGGGAGCTGGCTCTGTCCTTATCCTCTTTCAACAGACACGGGGGCCCAAGATAGCAATGATAACAGGACGTCAGCAAGTTTGCCTGGGACTTCCCTGATATCCTTGACCATATCTTTAACAATAAGACCATCTTTTTGGGCGCCTTTCACTTCCCCAGGAGGATAGCCTAGCTGGTTCCTGTAACTCACAGTCTGTCCGTGTTTGAGTTGCAAGCCCTGAAGAAGGATGGACATGTGGTGGCAAAGCACAAGACTCCACTTCAGTTCTGGCCAAAAAAAATCAAGACCCATTTCACTGCCTCGGTATTCAGATTTATCAGATAAAAGAAGATTTAGCTTTACAGTACCTCTAGTGGGAAAACAAACAAACAAACAATAAAAAACCCCAAATAAATAAAATAATAAAACAAAACCAAACAAAAACCCCAAAACAAACCCAAACCAATGTTTTAAACACACTGCTGAGTCAAAATATGCTGAAGAACAGGGCAAAAAATCTCATCTCCAACCAAACTAGTTCCCGTTTGCACAAAAGCTTGTCTCTGAGCTCAGCCTCATGGCCAGAGCCTGAGCCAGCAGAACCTTGGCTAGAACAATTGCTTTTATGTTTTCCCTCGAGGTCAGGTTTTATGTTTAGCCTGACCACAACTGAGTCTCATGTAGCTGTGGACTCAACTTGGTGCAGATCATCACAGAGCCTGCTCTGTGCTTCAGCTTCTGTGTTGGGCATTATTTGAGATAAAACACATGATTATTATCTACATCCTTTAATGAGCATGTGGAATGAAAGACCACCAAGCTACATGAGAAATCAAATGATGTTGCAGAGCCCTTGGTCAGGTCATTGCAGAGGAACATCACGCTTTCTGCATCAGGACAGTTCCTTTGGGCTCTGCTAGCCGCAGCTGGCACCCAGCTCCATAGAGCGTGGTCCTACAAACACACATCCTGAAGGCATAGGGGTGATCTCTGCCCACAGTCTGCACGCAGGGACCTTTGAACCATGAAAGCCAAAGCCCTACAGCTTCTGTTTGCAGAGCCCTCTGCTCAGTGCCCTGCCTGCTGGCATCTCCTGCTTTAACCCTCCAGAAGCCCCAGCTGGAAAGGAGCATTTGCTGCCTGATGTCTCCAGTCAGGTCTTTTTTGGCTAGAGCTGTTTTGTTTCCAGGGAAAATAAACCATTTAATTCTCCTTCCCACACCCGGAGTGCCCCTCTGAGGAGCATAACAAGTACCATGTACCTGTTGGGACTAGAAAAGATTTAAGTAAGAAAAAGGCTTATCCAAAGCTGCTTTAACTCCAGCTCTGGTGCACACTTCAGGAGACCTTGCAATTCTGCCCAGTCAGACTTGAAAGAGTCCCTTTGCTCTGCAGGTGAGGGAAGGAGTGGGGGAAAACAGTTTGCTGCTTTTTTCCCCCGATTCTCCTTCCAAAGCAGAGTTAACTCCTCAATGACACAAACCAGGAACTGGCAAAGGGAATAAATCACCTGTAGATATTACTTAATCCAGAAAAGCCATGTTGCAAACTCAACTGGTACGTCAGCTAGGTGGTGAGAATGAGGAAATGATGGAAGCTGGGTTTCCCCCCTCCACTGTCCTTCGTCCCCTTCGCCCAAAGGGCAGGGAGCACTGATGGGGAATTTGGGCTTTTCACCCCATGCCTCTACTTCTGGAACAAGAAGGTGACTTAAGAGCCTACCCTGAGAGAGGCAGTCTTGCCATGAGCAGGTATCACTGGGTGCTGAGTTTGTCCTCTGTGACATGGTGGGGACAGACTTGCTATGGGGCCTGAAGGGTTGCTGTCACCCTAAGCCTGCCATGGGACTCTGGAGGCTGCTACGTGTCCCCTTGCCACTGCTCTCCACTCTGATGCACTTTGCATTCACAGGTCCTCATTACTCCCCCCTGCCCCAGGGCAGTTGTTTGCCTGATAATCTCATTTATCAGGTGTTTACCTGTTAAAACCACTTCCATAAGCTCCTGCAGCTTTCTCCTCGCTGTATCTCTCAATCCAATTAGCCTCATCATTTCCTCTCTTACCCTCAAAGGACACGGCAAATGATTTGCCCCCTCCTCCTCTGCAGACGCATCTGCATTTGAGAAGGGGTTTCTTGTCTCTGTTCAGCTTTTCCTACATCAGTGAAACCCAGCTCTTTCCTCAGAGCTCTTATTTGCCAAATGCCTGACAACTCAGCCTCTCTTCCTTGTTCTCCTTTTTCTTGGAGAACGCCCAGAATGGCATTTTCCAACCAAGCCCCTAAACCATACAAACACAGAATTGCTTTGTTTAGAAAAGACCTCTAAGATCATTGAGTCCAACCGTCAACAGGCACCAGCCAGAGCAGAGACACCACTTCCCCAATGTGCCAGTTCTCTTTCTTGGTCCCAGCAGGCTGTTTGCTTTTGCACAACTGTGTGACACTGTTGACTCACAGGCCATGGTGCCCATCAGCCCCTCCTCTGGCTCCCTGCAGCCGCTGCCTGACCGGTCACTCACCCGGTGTCCACACGGTCAGTTGGTCCTGCCACACAGGACATAACATGTACCCTGGTTTTTTTTTTTTAATTTTTTTTTAAAGCAGTTCTCCCAATTTGTCATAATCTTTAATTCTTTGTCTCCCCTATAATGTTTCCAGTCCCTCCTAGCTCAGTGTCACCTACAAATTCAGTACGTGCCTCCCTACTCCATCACCCACTAATGAAAACGTGGGCTGACAGGCACTCAGCCTCCTCACTCCGTACACCCTCTGGTCTAAACATTTATCAGTGTTGAGGATGTTGGTTCGAGAAGCCAGCAGTGAAGCCAAAAGCATGTCCCTGACTGTGACATATTCTTCACTAACATATTCTTCAAAAATGTTATTTCAAAAGAGGAGATAGTGAAGAGAAAGGGCTACCAGAATTTGCAGTATAAGCAGAATAGCCTCTTTTTTCCCACGCAAGCTCGGACATTTTGGTTACAGTTTGCCTATATAAATACACCAACCTGTGGCCACATTCCAGGGACAATTTCCTTTCCCAAGGTTAAAGGGGCAATGTTAATGCTGAGTAGAGAAGTAACCTGCCTACGATATGGAATTGGAAACTAAATTTCTGGCCCAGTGTTTTCATAAGACCCATCTACTTGAAAGCACAGTTGCCAACAGGTTCTGCCAGAGACAGCCTCAAAATCGCTGCTCCCAAATTTGTTGCTGAAGGACTATGGGCCTTTACAGCACCACTTCATTGCAGCAAAGTCCTTATCTGAAGAGATTCCTCTGCTCTTCTATAAAAAGGTCTTACTGCCTGTGCCTGTTATGTCAACAGAATAATGAGAAGCCTGACAAGAACCTTCCCTGTAGTAAAACTTCATAAAATAGGGATCTGAAAGGCTGAGAAACCCAGAGGCTTGAGCACAGGATTGTGGAGAGCACAGATAGAGTTTTGGTAAAGCAGATGCTGACGCAGCACATGGGACTTTATCTGGCTGATGTGACTCTGAATAAGAAGGTTATTTTCCCTGTTTATCATCTCACAGTTCTTAAGTGACATAAAGGGATGATTTACAACTTCAGATGCTGTACTTAAGTCTTCTGTGGCTTCTCTTGCTTTTTTGGGGGTGGGTCTCAATTTGTTTGCTGTTCTTACCAAATGAAGGACTATCTCAAAGTGACTCACCCATTGCTGAGCCTTCCCCTCCTCAAAGTGCAGGAAGAGAGGGGAAGCAGCCAAAAACCTGGATGGTGGAAGATTCTCAGTTAGAGCTATTAATGCCCTGTGGCCAGATATGACAGGAGGAGGTGGTCCTGCCAGAATAGAGATGGAGAAAATATCTTCTGCTCCTCTCCAGGCAGCGCGTGCTGTTTTGCTGGGAGCTCAAAGGCTTTGGAGATGGTGGACCTGACTTCAGCAGCCACCACAGAGAGCTGGCAGGCTCTGACTGTTTAAAACCTCTTTATTTCTTTCCAGGGAAGACATGGCGGAATTGCACTGTGTGTGCATGAAAAATATTTGGATTGGCTATTGCCATGCTGCAGAGCCTGTTAGAAGGGTCTCCAAGATCAGCACTCCCTCGCCTTTCTGATTTTGCCTCTCCCAGCGACTCAGAGGATGCATAGGACCACATGGAGAGAGAAAATGGCCCGGGAGGCAGTATGGGGTGGAGGGAAAACACAACCAATGGCACAAGGTCATCTCAGCTCCTGCTGATCCTTTGTGTTCCCGACTTGATGCACAGGCATGACACACAGCACTCTGAGCCAGCCTCAATAAACACAGTGGTGAAAATCAGATGGTCTGCCCAGGAAAGGCAACAAAGCTTGTGTCTGGCCATGCTCTACCTCATCTGCCTTTCCCAGCAGCTGCTGTGAAAGATGGGGCAAATGCAACCAGGTGACCAGCTGGTCCTGTTTGGGGATCCAGATGAGTGAGAGGCAAGTGAGAGGCAGGTGAGAGGGAGATCCTCTCTGCCAGAAGTCAGCTCACTGTGTCTGGCAGAAACACGTCATAGGTCTGATATCCCAGCTCTCCTTGCCCAGGGAGCACAGGGCTTGTGCTGGCCAGCCCAGGGGGTGAATTCATCCCAGGAGGTGAATTCATCCAGTCCTTTTTGTTGAGGAACACCAAGCTGCTAACATCTTGCTCTCTGTGCTGTTCTGGCCATCTCTGTCACATTTCTCTCTATTTTTCCTCACTCCTTCAAGCAGATAATGAGATCAACATGGAAGGGGGGAAAAAGAGGAAGTGTCACTGACCTGGGAAGTGCTGGAGGAAAAGCAAGAGAAGGTAGCAGGTGGCTTCACTAAGAAAGGACCACAGAAGATGACTACAGTGATCATTCTGCCTTCTGAACACAGCACTTGCTTTGCCTGAGCACACTACATTCCTCAGGGCACGTTCAAGACATGTTATAGACATACCTGCTGTGCTGAGCAGCTGTGATGGGCAGGGGAGGTGTCTGGGAAGCAGAACACCTTGGCATAAAGCAGTAGCAGAAGCTTCCAACTCAGGGGTAGCTTCTCTGGGAAGTCTGGTGCATGTGTGCACACATGTGGATGTGTAGGTGTGCACAGCACATGCCTTATTCCAAGGACCCCAACCCCAAGGTGAGAGCCAGGTGTGCTGGATGAGTACACAAACACCATGTATCTCTCCACCACTTGTGAGAGCCATCCTGTGCCCAGCTACAACTGGCTGCTGCAGAGAGAACCAATGCTGTCTGCCCAGTTGATTCTGCCCATCTGGGATCCCTCTTAGGTGGTCTTTAGTGTTCTTTAAAGCCAGCTCTGCTGGAGAGCTGCCTCCTGCACTCACCTTTGGAGAGGACACCCTTGGAGAGAGATGTTAATTTATGCTAAGTTCCCAAAGCAATGTTAATTTATTCTAAGCACCCAAAGCACACATGTTGGGACGCATTAGTGTTTTCCCACAATCAGTAGTTGGCATCAGCATACTTGGTGGTGGGCACATTATCTGCAGATCCTTACTCTTGAAGAAGCCTATGATCTATGGGGAGCTCCTAGGACATTTTTCCCAAAGACTGCTGTAGTGTAGTCAAATAAGGTAAATGGAAATGCATGTTACTGCATGCAGTAACATGCTACTGCATGCTACTGCAGTCAAGGCTTCAGAGAGACTCACTGGAAATCAGAGAACCTGGAAAAAGGATGGGAGGAATTTCTGTCTCAGTTCCTTAAACTCGGGAAAAAATGTTCAAGTGATTTAGGCCCTGAAGTACCTAAGAGCTTTTGGGAATGGGATGCAGGCTCCCACATCACTGATGTGCATTTCAAATGTGTTATCCTTTCAGTTAAGCTACATTTCACTCAACCTTAGATGAAGATGGGAAGCTGCTTAATCTACTGAAGGGCTGCAGGGACAACTACACTATGAAGAAGCAGTAAACAAAAATGTGTAGATAATTAGCATTTTCCTCCATCATGGGGTTGACAAAAAGCTAATTCTAATTAGTGATGGCAATCTTGTGGATAACAAATTGGTGGTGTTTAATTCTTGGTTTGTGACATCTCTAACCACAGATGCCAGTGCCTTTCCCACTTCTCAAGAGAGCTGGTGGGGCTGGCCTACTTCTTCCACCATCGGAAAAAATGTGTTTCCCCTGAATCTAAACCTGCTTCTATTTATGAATATAATGTTACAAGGTCACAGCCAAAGCAGAATACCTAACAATAAAGGCAAAACAAACAAAATCCCCCAAAATAAAAAGCAGAGCAAAGAACAACAAAAAAAATATTATGCTTTCCAAAACCTTGTTTGCCTGGGGTTTGGTCTGTTGTTTTCTTTCTTTTTTGTTTTGTTTTTTTTTTTTTTTTTTTAACAAAGACTTGTTGAGTCATCAGCATTTTCTTCTTTACAATCACGGAGGAAATTAAATATGTGCACTGACTATGTGATCTTGTATTACTGTGCATTTGTTTCCCAGCAAATGTGATTTTAGTAGAGAAGAAAACTTAAGCTTGATGTAGCATTTAAATCTTGTTAGTCCTCCATCTCCTCGGGATGCCAGCCCTAGGAGTATTGATGCTGTGGGTGATGGCCTTCCTGCTGTTTCTCAGTTTTGGTTTCTTGCCATCGCAGGCAAATTTCTGTGCATTAGTTTAATTCAGACTATACCAAGGGAAGCGACTTAGGGTCCTCAGTACCCATCTTTCCTCCACTGGGCTCAGCAGGGTGCAGACTTTACAAACATGAATGCTCACCCAAGCTCTTTTTTGTCCAGCAACGGGGCTGTCCTGGTCCCATGCACCCCCTGGCAGAGGGGATCACAGAACAGGGACAGTTCCACCCCAGGTCACATCACCTGTGACATGGTTCTGCTATGAAACCTCTTCTCTCATTTCTTTGCAGGTTTCATCCTTCTTCACTTGGTTTCGCCCCCTAGAGCTTCCAACCCTTGCACTTTGCTAAGTCCCTACATCAGCACGTGGAGCACACGGGTGCTTCTCCCTTGCTGCTGAGGGACTGTGGGCCCTGGCCACGATTGTGCCCAGGATTTTTTGTATCTCAGTGCTGAGAAATCAGCGCTGTCTGGAAGAAGCCACTTGTCTTCTGAAAGCATCCGGCAAGTCGAGAACGAAGAAGTGAAACCTTAGCACAAGCTGCTCTCTGTGGAACACAACCTGATTTGTGCATCCACCCATACCTCGCCACCCCACCTCGCTCAAGACCACATCACGAATCTACTTTGAAGAGGAAAACACGCCCGCTTGCAGGCGAGTTTGTGCCCGGTGCCAGGTAGTTTCCCGTACCTGCACGGACGTGTCCTGGAGCCACGGGAAACGCTTCCAGCTGACACTCCCCATCACAGCCCCTTGGACCTGCATCCCACTGGCCTCTCCCTAAGGATCACCCGCGCTTGGGACACACCGGCCCACTCGGAAATTCCTGACCTCAGCTCCAAATCCAACACTCGTACCAAGCCGGCCACGGCCGAGATCGCCCCAGAAACCGCTCCGGCCACCGGCCCGGAACCCCGTGGCCGAGCGCTGCGTGGCGAGGACCCAGGACGGGTCACCCCAAGAGGGGGCACCCCAAACAGGGTCACCCCAAGCCGGGGCCCCCCCGGCGGCACCTCCGCGCGGAGCCGAACCACCCCCGCCCGGCACTGTACTGCGCGCCCGGCGCGGCCCCAAGATTGTAAGTTCGAGCCCCGCCAGCGCCGGCCTCGGCCGTGAGGCAACCGCTCCGCGCCGGCCCCGAAGGGCGAATCCCGCCGTGCCCGTGCCCCCGCGGTGCTCACCTCTGCGCGGCGGCGGACGGCGGGAGGGCGAGCAGAGCCGTCCGGCAGCGGCGAGGCGGGGGCGGTGATGTCAGGCCGCGGGCTCCGCCCCCCCGCCCATGTGCCCGGCGGCGGCCGCCAAACACCCGCGCAGCTCTGCTCGGCTCGGCGGGGGAGGACGCGACATGGCACGGCCTACACCAGCACGGCATAATCCGACTGGTCTCGGCACGGCATGGCCCGGCCCGGCCCGGTTCTGCATAGCCAGGCTGACCGCACAGCCCAGCGCGGCACAGCTCACTACAGCTGAGCGTGTCTTGGCATCATTTGTCCCGTCTGGGCACAGCCTGGTAGGGAACCCCGGGCTCGTCACGGTTCTATAGTGCCAGGCTCACTGCGTGGCCCGGCACCTCCCGGCCCGAGGGTGAGAAGCGCGGGAGCCCTGAACCCTCCAGCCTCGGCCCCACCACAAGCCCCGCTCCCCGCTGCCCTTCGCAGGTGGCATTGCCATGCCGAGGTTAAACACGCAGGGGCAGGAGGGCATCACCGCTGACGCTGCAGGGACGCGGTATCCATTACAGGCAGGAGTCCGAGACAGACTTAATTTTCTATTTATAAGTGCATTTCAGAGCCAGGCAGCGTTTCATTTTAATGGAAGGGTGCGGCTCGGTGCACGCTATCGGGACTGCATGCTTCCTCTTAAAAGCTGTGCCACGGGGTGTGCGGCAGATAATGGTTCTTACCCCTGCTCTGGCAGAGCTGTCTGGTCGGAACCAGCCCTCATGCAGCCGCCTGGCCCCGCTCTGATACGCCAGCAACAGCGCGCTGTCAGGCTGCCGAGAGCTGGCACTAAAAGTAGTGTTTTTGGGCAAAAACGCTGGGTCAAACCCACAGGGATTTAAAAAAACAAAAATCCCTCTGAAGCTTTGGTTCATTCAGTGGGTAGAACTGGAGAAGCACGGAGGCGATGGACCTGAAGGTATTGTCTCATGCATCCCTGAACTGCAGCATAGCTGTGGAGATGCTGCTTGGATCTGAGTTTGAAACCTACACTGAGGGATGTGAAGCCCCAGAGAGCCGAGCCTGACGCCTTTCACTGCCTCTGCCGTGAGGAGGTTTTTCCTAATCTCCTGATCTTTGCTGCCATCCCCTCTGCACCCATCTTGCACGTGGGAATTTTGTTCTTGGGATGAGGCACAACCCACTTCTTTCCTTTCTGGATGATCTCAGCTTGTTCTCTCTGATGTTCTCCACAGATGTTTCCCCTCTCCTTCCGCTGTGTTTCCTGCAAATGGGCCCAGCTGTCAGCCAGGGCCGTCCTGGCTTGAGGGAGTATAGTTAGGGCCCTCTCAGCTTGAGGGGGTACTCATTGCTTTCTGATGCCCACTCTCACACCCATAAGGGGAGAGATACAGAAACCTGCTGATATGGAGATGCTGCAGAGAAGACATAGGATTGATGGTTAATGCTTGCGTTGATGGCTGGACGTTGGATAAGAGAAAGCTTCAGAAGCTAGGGATGTTCAAGCTGCTAACTTTGAGATGCTGAGGTGAGAAAAACTGTTGGCATGGTTCCGAGAAGGAGGATCGTTGGCATATCTGTACTTCATCATGCTTCTATGAAGTCCATCTGTGACTGAACGCAGCTGAGTGACCCAGATTACTCCTTACCCCTGCTTCCCTGTGGTGGTCCCTGCCTCCTCATGCGTATCTTAACAATTTGTATGCTATGATCAGCCCTTTGTGGCAGCTGAAGTTTCCCTTCCTGAAATCGTTCAACTCTCCTGTGCTTTCTGTATGGTTTAACCTGCACTCTTGTGTTATGTAAAGGAGAAATTTTGCTTTTTATGTAATTTAAAGAACTCACAGTCAATACCTTGTTTGTCTTGGTCATTAAGGTTAATTTTATGCGATCCTTCTTTGAGCTCTCAGGTCCCCCTAATGCTGTGGTTGCACCATGTGGGTCTCTCTACCTTTCCCTTGCAGAGGATAAAACTACTGTTGTTTTTCAGCCTTCTGGGGTTCCTTTATATCAAAACAATGAATTCTCCTTTTTATTAAAGATTTCACTTCCTTTTCAAATATCAATTTCTGCAGTTTATTCCCACCATTTTCACTAAAATAGCCTCTGTTTTTTACCACCTTTCTGTCACAAAGAAGTGCCTCAAAATGAACATGTTTTATGCCTATCTCCCTCTTCTCTAACCAGTGGCCACCTCTGTCTAAGTCACTCATTTGCTGGATGGTTTGAGTCCTGCAACTTCCATTTTTCCCATAGTTGTCTCAGTAGGTAGTTAAAACCTGCCGATCTCCTGGTCTGTGACATGCCCCTGGTCTGTGACAGGCTTTGTTGGATGCTCAGGAAATGTCTTTAGGAACTGCCTTTCTGATGAGGTGACCTGATGTGTGCTTGCAAAGTGGCTTAATTTCTCATCTACTCAGAGTGTTTATATGTTGTTTGTTTGGTTGGTTATTTTGCTTTTCCTTGCTGGTCCAGAGCAAGGGTTTTCCCTGTGTCAGCTGGACTTCTCTTCTCCCAGCAGTTATCTTTCCTGGCCTATCACTCAGTGGTTGGAGCTGTGGCTCTCTGGCAGCACCATCTGTGCCCCTGTGTCCAGCTGGCTGTGCCCCCGCTGTCCCCTCAGCCGTGGTGCCACCTGTGTCCCCTCATCCTTATCTTTCCCTGCCATGGGACTGGGCAGTTGCTTCGGAGCTGCTCAGTGCTGACACTGGCAGGCTTTGCCAGTGCCCATGTGCCAGCACAGTGTGGCAAGGGTGAGCAGATGAACCTCGGCAGATCCTGGCTGCCAGACCAGGAAGTTGTGGAGAATCTCCACCTCCAACACTGAGCTTTGGAACTCATGCTGGGATGCTCAAACCATCTGAGGTGGCCACATGGA
Source organism: Psilopogon haemacephalus (assembly GCA_013396835.1). Classification (NCBI taxonomy): domain Eukaryota; kingdom Metazoa; phylum Chordata; class Aves; order Piciformes; family Megalaimidae; genus Psilopogon; species Psilopogon haemacephalus. The sequence continues at coordinate 603,202 of VWZI01007628.1, forward strand.
GGGGTGTACCAGGCCAGCTTGCTTCTTGCCTGTCCTGCACCTCATCAGTAAGCTGAGTGGTTCTTTCAAGTCCCAGGGCATGTACCCATACAGCAAGGCAGTGGCCTCAACCCCATCATGACACTTTCCCCTTGTCACATCCCTTGGATGCATCACAGAGGTCCATGTGCCAGCCCAAGGGCTAGTGTGCACCAGAGGCCTGGGGGGGTGTGGCAGCACTGGGCAGCAGTGGCTGCACATCAACAAATTCAGGTAACAGATCTTGAAGGCATCATCTTACCCTTCCACCCACAATGTCATGGTAAAGGAATGGCTCCACTTTTCCCTGAACCTCAGGGGTAGTAACTTGTAAACCTAGCATTTGCAAACCAAACCTATCTGGCAAGGCAGACAGTAAATGTAGCTTCTCTGGCCTTTCCAGTTCTGAGTTTTTGGCTGGAAGCTGTATTCTTGGGGCCCAGTGATACCAGTTGTATTGGGAAATTGGGTTAGAAGGACAACAGGAGCTTTAGGCAGGTTCACCAGTACAATAACCAGACTGGCATGTGTTCTGGCTGTGCCAAAATCATTGAGCATGGAGAGGAGCCGAGGGGCTGAAAAAGTCTATGTACAATGAAGGCAAGGTAGAACTGATAACGTGTGGTTAATTATTGATAGCAAATGAGGACCAGAAATTAATTCATCTCGGTTGTGAAACAGAGGGCATGAGCAGGGGAAATGAGCTGCAGGCTGCAAATGTGGGTGTGGGACATGCTGTGATGAAGCCAGAGTTGGGCAAATAGTGTCTTTGTTGGGTGAAGAACCTTGTGCTGCCCCTTGACTCTGCTGGGGTTGTCTGGAAGTACTAGGGGAATCCTCTTGGTGCTGGGGGCAGATCTGGCTGTATCCTCATGGAGCTGTGAAGAGGAAGCAAGCAGAGGGGAGCAGCTTGTGAGCAGGTTGCAGGCAGGACAACACATTGCAGGGTCCTTCCCTGAATATCCCAGGTGGGGAGCAATGAGCTGTACCCCTACAGCTCTCCTCCCACCCAAGGGCTGTGCAAGGGTGATGGTGGCTGTACACTGCTAGAAGTCAGTGGGAGTCTGCATCCACGCTGGTTGCCTGCTCCTCCCCATCGGCTACCTGCCTCCTGCTGATGACCTGTAAATGCTGGTGAAATTTTGGGCACATCTCACCTAAATAGCCTGGTCCAAATATGGGTGGTGGCATATGGGCCGTGACAGACACTTCCAGCTTGAGCAATCTCCTGAGTACTTTGGCAGCACAGCTGCGCATCCAGAGTGCTCAGGAGGATGCTCGGTGCAGGGCTCACACACACCCAGGGTACCTGCGGATTCGGCTGGCTGAGCCTCATGCCCACTCGGAGGTCTAGAGGTATCCCCGGGGAAGCTTGTGGCAAAGTACAGTTAACACAGCGCTGCCAGAAAACGGTCTTCTGCTGCTAATCTGCTCCCGGCAGGTTATCACTTTCACAACTCCTGGTTTTCAGAGAAAAAAAAAAAAAAAGTAATTTATCAGCCAGCCCTTCACGGGGGAGACCTGGAAGAGATGCTCGGCGCTGGCGCTGCTGGGCTCATCTCCGCCTGTCGTGCAGGCGCCATCTAGTAGGATCAAACAGGAAAAGACCCAAAATGAGACGAGGTGGATGTTGAAACGCAGTTTCTTTCGGGGTGGAACACTTTAACTCAACACAAAGCTGTTCTGGGGCACAGCTCTAGCGCTGAGCCTGTGGTTTGGAAGCCTGCAGCACAATTCACTGCATGGGAAATGGACGAGCGGATGGAAATGCCCCACACTGGAGCATGGCTTGTCTAGGATGGGTTCTCATTTATTGGACCTAAAAATAAAGTTTGACATAAAGAATTATTTCCAATCAGCTCCCTGATAACATTGACAGGGCTGGATTTGATTAATTAGCTGTGGGGGTTAATTGCAATATACTGGCTGGGTTGTTGCCTTCAGCTCTGGTGGGTGGCAGATGCTCCTGTTTCCAGCACTGTGGTTGTTCCATCAGCTGGAGGTTTTACTTACTGCTAAAATATTCCCCCTACCATCCACACATATACAATTTCACATCATAAATGTATCTAGTCCTATTGGATGATCTTACCACAAGGCCAATACTGCTGTTGTAATCTTCTAACAGTCATGTGGATTTTCAAATTGATTTCACAGACCTAGGGGTTTGCCAGAGAAAACCTCCCAAAATCAACCCCTCTCAGGGTGACATAAAAGGGACGTATAATATTAATTGATTTTAAACAAGCAAACAAACAAAACCATCATATTTTATACCACTCCTATGATTTTTATAGAGGTCAACTCACCTGTTCCAGTGTGGAGAGGTGATAATGCTGGGTGTCTGTAATCCACCACCCTTGAATTCCCACTGGCAGGCATCTTGCCCTCTGATTTGGATACATGGACACACAGCCTCATGCTGTGATATGTTTGTAACATGGCAAGTCTTGCCTGGGCCATGTCTCCCTCTAACCTTTCCCCTTCGTTTTCCCAAAATATTCAGGACTGGAGGCCAGGGATGCTACAATGTGAGAGACTTCACCCAAGTCCTGAGGTCCAACGGCTTCACCCTGCCAGGGACTGCATCACTGCACTTCGCCCAGAGCAGGACCTTAATTCATCTCCACTTTCACAGATAAAAGCCTGAATTAATTAAAGAAGAGAATAGAAACCACTTTGATTTCCAGAACACCAGAAACTCCTAATTATCACAGCTCCCACAAGCGCTGCTATAATTAAGGGGCTATCGCTGTTTCCACAGCAGACCCAGTTTTCTGGCAAAGATTTACTAATGGCACCTATATTTCTTGCCTTTGGTGAAGTACAATGACTTGGAGCACGGTTTCTGGCTCCAGGTGCATCCCTGTAAATCAGCCATAACACCACTGAAGCAACGTCTAATTCCCCCATGGATTTCTTATTAGAAATCCCGAGTCCCCAAAGGCAGCATGCTACAGACAGCGTCTGCTCTCCAATTATTCTCTGATTATATAAAATAATAAAATAGGGGGCCTTTTTTTCTTTGCCTTCTGGTCCTTCCGTCTTTGAAATACACCTGGGGGCTGTTTCAAGGTTTTTATCATAAGCAGGGAGACTAAGCGTTTATTAGTATTTTTAAAAGGTGGTAGAAATGGAATTTCTCACCTGACCTCTGGTCCTCTGGTTCCTGTATCCTTTCCAGAAGCCCTGAAAGCATCGTGATGGCACTGATGGTGAAACATCCAGATTTTTGCTGCAGCCTTAAAGAGGCAAAATACCCCCAATTCAGTAACTGAGCAATCCCTGCAGGAGCATTTCCCCTGCAAATGCCAGGCCTGGTGGCCACTGGGCAGGGCAAGATGCTCCCAATTGCCTTTTACACTCTTTCATTGGCCAGATAAAGATGTAGCTGACAACCTACATTTGTTTCCGTATATACTGAGGTTTATTCTGTGGCTGCTGCACCTTTCCTGACTTTATCCCTTTTCCAAATGTTGTCTCAAGTCTGCCCACTGCCAACAGCTTTCTTAGTGGATGGCAGCTTTACCACCTCCAGTTCAGTTCTTTTGCTTCCTGAGTGCTTCACAGCTGTGGATAAAACTTTCCCCAAATTCTCCTTACTGCTAACAGCTGCTTCTCCTCTCTGTTGAATGGCCCAGGTTTCCTTCATTCTGACCAGGGCTAGGAGCTGGCTGTGGAGACATGTGTGGGCCTTCAGAGTTGATGCACAGCTTGCAAGAGGGATGAATTTGGAGCCAGTGCAGGGCAGTGGGCTGTGCCGATGTGCCTGGAGTGCTGGGGGTACTAGAGAAACTTATGTTTCTTAAGGAAAAAAAAACCAACAACTTATGTATAGCTTGGAGCTGTGCTGCAGATCCAGTGCAGGCATTGAATATTGGACACTTGAAATCAAGAGTCTGACTTGGTCTGAACTCCCCCAGGTCCTTGTAACCCCCATTTAACACCATGATTTTTTGGAAACACTTCCTTTTATCCCTTCAGAAAGTCTGAAGAAATAAAGGCTGTGTTTTGAAGAGGCATTTCAAAAGAGCAAAAGAACAATCATTTTGCTCTGACCCAATGCTGGCCAACGAAGATGGGAAGCCTGCCCCAGCCTTGTGTCCCATGACTCTGGGTATACTCCCTGTCCATGGGGAGCACAAATGCCCCAACATCAAGCACAGACAGATGCTGGTGGGACATACATCTCCCTTGCAGCAGCATGATTTTAGTAGCCACTGCTTTTGTTTGGGCAACACAGATGTGCCTGAGCATCAGACCAAGGCATGGCTCTGCCAGAAGATGATTTGGTTAAGCAAAATGTCACGAGCTTGAAAAATAAAAAGGAAAATGAAAGGAACAAATGCAGAGTTTGTCAGTATTAGACATGCAGGGAGGCACAGAAAGTTAAGAAGATCACAGACAATTGAATTTAATTGAAAAAATATGATTAAATAAAATGGGACTTGAATATGAAGAGCTAATTTGAATTAAAGAAACAAGCTGATTGCCTGAAGAAAGAAGTTAGAGGATGAAAATAGTTTTATTTTACATCTGGGTTCCAGCTCTTTTTATATAAGAATGGCTTTTAAAAACCTACTCCACAACCACACTGGAAATTGTAATTTTTTTTTGGTGGTGGTCACAGTAAACAGGGAAATGGGGCTCTCACTTGATCCCATGGGCTTAGGGGAGATTTGTACTGTGTACAGTAAAATGGGAGAGCTTCATCCAAGGATTATGGCTTCCCAGCAGCATCTCAGGTTTGGTAGCAGAGTCTGCATTGCCCTCATTACAGGAAAGGGAGCAATGCCCAAATTCCTGGGGCAAGCCAGAAGGTCAGTGACTAGCAGGCCTTTGCCTTGGGAACACCAGCAAGGGGTAGTGTTGGAAGTGTTTCTGGGGCTGTAAAAGCCTGATGCAAATAACTCTGAGCAGAAGTCACAAAGGCAGGCAGCACTGGTGGCTCAGGCACGATGGTCGTGGACAGGATCCACACCTGCACCAGCTTTTGAAGGCAAAATGGGTAAGCAAATGATTTTAGGGAAAATGAATAGTCTGTATTCACAGCACAAACAGGAAAATTACATATAGACATGCAGTAGAAATGAGAAAAAGAAGAGCATAATTTAAAGTGTTTTTTTAGCATTAAAGGCATCTTTATTCCAAGGCAGTCCTCCTGAAGGCAGAAAAATGGTTTAGTGCATCCCCTCAGCTTTTTAAATTTCCACTTGGCCGTGACACTCTCTGCTACAGCATATCCAGCCCCTGGCATCCTCGTGGCCGCCAAACAATTGGCCACAGTGTCACAGTCACGATCATATCCCCCTGCTTCCCACAGGTGGGCAGGATCTGACCTCGGCAGAATGGGCCCGGCTGGGAGCCCACGGGGTGCTGCCGGCTGCCTGTTGTGCCAGGAGCAACCAAGCGTGCTGGGCGCTGCGGTCAAGCCAGCGAAGGTCACGTCCAAGTCACCCCGTGGCGTGCCTGGCTGGAGAGAAAGCCTGGGCATGAGCCCTTCTGCTGGGGATAGTAATGGGGAGGAGCGAGGCCCCGGGAGGGTGGTGAGCTTGTTGACCCTTTCCCAGATGATAATTTTGACATTTGGTTGTCACTGGAAAATTTCAAAATAGGAATAAATGCAGTGGTGCTGCTCGTTTGTACTGAGCCTCACTGCCAGACTGGGGGCTGACAGAAACGTGCTTTAGTGTGCATTTAATGTACAAACTGGTGGCTTGTCATGGTCTTTTAACTGCTGCAAATCTGCACTTTGCATGGGCATGGGCTAATCACAGAGTATCTATCGCCTGTCCCTTCTCACTCAGCCCTGCCATGTGCTTCATCCTCAGACTCCCCTCATCTCCTCCAATGCCTTCCCAACTAGCAACTGCTCTGTCCCTCTCTTGCTCCAAGAGAACTCAGATCTTCCTCCAGTGCTCCACGTGAGATCACAAGCGTGGTGGTGCACCTCCTGTGAGCTGGTCCAGTAGCTGATCCCAGCGTGGGGCGATAGCCTGCCCTGCACCTTAGAGCTCGTAATTTTCCCCAATATTGCATGAGAATCTCATTTCTGAACAAAATCCAGCTGTGATTTCATTAAAGAGGCTCTTGCTCCTTGTGCTCAATATTTAATTTAACAGGAGTGTGTGTGCTGAGTTCAGGGTGTTGATTAACCATGACTCTGAGATAGAGGAAAATTACTAATATGGGAAAGTGCAGTCAGTATTTCATGGCAAAGAGTAATTGAGCTAACAGTTGACATATGGAGTTGTGTGGGCAAACTAATTAAATTTTACATCTTCCCAAGCATTTGTGAGCTTTATAAGCGTTTGATTTATATATTAATTAAACCTCAGAGTGAAATAAAGAGGACATAACTATTTATACTGCAAATGTGTCCATCAAGAGGAAGGGTTTTATTGCATTTTCAAGCAGATACCAAAGTATCTCTGCAACTGCCCAGCTCAGCTCAATAGTGTCAGAGCAGAATGGAATCATGTCCCAGCCCATGAGGTCAGTCCTGCACTGGCACAGGGTGCTGAGCATCCATCTCTTGGCACTCTGCTGGACATACCTTCATCCCCTACAGTGCCCATTCCTCCTCTTCACCACCAGAAAGGAGCTCCATGCTGACATCTCCCTGATGGGCTAAAGAGGCCATCTCCTGCTGATCTGGGTACTTTGCAAGTAGGTGGTGAGAAAGTTAACAGTGATTTAAATATGTGTCTGATCTGTTAGCAAGTCATGAGTGGCTATGGATTGTCCTGGGATGACCTTGCTGAGAATTTCTGGAATTGTCTTATTGGCATGAGTTCATCCCTAAAGGGAAACTTCATTGTGTGTATTTGCACCCAGACAGAAGGATGCTCGAAGCATTTGTGGTGATCAGCATCATTTTCAGCCTGGTTGATGCTGTGACAAAAGGGAGTTATGGGATCAGTCCTGCTCCTCAGGGTTTGCGCCCTGGGATCTCAGACAAGGGACCGTTTCTGCATCTGGGAAAAGATGGTATTTGTGCCAAGTGTCAGTGAGATGTTCCAAAATGTCCAGCTCTAGCCCTGCTTTTTTTGCATTAGGCTGTTGGTGCACTCCCCACTACTGACACATGTCTCTGGAGACCAGAACACATCTTCTGTTTGGGTGAGCCTGGAGGGCAGTCCCAGGCGGGTGACCAGGCCACCCTGGGAGGTGCAGGCCTGTCTGGGTGTTTCTGGCTGTGCTGGGATGAGTTGGGAGGCTTTTCAGAGCAGGAGCACTGAATTTTGTTCCAGGACTGAATGCTTGGGCTGCTCCTGCCTGGCGTGGTCTGGCTACTTCAGTTGAGTGTCCCTGCTCCCTTCCCAGGCTGCTGCTGCTGAGTCACCAAACTGCCCCTTAGGGTTTATTCCCAGTGGTTCTGATGCCACCAAACCCATCTGATTACAAAATAAATTTTAAAAAGAGCTGTTTCTATTCTGCTCTGCAGTGATGCCTCCTGTGATGGGCCCATGCCACAGCACTCACATCTCTTTCTGTATCCTGGCTCTGCCATCTTGATGACACTAAAAAATTAATCTACCCTTTTTATTCCTTATTATTAATAGGTTATTTCTGCCTCTTCAGAATGGAGAAACAGGAGCTGTTTTTGTCAGCACTGATGAAGAATTCAGAAGACATTACATTTTGGTAGGAAAGTGGAATTACAGCTGAAACATGGGCATTAAAAGTCCCTTAAATTTTGTAAACTATTCTTAACAGGTACGGAGCTGATATTCAGATCTATCAATACTACGAAATAGATGGTAGCTATATTTTGAGAGTCATTCTGTGTGCCATCTCACCATCCCACCTATCCTCCAGGGACTCCATCAGTCTTGTGGTGGCCAATGATTCCTGTTCATGGTGTCAGTGATTAATATCTTGACCTACTGGAGAGGAAGGATTACAAAAGCTTAGCACTGCTTGTGTGCAGTGTAAGTTAAAGGTTGTGGGGGTAGGACCTGCCGGGTCCAGGCTGGAATTAAACTGAAAGGGAAAAGAGGTACTCAGTGTCAACTGATTTTAAGATTTGGAGCTTTACAGAGCACCCTTCCCAGAAAGCTTGGGGCAGATAAGATGAACATGGCACACGTGCTCCTTGTCATATGGCACAGGGAGAATTGTGGTGCCTCCTGCAATAGTACATGTTGAACTGGTACCTTGGCTCATTATATGCACAACTGAGCTCTCAAACCATCCAAAAAATGCAGTCTGCTGCTGAGTATTTCTTGTGGACTATGCCCTTGCTGTGAAAAAAGATTCACTACGTGAGAAGCAAACACCTACTGAAGTCTGTGCCCATCCACTTGCATGTGATTGAAATGTATTCATTGTGCAGGGACAACCTTATGGGAAATCAAAGCTGCCTGGGCTCTGAAACTCAGCTTTTGCTGCACGTACAAGCTTGTGTTTGGAGGAGACCAGGGGCTAATCCACCACCAGTGATTAAGCATCCATAATTAAATGGTTGACAGCATCTGCAGCAGGAATCATGGTATTGATGATCCCTGGAAAACCTTGGGGCAAGCACGCTTTCGGGAAGGATAATGTCATCCGTGGTCAAACAGATCAGCATCACTTTACCACACGGGATCTCAAGAACACTCAGCGACAGACACACCAACATCTTTTCCCCTCAGTCCAGCCTGACTATTAACACACCTGGGAGCACCTCACATCTCTCTGCACAGCACTGCATTTCGCTGGCATTTTTGTTATAGTGTTAGTGTACAGTGTGCCATCCGTTTGTGCATTCCTGGTCTACGAATCAATGCAGCTAATACAACCTGCAGCATCTCGCATTTGGTGGTTTGCTAGAGGTGCCAATGCATTATACCTAGGGATGTAACCAGCACAAGGGATTTTAATTCCATGTAATAATGGGACTTGCAGATCTCCTTTCCACACGGTATTGAAATTGGGTGCTTTGGAAACAGCCATGTGCTGTGTGATGAAGAGGCAGAGCTGGCAGATCACCTTGAAGCAGATATAATTTGATGCTGCTGGAGTATCAGAAATCATCCTAAATGGTCCAGTAGTCAATGGGGGGTTTTGCCTAATGTCACAGGTGGAATCAATAGTGAACCTAGGAGACTAAATAGATGAAGCAATGTAAAATCTAAACACCCTCTGTCCTCTGCTGCTACTGATTATGAATGGGCATATGCAAGGCTGCTCTTGGATGTCCTCAGTAAGAGTTATTTGTCCTGCCAGAGCAGTTCTGGTGTCAGATCAGTGCTTTGCAGGAGGTAAGGATGTCTGTCCCGGGACAGCTCTGCTCCTCAGCATCCCTCATCTCCCTGTGACATTGCTTGCCTTTCCCTGTGTAGTCCCTCTGCCTCTAGTTGGTTTCAGAGAAAAGGACACTGTAAAAGATTCGTTGCTCTGAATTAATGCATAAATAGGAAGTGAAAGGTCAACACTTCCTATGGAATAATTTTGCCCACAGCAGCAAAAGTCTTAAAAGATGAAAGACTTGTGCGATGAAGCCACTGATCGGATCCAGGTAGTGTGGCCATGGCCTTGGGCTGCCTTCTGGTTTCTGTTTCCTCTCTGTTTTTTTTTTTTGCAAGCTGCCTGTCATAGCTCACTTACTGAGAAGGTCGATGTACAAGTTTAAAGATGCCGGTAGCTGCCCCCTGTTTCTCCTCCACCCTAATGCGAAATCTGTCATTGCACCCCATCGGTGTGCTTTTCTGCCTGGATCACGTACTTGCTCCAGATTGCTATTGATAGGCTGGATAGCCATGGCAATCTCTGGGAAATTTGTGATCTGGTCCTGGCATATTTGACAGATAACACTCGAAATACAAATGTCACAACGCATTTAGGTTTTTTCCCTTTTCTAACTCGCCCTGAAGAAAATGCAAACACTTTTTGACAGAATCAGTTCAGGAGCCTCCTCTAAGCCAGGCCCTGAGCGTTAGGAGAATCTGCCTCTTAAAGCCATATAGATCCATTGCTGTTGTGCAAAAAAATACTCTTTACCCTGAGGCAGAATTACTTAAGAAAATCCTGACACGATTAGACACTACTCTCTTCTGAGGAAAAAGTAAGCATACTGTTAGACTGAGACGCTGCATAAACTGCCAGTATTTAAATGACTTGATGTTGGAGTTCTGAAATGCTGTTTTGGCATGAGGGCACAAGGAAGGACTGGAATATTTTCTGGGCACTTCTGTGCAGCTATGTACTTCTGCTGGCAGCACTCGCAGCTGCTGCAACTGCCCTCCACCTGCTGACATGGGGGTCTATTTAGGCTCTGGGTTGCTAAAGTTCATGAATACAGGCTTGATCAATATATAACAATTAATACATAAGCTGATACCAATTTATACATATGCTTCAGCATGCAGGAAGCCCCTTCTTGAATCAGTATGATGATGTCAGTTTAAATGATTATCTTACTTGTGGTGCCTGAGATTTTGTTTGATGACACACAAATTAGACACGAAGCCAGGATCTGCCCCCAGAAGTGCATAGGGTGAGCGTGAATGGAGTAAATTACACACAATGTGTCTGCACTAGTCAGTAGTAAGTAATTAGGCATATTTAATTTTATCAATAGATTTAAGCATAGCCTTAAAAGCTGAGCCCCATCAGAGCCTTAATTAAGAGTGTGGACTGTGGGGCCTGCCAGCTCCGGGAATTTAAGCTGATAATTTTATATGTAAATATCATCAAGTTCAAGCTTAAATCAGAATATTTTTTTAAAGTCAAGATCTTGTGTTAAATATTACTTCGTGCATGTATAGAATTATACATCAGTAGTGTAGAACCAGAACAGCCAAGCCTGTAGCAGGGGGATAACCCCAGCCCTCACTGGCTCATGTGGGGTTTAGGGAGCAGGAGGAGCGTTTTCTGTTAGATCAGATTTCGGATCCAACCAGCTTTGGTAGCTCCTAGGAATACATGTGATTAGCCAGCCCAGCCACAATATGTCACCAGCACTCCACACAAGCCACTCTGCTGCTGCAAGAGAATAGGGCCTCTGTGCCAGTGAAGAGGGAAGGCATCACAACCTGCAGCTGAGAGGAGGAATGAGAGATTCAAAGGGCAAGGAAATGCCTTGACTGAAAGTTGATAGGGAAGGAAATGAAGATTCCTGGAAAAAATAATCACAGAGCAGGTGAGCTTAGTGGCAGGTCAGAAATCTTAATGCAAGAAGCAGGGAGACCTGATAGAGCATGACCTTAATTTGGGTTAATAACCTTTCCTGGCAGTTTGCTTGTGAGGATCAGGTAGCATGAGCAGCCCACTAACCTGTGCTGGATCTTCATGGCTGAGCATCATGGGCAAGGAGTAGCTGAAACAAATCTTAGAGCTCTCAGCTCCCCATGCTGCTTCTCATAGCGTCGATGGGGATCAGGGGATTCACTTGAAGTCTTGATGGGTTTGGAAGATGTAGGACGAGACCCAGCCCTTTCCAGCCCTGTAGTGCAGCTCCTTTCTTCCCATTATGGCCTTGGTGGAGTCACTGGGTCACGTTGCTGCTTGACCAAGTGGCAGAGGAGTCAGTCAGTCCCTCTGCAGACCTTTGGTGAACCCAGTTCTGTGGGGCTGTAGATGTAGATGTGTTGTAGATGCTGGTACCACCCACTGGAAGCATGGCTGGGATAATTATCAGGCATTTTGGGGGACTTAAGTTAGCATAACATACTGAGAAACAATATAGAGGCTGTATAGCTTCATGAATTTGCTGTCTTGGTGCTACTGGGTTAGAGATCTTTAATTCCCAATGAATAGTGTCATATACAATTCATCTACAGATGTGTAATGGTGTGTTCAAAATACACTGTTTTGTGCCTTTATATGGGAAGCAAACCTGAAGCCAGGGAAAAAGAAACCATTTCTGGCACACACTTAAAGGCTTAAATTAGCTTTCAAGTGCCTGATATAAAGGCTTGGCTTAGGAGTCTCTCCATAGCAGATGGAATATTTCCTCAGAGGACAGCAGTGATGTGGGTGCTCCAAATTATCCTCCTTCTCCCCCTGACCCTGCAACAACATTGTTTGCATGTGATCTCTGGAAGGAAACTTGCTTCCTTAGCATCCTGGATGCCCTCATTTCTGATCTTTTTTGATCCATGTGTCCTTACCCTGGTACCCAGCCCTCCAGACTCTGCACACTGTGATGGGCTCGGTTGGTATGAGCATGCCAGTGTGTCTGACATGACTGCTAGCATAAGGACAGCAGTCCAGGAGAAAAGCCAGCTTCTGGTTCACACTGCCAGAGAGTTAAAACCAGAGCTTTACACAATAGTATGTACAGCATGTCTGGGCCAATTAACTGGGAAAAGGATTACTGGTGTGACACTGGAATATAGCCGTGACAAGTTCAACCTCTGATGGCTGCTGCACAGAGCAGTGTTGATGATAATATGCAAAACAGCCCAAATAGTCAATGGCTTAATAAAGCCAGGAGAGGACAACTCCATATAGGTAATTAAAATGTTAAAGTCAGCTCTGATTTAAGGCTAACATCTCTTCTGGGTAATGGGGAGAAGGAGAGGAGGATCTGGGGCCAGAGTCCCTGCAGTGGCCCTGCTGTGGGTGCTGGAGATGTGGGGTGGGAACAGCCATGGTGCAGGAGGCATGGGCTTCCCGGGGGAGCTTTATAAGGAGGCTCTGGAGGATATTGCTCTGCTCAAGAAAAGCATGAGCTGAATTGCACAGATGAAAACCAAGCAATGACAAATTTGAAGTGCTTTGTTTCGCTCTCTTTTTTAATTTTTTTTTCCTTTGTGGAGGATGGGTTGTGCAGCTCAGCTCCCAGTGCAGAGCTGTCGCTCAAAGAGAGCCTGGCGCGGCTCTGCGTCTGGGCTGAGTGACATGCCACCGGTGCTGCTGCCAGCCTTTGGACACGTCACGGTCTCCTGAGCAGTGATACAGGGGGTTTGCTCTCTTAAAACGGCATTCAAGTCCAAAAGAAGTTCTCCAGTGCTGGCTTGACAGCAGGATTTTGTCCTTCTGTGGCATCTTGCAATCATAGGTGATTTGTGCTTACCCGTGCTCAGCTCCCTCTTGTCTGGAACAGCTTTCTGTGTGCCCTGGGCACCTAAGACACTTGCTGCCAACCAGTATGCCAGGAAGCTGAAATATGGGGAGCTTGGGCCATAAAATCCTCTTTCCCTTCCCTTCTTCCCTTCCCTTCCCTTCCCTTCCCTTCCCTTCCCTTCCCTTCCCTTCCCTTTCCGTCATTAGGATGATTGGTTAAAGATGTTTTTTCACTCTGGTGCTGAGGGACCTAAACCAAGATTTGTCAAGCACACACTTCACCATGCCTGGAGAATGGTAAGTGGTCTGGGTCTTTCTTTGACCAAGGACAAGGGAAGTCCCATCTGCAAGCAATATACGTGGAAGACATAAGCGCTGTGGGTGTAACCCCTTTACATTGCAGTACCTAACAAGAAAGCAGCTGCAGCAGGATTACCACATAGCCTGATAGCCAGGATGCTCACAGAAAGGGATCTGAATAACCCAACAGCAGCAAATTGCAGTGGGGTGCAAGGCACCTTTGGCTAGAAGGAGCCAAAGGCACTGATTACAGTCCCCTGTGAGTTGCTGTTGCTTTTGGCAGCTCATTATTGTCCTGTGCTTTGTTATTCTTCTGGCTGTGCTGAATTGCTCCTCTTTTGTGCCCTCTGGTGTGGCTACAGCTGCTGGTGTCAGCCCTGCTGCCACGTTTAGGTTCTGCATTGATGCTTTCCCCCCTCGAATTCCTCAGGAAATGCCACAGTGACTCAGGAGCGAGATCTGGCTTGTCGTTTTTGGGAGATGGCTTCATCAACACTAGCATCACATATGCCTTACTGTGAAGGCTGAACGGGGCTAGGTAATGCAAGACAGTACAAATATACAATATATGTTTTCACACAATATGTGTGAATATAATATAGGAATGTGAAGAAGGATCGAGGAATCACATCCTTGTGCTGTAGAGCTCTTATCCAAAGTACCACCTGCCTGGCCCCTTGCTGGAGTCACTGAGTGATGGGATTTGGTATTTGCAGGCTGCCAGTCCCTGCCTTAATTGGGACAGACCCATTGCCTTGGCTTTACATGTCCTGTAAAACACTGCCTAAGTCTAAAACTGTGTATAATGAGTAACAAGGAGGGTACTGAAATCAGAGGTCTCCACAGACTGGGTTGTCAGCAAATGAGCAAGGCATCAAATGAACCTGGGGCCACAGCAGCTGGGACAAGGTGGACTTGACATGACGACCTGATCCTACAACCCTGAAACAGCTAAACTTCATTTCTACACTGTGTAGTACACAACCCTTCTGACAGGTCCACAAGAAAAGCCCACTATATCCTTTCAGCACCTTTGTTCTACATATTTTGCTGCTAATGGGAACTGGAACTGAGGTGGGATTTTGCGGCAGCTCAGCGGGGCTCAGCGATCGTACTTCTGCATCACCAAGCCCCCTCCGTCCCCGCTCAGGGCTGTGCCGCCACACCAGCTGCTGTGCACAAGCAATTAAAGCTGCTCAGTAACGCAGACCGAGCGCTTCTTACACTTCCCACCCTCCTCTTTTCCATTTATATAACTGTTAAGCAGGCAAACACAGCTTCTGCAGAAGTCCCGGCTGGGAGTTTGTAAAAGCCGTTCTGCCCACCCATCTGTCTAAACGCGCTCGTAGGGAAATGCTGGCGGTGTTGGCAAACTCGGAGGATGGGAATCCTCCAGGCATCTCCCCTAAGTGACACTTTCAAAGGCAGATCTACCCACACACCACATCAGACACCGTTTGGAAAGCACGTGTAAGGTCCCGGTTGAAAGAATCACATTTGCTGGTATTTTCCCTCTGTTTATTCTGGGTGGATGTGAACGAGAGCGGAGGCAGAGATGACCGTGCTGTACAGTTTGATGAGAGAATGGCACTGGGAAGACAGATGAGTTCAGAGAGATGCTGAAATGGTTTTGTAGCACAAGGAAGGATTTGCAGGGCATCATTCAAAATAACTGTGAAAAGTATGACTGAATTGATGGAAGCAGAACAAATGTGAAGTTTTATTTTTGGGGGTGGGGGTTGTGTGCGTGTGTGTGTGTGTAACAAAAAATTGCTTTCAGCTAACAGTGATTTGATTTGAAAGGGAGTTTTGGTGGACAGAAGAATAAATGAAATATGAACATTGCTTTCAGATTTCTCTGTGTTACAGAATGATGTAGAAATTAGTGCTTATCCTGTTAGAATGATGTAGAAATCAGTGCTTATCCTGTTGTAAGTAACAGAGACTATGATGTCTATGGTTAAGATTTGTAAATGTTTCTCATTGTAAGATTGTGTTTTTAATTTGAATATAACTTTATCAAGCATCAGCACTTTGCACAGACTTTTTTTTTTTCCAGCTTGTGTCTGGTGCACACCAGTCACATTGCTCATATGTAGTATTGCAAATTTTCAGCTAATAGAATGCAGCCATTCTGGGGAACCCTGGACAAATTATTTCCCAAGAATAACTGCATTCTGTTAGCTGAAAATTTACATTGCTACAGAGGAGCAAATGCAATATGAGCCTGTGTATGTGTGTGCTGGTTTCAACTAATTGGAGGATTTGAATGAGAAATTAGACTATAGGCTGAGAAAGGAAAACACTGATGATGCTACTTCACTCATAGGTTACCGAAAAAGAAAAGAAAAGATGTTTTAAGAGTTGTAACCCAAACTTAGATAAGTCAGACTGCTTTGGGCCATGGCTGCTGCTGTTGCATGGATCTTTCTCCCTGCCTTTCTGAATAATATCACTAACTTCTTTCCTGCTGCCAATCACCCTGGCTGATCTACCTTTGCTGCATAAGACAGACGGTGAGATAAGACTGGGAAGGGGGAAAAGGTGGTAGGAGTGGTTGGTGACCCCTCTTAGGGATTTCTGATCTCTGATCTCTGGGAGGGCTGTGGTGTTTCTGTATTACCATTTTACTGTATACATCTGTAAATATCTGCTACATGTTGTAAATGTATGCTTGTATATTGTGCAAAGCTGTAAATATAAGGCTTCATTTATTAACTTCCAGCTGACTGAGTCCTAGCCTGGATTATTTCAAAGCATGTGGGGGACAGGGAACTACGGAACCACCACAATGTGTGCTGGCTTGAGGCTAAATGGAATATTCTAATGAGGGAAATTAGATCACTGGTTGTAAAAAGAAAAATAATGATAGAGTTTATATCATCCATCAGTTTGCTAAAAGGGATAAAAAGCCAAAGCGTAAACGATTTGTCCCTCTTTTGCTTTCTTCACTCCTAAGCATTGGATCTATTCACTTCTTCTCTCTGCTCTAATCTCTCCAGTACCCTTGGCCAACAGATAAGAAGTAAGGTTTGCTGTCTGGGAGAGAGAGGGTGGTTTTCAGCCACTTCTGGGCTTCTTTTTTTTTGTTCAGGAAGGAGTTAGGATTCCTGTATTATTTCTAACTTGTATATAATTGCAAATAGTTGTAAATATATTGTGTAAATTTAGCTTTGCTGTAAATATAGCTTTATTTTACTTCCAAGCTGTCTCAGCTGGTCTGGTCAATTTCACGGCAGGGTGGAAGTTCCTTAACCCACCACAGTATGTACCAGCCATGAACTGGTTGCAACAGATGCTTTGCCTAGAAGAAACTGTATGCTTTGGAATGGAAGCTCCAAGTTTGATGGCAGAGGTGCTCTCCAGGCTGTATCACCCCTTTCTAAAACCCCCAGGCTGGGTGAATTGATAAGCCTAAGAAGTCTCTGTTCACCTGTGCACAGCGGAGAGACAGAGGAACCAATCGTGAGGGATTCTGTCAGTGCTCAGCACAGCCCCTGTGCATTGTGTGCACTGGTCTGGAAGGTAATGGGAAAGACTTTTATTCGACAAGCTTTCTCCATCCCTGCCCATCCCACTGGGATGCTGGCTATATCCTGGGGACTGCCTCTCAGTGCTCTCTGTGCTCCCAGGGTGGATGCAGAAGAGATGGACCATGCTGAGATGCTGCTGTAGGGAGGTGTGTGAAGGAGAGGGAGGAAAGTGTTAAATTATATTTGTGGGTTAGGTTTGGTGCGGAGAACAGACCTCAGTGGATTTGGACACAGTGGGGAGAGGCGTGTAGTCTGAAGAACTGGAATAGGAATTAGAGTATGACAGAAGCAAGATAGATGTGGAGCAGAGGATGGAGAAGGGAGGACAGGAATGAGGCAGGTGGGGAAAAAGGCACCAGATGGAGAGTAACAGCAAAAAAAGCAGAAGTGGTGCTGGTGAAGGTGCAGGAGATGGTCCAAAGGGCTAGTAGAGAATGCTCCTCCAAATCCTGGAACTGACCCTAATTTGTCTTGTCTGGAGGGAACAGGGAAAATGTCTGAGAAAGCCTGTGTCTGTGCCTTCCTTGAGGGGCTGGGTCTCCAACAGGATGTGCCATGTTCTGCTCGTCATCACCAGAGCAGCAAAATCTGGGCTCTGAGGCACATAATCCCCTGCTGCTGGCTGCCCCATTCTGGACTCTTCTCTGCTGGGTGAAGTCAGGGCCGTTCTCATTCAGGAATTTAAAAAATCCTCTGCTTTTACACATCAGAGGAGAAGACACACTGTTTCACTTCAAACCCATTTCCAGGGGCAAGGTCTCCAAAGACCAGGCCAGAGACTCTCTGTCCAATGCCATCTGATTTTTCCCTGTGTTTGTATTATGTGCTGGGCTTTGGGGATGCTGATGTACCAGCTTCTTTTGCAAGATGCCAGCCTCTGCCAATCCTCTTTTGACTGGTTTTGGAATATGGGCTGGGAAGCTGGAGGCACTGAGGAACCAGCTCTGATTCTCTTTTGTCAGCTGCATGGAAGTGATTTTGGGGAGCAGTTGAAGCAGAGGAGTGGGGTGGTGGTGTTAAAAGCTAGCAGAGCAAAATTTGTTTGAGCTCATTTACTGTCACCTCCAGTTAATAACTCCAGCTGACCTCAGAGGGGTATTTTAAGGTTGCTTTTTTAAAAGTCTGTGAGAAATTAAGATGCTCCAGTGATACAGCTGTGGAAAAGTACGGGATGAAATTTGTGCAGTATTTAGATGCACCAAGTAAGATGCGTTGATTGATGAAAACAGAAACCTGTTTTCCAATGGATTTGTGCATTCCCCCTCCCCAGCACCCCGTCCACCTCTCCACTCTGCACTATAGATGCTGCCCTGCGTGTGACATTCCCAGTAGCTGACTGATGGAGAGGCAGCATGGATACTGCAGTGGTCCTGGCTGGTCCTGCCAGAGATGGTGTAACCCTTGGGGAGACTATCCTCTCGCCACAGCACCAATTTAAGCCTCCTTGTAGGAACACAGCTGTTTGAGGGACACTGTCAGGGTCTGGCTGAAACTGTGGGTGTGGAGTCAGCACTGATGGAGAGGCAGCATAGTTACTGCAGTGTCATCTTGTCTTTAGTAACCTGGCTGAAAATTGTCCTTGGCACCAAGGAGCCAGCACCATCCTGTCCTGCAGGCTCCAAGGAAACCCCATTGTCCTCAGGGAGCTGTGCATCTTACTGCTTTGGCACAGACAAGGATAGAAGAGTGTTACTTTGATGTATATTTAATGTAACATATACAACAACGGTAAGCAAGATGCAAAGTAAGCTTTTTAATGTTTTGGGGTTTTTTTTAACTGACATTTAAAAATTCCACACACCCCCCCCCCCCATTTTTACCACTATTTAGAGGGCCACTGTATACCG
>VWZI01007628.1:622889-634800 GCA_013396835.1 Psilopogon haemacephalus
CCTCTCCTCTCCTCTCCTCTCGCTGAAGTTTACACTAATGGCTTGGTGTACAAAGCATTATTTTTGTTTCCAGATGTTCTGAATACCCTGAGATTTGGTAAAAGAAAATGATCCTCTTTATCCTAATCAAAAGTAATTAAAAGCACACTTAAATAGAGCACAAAATTTTAATTAATTCCAAATGCTTTGCACGTACAAACAACATTAGTTTTTACTAACTCTGGTTCCAGCAGCGACATCAGAGCCCATGCTTTGCTGTTACAGGTGCCCTGCAAACACACAGGCACTATCTGGTTGGAATATTTTAGCTTGTTAACGGTCTTCCTCATGTCTGTGAAGATCAAAATGCCACAAAAATAAGATCAGGTTTCATTGCTTGCCACAACCAGTGCCATGATTTAGCACTTTTTAAGACCAGTTTACTTTGCAGAGCAGGAGCAGTGCAAAATGACAGGTTTTCACTTGTGGTGCCTTGCAGTCTTGGAGTTGATGCCTTTTACTCATTCACTTCACATAACTATATCCTTGCCATTTTTTTCTCTTCCGTTGGACAGAACTTTTGGCTTTCAGACAATTCCTGCAGACCCTGCAGCAGTTGTGTCACCAGAAGATGTGTCACTCATACTGGAAACAGACAGGTTTGAAAACTGAAGGACTGCCTGACTTGCATCCTAGGTGGAGCAGACAGTGAGTGAGCAGACAGTGAGGGGATTGCAGACAGATCATCTATGTTAGCCTTAAGCGAGACTTAATGCAGCTGAAGCCAAGACTTTGGTGATGTCCATAATTAGTACCTGTTTGGGACCCCTTGGAAAGAAATGGCCATTTTGTGATAAAACAGGTTTGCAGAATGAATGTTCTTGCTTTTTTTCCTAGAAGTTTCAATATGAGGTCTGATAAGGGAGGTGCTGGCATTTTCTCTTTTTTGAGGGGAGAGGGGGGAAGGAAAATTAAATAATTGGAATGTCAACTTGCTCTTACAGGATCCATCTTTTGATTCTGCATTTGCATAGCACTTTGCACAAGAGTGTGCCAGTGCATGACAACCTTTCTGGCATCTACTAAAACATGCAAAACTCTTATAGTAAAGGGGGTAAATGATAGTCAGCACACTTTTCTTTATGGCCAGAACTCGTTGTGCTGCACCAATGCAATCTTCTTCTTTTTTTTTTTTTTTTTTTTTTTTTTTTTTTTTTTTTTTTTTTTTTTTTTTTTTTTTTTTTTTTTTTTTTTTTTNAGCAGTGTGTATCATATATCTGGACTTTTAAAAAGCTTTAAACACCGTTAGACATTATATTTGTGTAAGGGAACTAGAGATTGTTCCTGACTTTGCAGGAACATCCAAAACATTGTGGGATGGTTACAAAACTGAGCTGAACAGGAAGGAGGTATCAGCTGGTCATTGTTAAAAGGGAAGGTGAGACTCTATAGGGGTCTGGTACTATTTATATTCGTTGCAAAACACTGACAAAGGGGTAGGGAACACGTATTAGACTTATAAGCAGGTGATGACAGTTGGCAGGCTGAAGGAGAAGCTGAGAAGTCCAAATAATAGTGGCAAATCAGAGATAGCATGAGAAGGAGATCAGTGTCATTCATCAGGGACGGCTTGGAGGTGATGCATTCAGGGATGTACAGAGTGCTGGCTGCTCTTTTGAGAAGGATTTGTGGGTGATGGGGATCACAAGCTGGATACGAGTCAACAATGATGTGCTGTTATGAAACAGATGAGTAGACAGTTTTGACTAGAGACTCCTGTGCTCAGTCTTCAGCACTGCATATAAAAAAAAACATGAGAGAAGGTTCAGGGGGAGCATTGAGAATGGCCAGGGCTCTAGAAAAAAAGCACAGTGATGAAGAAAGGTGTAGCTTCTGAAGGACAAACTGATGAAGGAAGCAAGGTAGCAGTAGTCAAGTGTGTGAAAGGCTACCACCAAAAGAGAGGGAATCACCTGCTCTGTCTGTGATGGTTAAGACAAGGAATTAGAGGCTTCAAGTGCAGAGACAAAAAAAATAAAAAAGACCAATAAAAAACAGCAAATGCTGGCAAAAGTTTTTTTGTGAATGGTAGAGTCTATGAAGCATTTCAGAAGGATTCTTGAGGAGGTTAAGAATTTTCCACCCCAGGAGAGATTTCCATGTGTTAGAATTTGGTCATACCCAAAGTCAGAAACAGCAGTGGAGCACTCATCTTCTAGAGATGCCATTGACCTTCTGCTACTGTAAATTACAAGGCAGTGGCAAAACCCAAAGAGATTCAAGTTTAGATCTTGAATGAGACAGATTAATTTTGTGGGCCTTCTCAGACAGAGAACAGTGCCTCAGAAGCCACTTGAACCAGAAGTCTGCCTCCAATGAGTCCTGTTTCAGTCTTCTAGGACTTCCTGGCTTTTCAAAGAAACAGTGTCTGATGCCACAGCCACTAGCACATTGAAGACCCATTCTCAGAACAGGATTTAGAATGTCACTTGAAATCACATCTATAGCAGTGAACTTTGTACCGATGAAAATACGTGGCCAGAGATCTGTGATGTTATCTTTTCTGTCTAAACTAAATGGATTCAGTATTCACTTCATCTACAGCTTTGCCAAAGGAGCATAGTTACAAGAGTCAGCGGGTCTCGGACCTACCACATAGGGTGGACACTTCTGGCTCACAAAAGTCCATTAACTCACACCAGGCTTTTCTTCCACACCATGTAAGGCGTGGAGAATGGCTTGCAACCCTGCTGCCTTAGAGGAAGGTGACCAGCCGTTCCTTCTGTCACTGCTTCTCCTCCTCTGTCTCCCTGTGGTCTGCAATTGGCCCTGCTCACTTAGCGAGAGATGGCTGGAGGTGAGCACTTCAGGAGGGCTCTCCTCCTCCTTCCACCTGTTTTTCATTCCTTGACTCACTGGCTTTAAGCCGTAAGCAGTGACGTGACAGCTGAGTCATGGACGCACCACCTGGATGCTGTCAGCATCAATCTCTCTTATAAGGATCATAGAAGAACAAAATAGAGAAGACTGTTAGGGCTTCTCATTCGTCTTCCTGCCAGCGGGGCACCGAGCCCTGCAGTGCGGTCTCTGGTTTTGTCCGACCTCACTCTCAAAATCCCAAGCAATGGGCTTCCACTGCTCTCCCACAGGAAACTGTTCTGTGATTTAACAAACATCTTAGCAAGGAGGCCACTGCTTTTCTGTGATGGTTATTTAGCCCAACTTTTACTTACGTGAGCAAACAACTTCTTACTAATATCCGCACCAGAGTCGATTTGTTTTTATTCTTGTGAAGAAATTCAGTACAGTTGCAAAGCTGGAGATGAAATGTTTTAGTTGTGTTTTATTTAACAGTTTTAAGAGTCTTCCTGCGGCATGCATTGTTATACAGAGAAGATTTAAATTATAAAAAAAAAAACCAAACAAACAGACAAAAAAAAGAGATGCAGTCCCATGCCCTGGAGAGCTTACACTTTTCATTTAAGCAAGATGCAGTGACTGAGAATGACAAGTAACGAGAAGGCAGGACAAGAGTCATATGAGAAAGGTCAGGATATTTCTAAATAAAGCCCTTTGTTGTGCTTTTAATTTGAGTTTATAGTGAAGAGTCATCATAGACGGATACATATTTGGGGACAATTTCACCACGTTTTAATCAAACATTTTATTTCAATCTCGCAGAGCCATCTTGCCTACTCTGGCTTGGTGCTTATTCAAAGCTTAGTTTTTACTGAAATCTGTGGTTTTCTCTTATGGTTACTCTTTCTGTCAGCTTAACCAGGCTTTTTCAAAAACAATTGTCACAGTTAGTCTGGTTATTAAATCCCTGAGTATCCCAGAGGTACAGGAGCTTGTCCAGCTGATCCACACCACTGCATCAGGACTGATTCTCCTTGACCTTTGTCTTCAGTTCTCTGTCTCCTCTCTACCAACATCTCAAATTACCCTTACTCTGGGAAGAGCAGTCAAACCTCTTCATAGAATCATAGAATCATAGAATGGTTTAGGTTGGAAGAGACCTCAAAGATCATCCAGTTCCAACCCCCTGCCATAGGCAGGGACACCTCCCACTAGATCAGGTTGCTCAAGACCTCATCCAGCCTGGCCTTGAACAAATCCAGGGAGGGAGCAGCCACAACCTCCCTGGGCAACCTGTTCCAGTGCCTCGCCACCCTCACTGTGAAGACCTTCCTCCTAACATCCAGTTTAAATCTCCCCTCTGCCAATTTGAACCCATTACCCCTCGTCCTGTCATTACAAGGCTGTCCTGTCATCTGAGGCTGTTTGTCTGAACATAACAAAGCAGCTTGTGTCTGTATAAACTTTACAGCTGCCTCTCCACAGCAGAATGACTCCTCTCCACTAGGCACCAGTAAACCAGAGCAAAGCATCATGGAGTCAGACCATCTGCCCCACCTCATCCATATGCATTCCTCTGTCTTTGCATCCTTCTTATCACATGTTTCCTACACCCAACAGAGGTGTAAAGACAACTCCTAACATACTTAGATTTGGGTCTCAAATTCTCATGTCCTCCTCTTCAGGCTACATGATTAACAGAAGAGCACATATAATTCTGGGGGACGTGAGGTAAAAGTTAAACATGGTAACTGGATGTTATTCTAGCAGATGCCCATTCAACACCATCTGTCACACCTATAGGTTTGGTTATTATTTCTTACTAATTTTATTCTCATCTTTCCCTTCAAGGGACAAATTCTCTCTGGTACCTGACTGTGGGTTTTGTAAACTCCCAAAGGGAAGCCCAAACACACTTCAAAAGCATTTTTAATGTGTGCTTTTCATCCTGGTGAAACCAGCTGCCCATGCACATCAGTTCCCTGCAGCATTTTTTCCTTCTCACAGAATAGAAATAATCAGCCTCGTACCTGGGTGTGGAAATGTCGCTAAATTAAGACAATGATATGGGTAAATGGACTAATTTCAGTCCTCTGAACTTCCAACCTCCCTCTTCCTTTTCTGAAGTCATGAAGGTTTGAGAGCTAAGTCCTGCTGGGCATTTCAGAGGGTTCAGAAGGGAGATGAGTGACTTTCAGTTGGAGCCAGGGCTTTGGCCAACCCCTGCCAGGGGTGTGATTTTATACACACACATGTTACTGAGCAGCTTGGCTGAGTGCACAAGATATATTCAGAAGGCAAGGGAAGGATCTCTTTCTTCTACTAGGCCTTCAAACTTGAATTACTCTAATTTTTGTCATAGAAATGCTTAGCTACTATTTCATTGTCTGTATTTTGTACAAAAAGCCTTAGCTCAATTAAAAAAAAAAAAGAAAAGAAAAGAAAAAAGCAGATGCTTAGTTATAGAGATAGTACAGAGTTATTCCAGCAGTCACACTGGAGAAACATTAGTTATCTAAGGAGACAAATTGAACAAGACAAATCTAGGGCCAACCTGTTTCTCCTCAAGCACTTTGTAAACACATACTGTGAAGCACAGAATTGGGAAAGGAGACTTGAATTTGCTCTCACTGTGACACACATCTTAGGCTTCAGCTGGTTAAGGGCAAGCAAGCTTGGCCTCTTGCTTCATTTTTATTTGCTGTTTTTAAGAAAGATGTCATTCAACCCTGGTAGTTTGATAGGTGATGTTGCTCAGATCCAGCCTTTTGTTAATGACAGTTCTGTCTCTCTCTAAACCTGCTGCACCTCTGGCTGAAGACCTGCTCTGGGAACAGGGAGTTCCCAAACAGCCTGGAGCTCCTGTAACATTTCCTCCATCACCCTGGCTACCAGGGCCGGGTAGCAGCTGCTGGTCCTGTACATTTCCTAACAGTTTCCTGGCAACACAAGCAGCCACGTAAGTTTGGACCAGGCATCTTCAGCAGCAGCTTCAGTCGTTGTCTGAGGTTTCATTGTTCCCACGGAACTTATCTAAGCTTTGATGAATTAACTTTGGAGTATGACTCTGCTTCTGAGAGAAGGCAAGGGTGAAATCTCCCCTGGATCAGAAGTGGAAAGCATGGTCCAGTTGCTCTGATTGACCTTTTACAGAAAATATAGGTTGAGTTCTCCTGAGTTTGGAAAACATCATCCGCTTTGGGGGTGTGAAAGCATTCTACAGTTCTGTGATTTGGCAGTCACTGATTCTCTCTACATCTTTTGATATTTTTCCAACAGGTCTGGGGTTCGTGAACTGCAGTCTTGTCACCTAAATATGCTTGCCCAAACACCCCCATGCAAAGAGAGAGCCAGCAGAATTTGTCTTCCACACACAGCAAGTGGATATGGTAAAGTGCAAATAGCAGCAGTTCACACTGATCAATACATACCACAAAGCCCATCCTACTGCAATGTCTGTTTGGATTGTACACAAACTTCTCCCTGTGCAGGACCTGTAATAGATACTGTATCAGTGCAGGGGGCCCGATTCTGGCTTTTTTGGACCAAATTTTATATATTGCTACAGTAGCACAACTTTCTATGGGCTATTGCAACTCATCCTTACAGACAGTAAGATGAGAGCCAACTCATACCCTTGTTTGATGTAATAAAGTGTTTTGGTTTTTCTTTTTCCTTATGTGCAGGACCCCATGTACCCACTGGCTCCACGAAGTGGAAGTAAATTCAGCATTGTGTCCTTAAGACAAGTACTGTTGGAAAGCCTCACTTAGAAGCATCCAGTATTTCTGGGGGATGATTGCAGTTAATGAATTAAGCTTAACCATTTCTAAACTCTTCCCTCCATTAAGCAAAAATAGTCACTATCGTTATCTTTTGTGTTTTTGTGAATGGAAATAATATTATATACATGCTGAACATTAACAGATTTGAATTTTCTTTCAGCAAGAAATGTGAACTTTTTCATGCAAGGACTATACGTATCATGACCCAGTAGCTGTTGAACACATGGAGTTCCAGATAATTAATTCTGGCAATGAGAAAGGTCTGTGAGTCGTGTGATGTGAGAAAGGCAACGAATGAAGCACTTCAGAGGATCAGAGAGTAACGTTATCCATAATTTCCATCCATCATGACAAAAGACAGCAAAACAAAGCTACTTACTGGGATGGGTGAGAGTACTGAGGCAAGGTCTGTGCCTTTATTCGCAGTAGTCTTGATTTCAGCTTGTTAAAAGCATTTTAGTATGGCCCAGGAAGTCCTTAAGCCATGTATTGCTGCAGGTTGACAGAAATGCTGGGCAAGTATCACTGTGGACTTACTTTGATCTTGACATTTTTTGCTAAATAAGAGGTCTGAGTTGATACAGCTCTTCTTACATTTTCAAATTGAGGCTCAAATCTGAAATGGAAGTGAAGAAAGAGTTTGAAGCAGAATTTAGCTATGTAAATCCAGTGCTGAAATAAAAACGCTCCTGTTCAATCCTAGACACACCTAACTCAGGAGGCACTTGATCTCCAAGAACCTGAAATGTACAGCAGTTAACTCTTGTACATGCCCTGGAACTTCACCACCTTGGTGGGTCTTATTCCTGCTGGATTCTGCCAGGGTTATGAATTTGATCAGGTGATGATCTAGGTCTCACTAGTTGTGGAGAAAACCATGTGTCAGGTCAATAGGCTAGGTTTGTGCCGAGAATGTGTAGCTGAGGAAGAGTGGAAACAAAGCAGATCTTCTGAGAGAAAAGAAATTGAGACTGTGTGGAAGAGGCTTTAGCTCAGCAGCTGAGATGGTCCTTCAGGAAGGGGAATTGTGCATGCCAGAGCCACTCACTCCCTTTCACGCTGCATTTGTACCTCACATTCTTGTCTGGAATTCACAAACAGCTCTTAGAGGAAGACCGAAACTCCGGATTAGGTAAGTGCTCCCACCACTAAACTGAAAATTATACTCACCTTTGATCTTCCTCTCCTTCTAGCTCAATGAATCTTTAATTTTTTTTTAAGCAAGAAGGCATAGATTCAGTGTAAGGGCATGCATTGCTCTCCTCATCTCCTCTAAGTAGCTTGCTCCTTGGAAGATTGTGGCAGCCTCCCAGGGAACACAAGTTGGGATTTCTTGGGCAGCAAATTGAGCTCCTTCTTGTCACCCTGCTGACAACCCTGCTGAAATAGAGATGACCAGCTGCAGCCTGAAGGAGTGTTCTGTGTTTACCTCCTGAAGCGATAGATTTTGGTCATGCCATGCAAAGTGGCTCAGCCCTGGGGATAGGTGTGGGTAGAAAGCTCAGCCCTGAGCTCCTTCAGTCACCACCGCCCTAACCAGTCCATGAAGTTATTCCTTTGCCCCTGTGAATATTTCACTATTTACAGCAGAATAAGTTCTAGAGAAACTGAAGAAGACCCAGCTCACAGTACCCTGCAGGTCTCAGAAGGCTGTGACTATTCTCCTAGCAAACCAGAATTGTAAGTTTTAAAATCCTGCTCCAGGTCTGGTAAATGGTGGAAGAGTGGAACAAATTTCAAACATCTCAGGTTGGTGTCCACCATTGATAAGCTGGTGGACACCACTGGCAAGTACATGCAGTAGTTGTGAGAGGTCTGATGTATCAGATGCTCTGGAAATGACTGTGAGAGATGGATCTGATGGATTGGAAGGACCAGAAACATCTGGGTGGCTGTGGCTTGAAGCAGAAAATCAGGGAAAAGGTAACTAATGTTACCTTCATGTGCCACTGAAACTTTGGAGCTTCAGTTCAACTGAGTTCTTTACTGTCTAGATTTGGGAATTGTGCCTGATACTTCCCTCAGTGGTCAGGTTCTTGAGTCCTTACACCACAGCTGAAAATTGAGTTCTGTTGCTATATCCATGTAAGCTTTTAGATACTTAACTATTTCTTTGGCCAACAGCAGCAACCGCCAAAGCTCCTGCTCAGCCATCACCTAATACTGAAGTCCAGACACCCTTTGTGTTTCCCTAGGGGGTGCTCAGTGGATGCCTTTATCTCTGGGTACACCCAGAAGCACTTGAGTCTTGCCATCCTTCATCAACCTGCAGTGGAGCACCATCTGACTCACATGTTGAAAGATGTGAAGCACCTGGCTCTAAGAGGAGTTCTGATACTTGTCACCTCAAATGAAGAAAGGTACCTCCTTGCTGAGCAAGCAGTAATTCAGACACTGCCCAATCAGCTGATTTGGTAATTTCCTGCTCCTTGGGCTGCTGTGGTGCATCCCAAAGCAGGCAGCTAACAGCACAGTGGCAGCATGTATCAACTTTGTAACCCAAGTGTTGCCATGTTCCTAAAACTCACTGGTGCCAGCTGTCCCATCCATCATGGTGCTGCTTGGGGCACAAGATGCATCAGTCCACAACTCCAGGCCTCCAGGAATACAGATCCTACTGGGCTTACACATTGAAGTCACACTGTGTTTGCCTTAAAGCAATCTGATGTAGGCATTAACCAGGTGATCACTCCTCCTCACTGCATCACAGAGGGATAATAAATTATTCCCAAACAAAACTGCTAGAATTTGACACCTGACTTAACTGACGGTATCTCTGCAGTCTGGTTGTAGCCAGGTGTGGGTTGGTCTCTTCTCCCAGGCAACCAGCAACAGAACGAGGGGACACAGTCTCAAGTTGTGCCAGGGGAGGTATAAACTGGATATTAGGAAGAAATTCTTCACAGAGAGAGTGATTGACATTGGAATGGGCTGCTCAGGGAGGTGGTGGAGTCGCCATCCCTGGAAGTGTTCAAGAAAACACTGCATGGGGCACTTAGTGGCATTAGATAGGGCTGGGTGATAGGTTGGACAGGATGATCTTGGAGGTCTCTTCCAACCTGGCTCTATTCTATTCTATTCTATTCTATTCTATTCTATTCTATTCTATTCTATTCTATTCTATTCTATTCTATTCTATTCTATTCTATTCTATTCTACTCTATTCCATTCTACTCTATTCCGTTCCATTCTAAAGTACTCAACTGTCCTTATATATGAACTGTGTCAATTTCGCCCTGCTGAAAGTTAGAATACATTTCTTCTTCGTGTGTCCTTGTTGATCCGTGGGAATAACAGACCCCGACGCAGAAAATTACTCTGGCTTTGCAGAAGTGGTTGGTGAGCCTCCATTTGGAATACAGTTCCCAGCACCAATCACCTAATTATAAAAGTGTGTTGATGCAAATAGGGAAGTTGCAACAGAGCTCAAAGACAAGAGCTTAAATATTCAGAAAAGGGTTAGAAAAGCGAGGTTGTAGCTGCTGCTTTTGGAAAACAGGAGATTAAAAAGCCACTTTAGGGGGGGTTTGCAGAGCTCTGGGGGAATAGTGAGGAGAGCCGGTCTAGTGACAAATACCAGAACAAAAGGGAAATTAACAGAAGGTTAAGCAGGGATCATCGGCAAAGCGGTGTAATTTATCTGTGAATTTATTTGTATTTAGCAGTTAATATATGGAAAATTATACTAGGGCTGTTAACAGAAACAACTATCAGAAATAATTTTACAAGGCTTTAGACAAGTGTAGGGGTTTATAATAACACTGTGGGATACAAGAGGTAATTCAAAGGAGAGGAAAAGGACTTACAATCTTATCTTTTAAGACATTCAGCTGCACTGTGCTAAGTAACAGACATGGTTGCTCTAACACAACTGTCTATACAGTTCTCAGGGAAAGGTTATTTACAAGATTAATTTCCCTTCCAGCTTCAAATACACAGATATTAAAAAAAAAAAAAAAAAATCAGAGACATGGAGGGTAGGGATGAATCCTGATCTTAGCAGCACAGCATAACCTGAGTGATTCCAGGAAAAAAAATGCTGTATGCAGAGAGGGATATAACAGATGAGATCTGGTCAAGAAGTGCTTGCATTCCTGATGGAAAAGCCTTTATGCCCTCTCCTTAAATTTCAAGGAGAGCTGACAAAAGAGTCCCGAGTCCCAATTCCTTTCAGGGCATTTCTGCCTTTCTTGGAAGAAGCCTGTGTGTCACTATTTGCATATGATGCCTCCAGGCCATCAGCTTCAACGAGCGCTGGTTCTGGCACAGCGGCTCGCTTCCTCCGACCTGCAGTTTTGCCTGTTTTAAGATAAGACAGACTGATTTCAACTGTGGTGAACCCGCTGAAAATTCACCCTCCTTATGCACTAAGGAAGCAGGAGACCCCGAAATGTTGCCCTCAGGAAATATCACTGTACTTTCCCCCCTCCCTTTTTTTTTTTTTTCCTTCCCACCCCGTCCGGAACGGGAGCTTAACCCACCGCTATAAGATGCGTGGTTATGATCACAGCTTACTCTCTAGAGAGGAGATCCCTGTAGGAAGTGAGTGATGCGAGAGCTCCCGCGGTACTTGCACTGTTTACTCAGAAAATCAAAGGCAATTAATTACGAATTCTTGATTGGGGGGAAAGACACCCCCAGCCTCCCGTCCCCCCTTGGTTTGGACACATTATTAGGCAGGGAAAGCTACAAAACATTGTGCTGTGACCCAACCTAAACTCTGCTAAAGGCATTTCTTGCCAGAGTGCCACCTCCACCTGACAGCCCCAGCCTGCCATCGTGAAGCCGGGACGGCTGTAACGAACTTGAATTGCACTCGGATGTGCTGAGAAGCAAGAACCACCCGCGATGCTGTCCTGCTTGTCTTCGTGCCGCCTTGGCTGGACGGGGGGAGGCTGAGGAAGCCCCGGGGAACACTATTGCCTGCCCGAGACATTCCCCGACGCTCCCGCAGAGAGCTCGGTGGCGGCGGGCAGCTCACTCCGGCGCATCGTCAAGTCCGGCTGCAGCCGACCATTCGCCCAGGGGCCGCCCCGCCGCGAGATGTAAGGCATCGGGGAAGGGATGGAGGGATAGAGGGGTAAAGGGGTTCGAGCTGCAGGTGACCGGGACAATGCTCCGCGTCCCTGAGCGTCTCGGTTTCAGTGGGGCGCATTTCGGGCGGTTTCCGCAGGGACTCCTCCAGTGTCGGTGACAGTGGGGCGGGGGGGATTTGCCCCACGCAGTGCCAGCCATCGCGGGGCCGGAGAACCCGGTCATGTGCGGGACGCCCCGCCGCCTCTCTCCTC
>VWZI01007628.1:646406-658958 GCA_013396835.1 Psilopogon haemacephalus
AAAAAAAAAAAAAAAAAAAAAAAAAAAAAAAAAAAAAAAAAAAAAAAAAAAGGAAAGGGATGTGAAAAAAACAGGAGACAATTCCAGAGGTCTACCCAGAGACCTGGAGGCAGCCTGTGGCATGGGTGTGTCCCAGGAAGCTGGAGGAGAAGTCGGAATGCTTGAGAACAGTAGGTAGGAAGCTGTTTCTCAGAGAGGATATGGGGGATCACTGACTAAACATGAGGTGGCTGTGTGCACTCTGGAAAAAAAGCCAGCATACATACTGAGATGTGCACATCTGGAGAAGAGCCTTCAAGGTCCCCTCCTGGGCTTTCCTCCTGAGATGAAAGAGGGATGGATTGGGCTGCTCAGCCTGAAGAAGGGGGTGTGGGGAATGCAGGACAATCCTTTAAGGCAAGAGAGGAAGGGAAGTGTGTTCTCTGTGATCATTTGGATAGGAAAGAAAATGGCCTTGAGATGCAGTAGCAAGGTCACACAGAAAGAGAAGCTTTCAAATGATGAGGCGTGGGAGTAGGTTGCCTGAGAAGTCTGTGAGTCTCCAGCACAGAAGATTTCTAAAAGTGTATTAGACATCCATCATATTTGGCTGTAGCATGGCTGCGTTGGGATGGGGAACCAAGCCAGATGACTCCTCAAGATCATATGCACTATTGATTTTCTATCACTCTTTTTTTCTTTCTTTCTCTGTGTATCTGCAGACTTATATACATACTCATCTGCTTGCTTCCAATATAGGCCTCTGAAAATTAAGTTTAGTGTGTTTCCATGCCCCAAGTGATACTCTCTGTAGACTGGAGTGACTGCATCTCTGTTAAGGCCATTTTGGAATGGTTAAATTTTCCTACTCAGAATGCTCTTTTGACATGGCCTCCACAAATCTGAGCATGCTATTTTTGCATCTATGGTAAGAAGATGGAAACCTGGATGTGCTGTTCAGGTTTCCAAAGACATCTAGCATTCAGCTCCCTTTGAAGTCCATGGAGATGAGAAACATATCTCTGAGCCCCAGGGGCCCTGCATGTATGTGCCTGGTGTACCAGAGCACAGCACTATATGGCTGAGCCTGAGAAAAGCTGAACACTCTTTCACCATAGTCTCCCCCTTCCCCTTCTCCTCCAGTGAAGATGCTTCTGAACTTTTTACTGTATTTTTCATCTTTGCAACCTGCAGGTTATCTCTTAAAAACAACCAGCATAGCCCCAAGCTTTCCCCCCATGTAATTCACCAATAGTGGCTGTGTGTGAGTGATGCAGAGGCTTATCTCAAAGCTCTGTTTCCCTGGATCTCTGTCACTTTAATTTCCTGTAGCCCCTTTGCCCAGCACTCTTTTTTTTCCTTTTATTTTTTTTTTTGAGGGGGAAGGGGTTGCTTTCTGAGGTCTCCTCTTCAAGCCCTGGTGCTCTTCCAGATGTGCCAGTTCTATGTGTGGAAAATAAGACATTCATTGAAAGAAAAGCCTTGAAATAAAAAATAAAAAAAAAGAAAAGAAAAAAAAATATGTGAAAACAGGTAGGGTGTTTTTGTTTGTTTTCCTTCCTATTAGCTCAGATCAGAAAGGGGGAAAATGATATTTTTTTTAAGAGAGAAAAAACCCCAAAATTCCAGCGTTACAAAGTTTACGTTTTTCAAGTCTTAGCTTGTGTTTGCTTTTCCTTCATTCACAACATTGTGACTATCCTTGTTTCCATCCTGGGCTGGAGTTTCCCTGTTTAAACCACCTGAGGACAGAGTTTGGAGGGCTCACACTTATTGAGGGTCACAAACCGACTGCTGCGATGCACCGGAGGGCAGCGGGACCCGCGCTTCTCGCAGCTGCGCCGGTCAGAGCCCTGCGCCCTGCCGAGCGGAGCCCGGCCGAGGAGGATGTAGTGCTATCAGCCACCGCTGGCTTCGCGCCCTGGGGTGGCGGTGGGGTATGTGACAGCCACTGAAATGAGCTCATTGGGAAGCGAAATCAGATTCAATTGCATTAGAGATTCGTGGCAGATCAAGCTGGCAGAGGTACTGCGGAACTAGCAGCCCATTGCTGGGCTCGCTATACAGCTGGTTAATATATTTATAACATAGCTCTCCCAGGTTGATTCTGAGCTTAAATTTAAAAAAAAAGAAAAAAAAAAAAGTTTATTTTCCTTCTTCTTAGTTCCTCATCTGGTGGTTTTGTAATGCTTCGTTCCTTCCTGACGATTGGATTTGTGAATTTATTAGTTGTATCAGTAAGGTGATCCACAGAAAGAAGGAGTTAGGCTTGGCACAGGGAAATAGCCTATCAGATTTTCCCACTTCTCCTGTGCACGTCAGGTCTGTTGTGTCACTTGCGGTGACCGACAGGAGGCTGTTCTGATCCACTGACAGCTGGTCCTCATGGCCCAACTATAACACTCGACAAGACTGAGAATGGGGTGTGTAGCTTGGGTACTTGAAGGCTGATTGCCTTGCGATACACCAGCAGAGCAGAGGTGTAACAGCAATCACCGGTGGTGCCTGCCTTTTCTGCTCAATGAAGGGTTCTCCACCAGCCTGCCCTGGAACTCTCTCCTGCCTGACAGTGACTGCATTTATTTTGATGATAACAGCATGCATTGTTGTAGAGCTGTTCATAACTCACAGAGCTATTTGGACTTTCCACCTCGAAGCGAAATAAAACATGATCTGTATGTGTCAGTGAAGAAAAATGACCCTTTCTTTGGCTAGGTCACTCATCTCACCTCCTCCACCATATACTGTTTTTGTCCTTTGTGCTCTGGTGTCTGTGAAAATGTGACTGGAGTGAAGATGCCCAGCTTGTTGCTATCACTTGCTGCCTGTGTTGTTGTGTGATAGGGCCACGATCCAGGGTTACCATACAGAAATTACGGAGTTGGTCAGGGCTGCACTTCTCTTGTGTCTTGGATAGCAGAGTTTGAGTCTCCAACTGTCACAACAAACCTCTGGAGGCCTTGGAGAATGAGTGTGCCTTTAAGATACCTTCCCAAACACACTCCCAGCCTGCTGGGACTTGGCTCAGAGCCTGAGGTGATGACTTTGTATTCAGTTTCTTCCATGAATTCGTATGCTTCCCAAACCATGTGTGTGGTGCTGGTGTCCACGCCACTGTCTTGCAGTGATGAATTCCCCAGATTTGATACCTGTCGCACACAGCAATTCCTCTCCATTCACGCTGCCACCCAATTGCCTCATTAGCTGCTCCCTGCCTTCAATACAGTGGGACATAGTCACCTGCCTCTGGGTTTTCCCAGCTTTCTCATACTCTCCCCCTTAACTCCTGGGGACAAATGGTGTCTGTAAGCACAGACCTGGAGAGCAACACAAATCACTTTGCTCTGTATTCAGGGAACCGTTTGCTTCAGCCCATGGTTTGGTGCAAGCAACTGAGCCCTGTCTGTAATACAGTGCCTATACAAGGAGCATATCTGTAATGGAGAAGTGGAAGCATCTCCAGCCTCATACAATCACACTGCATTTTTTTGGGTGCAGGAGTGGCTGCAGGGGTGTGATCTCCATGGGATGGTTTTAGAATTGCAGAATGGTTTCAGTTGGGAAGTACCTTAAAGATCATCTATTTTCCTCTCGCCCTGCCATAGACAGGGACACCTTCCACTTAACCAGGTTTCTCAAAGCTCCACATTGCCATTAAACACATCTGGGAAGGGGACATCCACAACCCTGTGCAACCTGTTCCAGTGCCTTACCACCCTGACAATGAAGATTTTTTTTCCCCTAATATTTAATCTGAGTCTACCTTCTTTCATTTTAAAACCTTTGTCCCTCTTCCTGTAATTATATGCCCCGATAAAGGATTTTATTTTAGCATGTGTGGGCAGTGGGAGTCCCTGTAGCCAGAGGGTGAGGAGGTGAGGCTGTGCTTTGAACAGAGTGGGCAAACCCCTGGCAAGACTCCCACCTACTTCAAAAGGAGTCCACATGGTCTGTTGATTTAAGTGATTTTAATTCAAACCAACATTAGCCTGTTCCACACTGCGTGGAGGAGGGAGGGATAAAAAAAAGACAAAGATTTGGTGCTCTCCCAGCCTTGTGATTCTCAAATTTTGGTGCAGAGTGGGAAAACATCTGGTAATGGCGATCCTCAGGGTAAAACCTTTTAAAATATTCCCACTGGTGTCCTGGCCAGCTAAATTAAACCAGAGAGAAACCCCACCCCTATATTCAGTGCTTGGACTTCATGGTGTGTATCTCTCAGGTGTAATTTCATCCTTGATCTCACCCCCAAATTAGAGAGATAACAAACACATTGAGATTGAGGCAAGCCAGCATGATCTGGAGAGATTAGAGCAGTGGAGCCTGTGACCTGCAAAAAATCAGTCTAAAGCAAATAATGCCCCTTGCATGAGGAGCGTTGAAGAGCATGGATGGGGATGGGGAAGAAGGGTGCATCAAGCATTGCCTGCCAATGCAGCCTCTCGCTGGACTTGCTCATGTCATGGTTTGTGCACGCCTTGACTAGGCTCAATGGCTTGCCCTTAGCTGCTGTTTCAGAGGAAATCCACACATGGCTTCTGCTGAAGCTTTGCAGACAAAAACTTGGGGAAGGATGATGCATGGTCAGCGTGAGAGAGAAAAGTGTTATATTATCTTCTACCTCTTGTGCTACCCACACCTGAATGCTAATTTTTGCTTTGTCTTCAAGGAAGGCTGTTAAATGCAAATTACCTCTCCACTACCAGAGAAGCTGGTAAAGTGACGATAAAAAATATACAGAATAAATGATGCTAACAATGCACTTTGCTAGAGAGAACAAGAGGAGGTGGAGGGCACTGTAGATATCCTTTTCCTACATTCCTGTGTAATCCCCATAGTGCAGAAAAGGAGAGGGCGCAGAGCCTTGCACTTCACTCAGGCACTTAGATAAAATAAAATGCAGAAACGGTGGCAATGTGTGCTAGAGCTAAGCCATGATTAAACACCTCCAGGTAGTTTAAATGAGATGTGCACATTTAGAGAATAGTTTTCAGTTGTTCATGTCATCATCTCACTAGCAGAGCAAGCAAACAGATCTGGCATGTACTAAAAAAAAAAAAAAAAAAAAGATAGGGAAGGAGAACAAAGTCACTTCACAAATTAATCCTTGGTCCTGCTCTGGTGGGGAGGGGAGAGGAAGTGCCAGTGTCTCCAGTACCCAGCAAAGCCTTGGCAGGGCTGAGTGAGTGTCACTGGATTTATTCATAGTTTAACACTGAATTCCCATCTAATGCTTTCACTTGCCAGCACTGCCATTTGCATGATGACTGTGGAGGGCTGTAGGTCCAGATGTGTTGTGCTCATGCAAGGATATCAGTGTTTCAAGCTGATGCTTTCTGCTCTCTTTCCTTGTCCTGGTGGGTGTAACTCACTCTCTTGTTCTCCCTCCACCAGAGCAGAGTGACAAAGGGCAACTGGGGCTGTGGTCCTGAGGGCTCTCATTCACCAACCAAGTTTCTCCCTTGATGAGGAGGCACTGGGTGAAGAGCAACCAGCCAAAGCCCCAAACACAAAGCTGCTGTCACTATGCCTCTCATGGCACAGGTGCTGGAGGTGAGAGGTAACTTCCTGATGAGGGTCAGGGCATGGTGCTGAGACTGGAAATGACTGAACCATGGTGGTCTAGGAAGCAACTGCACCTTCAACTAAGAGGTCTCCCCTCATGACTGGGATTATTTTGCTGAGAAGGCAAATGGGTTACCTTGAACCACTATGAAGGTGGTTTCTTTAGGGCCCATGCCATTAAAGCCTGTTGGAGCCAGACTGCTTTAATTTTTATAACAACAACGGGATTTGCACATAGTTATCATCCATCAGGCATGAAGAAGAGAATTCCAGCTTAAGGGATAGCTGCCCTTGTGCCCAGCCTGGTAAACTGCTGAATGGCTCTACCTCAGTCATGAGAAACATCATGAGAGTCGACTCCCTTGATCTACTTTGAGATGCTTACTGCAGGGCTTTGGAATAGATGACCTTCAAAGATCCCTTCCAACCCAATGCGTTCTATGCATTCTATGCAACTGCCTGGGCATTTCCAAGGAAAGTGTCTGATGGAAATGCACACGAGGCCAGAACCTTCAATCTCCAAAAACATGGAGAGAGATGTCCATCAGTGTAAACTCTTGGTGAGACTCAAAATGGCTAAAGACCTTGGAGGATTGCTGGCAACTTGCTCCAAACATACAGAAGCCACCCCATTGACTCTGGTAAGGTCACTCTGCAGGTGACCATCCCCTGTGCACTACTAGGTTGCTGCATTAATGCTGACCTGATGGCACCTTGCTGAATCCAGCACTTCATCATCATTTGGGACAATAGACTTTGATGGAATTATGCTAATTATTTTTAAATCCTTGAATGAGCAATTCCTCTATCAGATCAAGTATTTTGCCTCATCCTGTCTTCTGCCAAGCCCCTGCTGTAGAAGTTTGCTAAATACCACGTCGCCTGGCCTCATGTTTTGCAGGTTTCCACAGCAGAGGCTCAGCAGAAGATAGCATGGAAGAAAAAGCAGAGTCCAGCCAGCAGCCAACTGTCTGACATGGCATCAGTACCCTTGGTGCCAGGGGACCATCGTCCTTGCTTGTGGAGACAGGAGGTAAAGAAGCCACTGCTCCCAAGGGCTGTGCTGGAGATGCCGGCTGGAGTTAGGGCTGGCTTGATGGCTCACGATGGCAGCAGGAGCAGAGCCTGGAGGTGGTTTAACTGTGCCTTTGCCACCGCTGTGGTGGTGTCTGTGTGTTCCTGGTTATGCTGTGAATTAAGAGACACTGTGTTAGGACGTCAGATGGGGCGGTCTGCTGAGTGGGGAGCTCATTGCATCCCAGCCCTGTGGCTGCAGGGCTCTGCGCTCTGCCTCCCTGCCTTGGAGCTCTGCTTCAATATTTACATAAACATTGACACATGTTTAAAAAGCTTCAGCTGGAATGAGCCAGACCAAACACTGCTGGAGGAATGTCACCGTGTCCTCTTTTAGAGGCAGTGTAGGGGGCTGGCTGTTTGGTGCAGAGCTCATTTGGGAGAACAGTAGTTTGAAGCAAAGACAAGTCTGTAGCAATGAATGAGCTTTTACATGGGACAGAGGTGGGAGACAGAGAAGAAAAAGGGATGTTAGGATTTGTGGTAGTTGCTTGAAACACGAAGCAAAGATCCAGCTTGACACACCTTGCTAGATATGTCCCAAGGAAAATAAAGATGAGTTTGGGGTGGAAACCAAACTGGCTTCAGATCTACCAAGGAGCCTCTAGAGATACAGCCGCACACCCTGACTGGGAGCAACCTTGTTCTGCCAAAAAAGGGATTACCCAAGAGGATACTGAGAGCCACTTTACGTTAACTACTCAGGCAAAAGTTTGGTCCCAGCATAAGAAATGTGATTATTCTGTGCTGGGAATGCTTGGTTTTCTTAGGTGTTACACACGCAGCTGACAAAAGATTGATGTTTGCTAAACACTTCCCAAATCCATTATGGATATTTTTGTGGTGCTGTCAACTTATTTTTCCAGCTTTGTCTGTAAGATAGTTTGGAGTGTGTATACATGCATGAGTGTGGAGCTTAGTGTCTCTCCAGAGAGGGAAAGGTGCTGGAGCATCATTCTGCTGTTCATTTCTAAGGGCAGGATGTACAAACAATATCAATATTTATTAAGCGGCTTTGTTTATCCCAGGATTGTAACAAAGAAAGTGACTTAGATTGTGGTGTTTGTCCTCTTTGCAATGTCCTATTCCTCATTTGTGACTGTGGGTATTTCTTAATGCATATTTTATTTCCCTTTTCTGAAGACATCAGTAACCAGAATAGCTTAAAAAAGGAAAGTGGCACTTAGTTGATGGGTGGCTCAGTGGTTATATCATTTCTGCTTTTGAGAGCTCCCCTCTGTGATAAAGACATCAGCACTCACCACCCAGGCTTGCAACAGCAGCATTCTTGCCAGATTCTTGCCCTTCCACTCTTCCTTCCCCTCAGCTGCTTTAAATAAACAAAGAAGTTTTAAGATTAAAAAGTAAATTTGCTAAATCTCCACCTATGAAAGGTCTATTCTATTCATTTCAGCTTAAATCTGATTGTGAGTGAAGAAGAGGACTATCCCCAAATCCCCAAACCCCGCTTACAGCGTCACAAAAAATGCCTAGCCAGCAATACCAGCAGCAGCAGCTTTGCTGGAGGCTGTTTGCTGTGCCACTCACTGAGTGGCCCACGGAGAATGCAGAGGGGGAGTTCTAAGCATCTCTTGATCTGCAGAGGTGAGAATGTAGATGTTTACTCTTTATTAAAGGTGCAAAAAGTCAGTCCCACTCACAGAGATTCTCTGCCACTGCTTGTTGCAGCCTTACGCGAGACAAAACAGCACTGTAAGGCACAGCACTGCTGCCTCAGAAAGAGCAGGACTGTTACCAGCTGCTCCCTTTAAATTAATTTCCCCAAAGTCAGTCACAAAGCAAGAGGAGCCAAGATCCTGCTGACACTTCTCGAACAATTAGCACCGGGAGCGAGCAGCACCAGAGGACTCATGCCATGTTCTGTGCTGCGTGTCTCTGGTATAAATAGCCTGGCTGGAGGATCTTTTGCCCAAAATGATGATGGGAGGGTGATTTTATGTTAATTCGATGTGTCAGCTTATCTGCAAGCTGTGTTTGAAACCAGGGACCTCAGAGCTTTCTACTCTGTCTCAATCAGGAGGAGTAAGCTATTAAACTGAGCATCGGGCAACGAGAGGATTGTTCATAGCTGGCTGGTGGGCATGAAGGCTCTTGTTGCGGGCAGTGTTGGGCAGGTAGCTCCTAGGTATTTCATGAGCTGCTTGCTGTGTCCTTTTGTATGAGGAGAGGTCATGCTCTGCACAGTGGGCACACAGCCAGGATGAGTAACCTTCCTTTGGAACCGTGAAACCAGTGACCTTCTGGTGAGATGCCAAGTGAAACCACAGAGAAAGGTCCAGAATGACCTACCAGCTGCAAAGGATGGAAAGTGCTCAGAAACATCCTGACTCTAACTGCTGACAAACTCAGCTTCTGCCAGTGGTTCACTGAGCTTTATCCCTAGGTGCTTTGCTACCAGGTTGGCAGCTGTGGCTACCTGCTACTTGTCTGGGGGGAAGCCACTTCTATGAGAGAACACTTGCTTGACACAGGTCTTGTGCCTGCACCACTTTCCACAGGCAGAAATTAGTGGAGGGATGTGAAGCTCTTGGGATGGAAAATGCTACTTACAGCGCCATGAACTTTCTGGATCCTTGGCAGAGGTCTGATCCTTGCTATGCAAGGACTAGTACCCAGCTGACAGACTACAAGTCCTTCAGAGAGTCCGTTAGTGAATGGTTTTCTTCTCTTTCCCCATCTGTGTTTTGACCATCTGTGAGCAAGCAGGATAGATGAGAGAGTGAGTAAACCACGGGGGATCATCACTATGCCTGAGGCAACATGCTTGCTTCAAAGGGGTCAAGAGAGAAAAATGTGGGACAAGTCACAAGAGCAGAGAGCGGCAGTGATTCGTGCTAGTTAGCTAATGAGAGGTGCTGAAAGGAGACAGACTTACAGACCCCCTCAGTCTTCACCACACAGATAGACCATCTGTAGTATTGAACTTGTGAGCCAGGGTCTACCCTGAGCTGTGGAAGCACACAAAGCACTGGGGGAAAGACCTCCAAAACTGATAATGACTGACCGCAAACATTGGTAAAAAGGGAGCCCTTGCCTGCTTGCAGTGCCCCCAGGGTTTTTATCTGACTCAGTCTGGTGGGGAGAACATGTGGGGATGTGGAAATTGGCTGTGGCATGTTGGAGCTCAGCTTTTCCTGTCAAAGAAAGTTCCTGGCTCTTGCTCTTCAGGCATCTGGTTCCTCCAGCTCATCTTTGCAACTTTAATAAGAGAGGTGTGTGCGCTTCCCCTTCCCTCCTCCGCACCCCCCCCCNGCTCGGTTTGTTTAATAACCTCTTGACACTAAACAAACAATCTTGAAAAGGGAACAATTTGCAAAACAGAAGGAAAACAAATAGCCTGCAAGGGCACCCTCTTCAAAATAGAAAGACCGATTACATTAAAATGCCAAAATAATTCCGGACATTAAAAGAAAGCATATAGATATTGGCTTATCTATATTCAAGGAAGATTTGAAAGCACCACAAAGTTGAAGTTTTCATTAGCAATACAGTGGAATCTCTCAATTAGAATTCCTGGAACATATTAAATGGTATTTAGTTTCTAACTTGATGCATCATTTTCTGTTAAATAATTGATCGCGATGCGGAGATTGTGTTTGTGTAGTTTAAGAAAGCGATTAGAGCAAAGAACATTTGGTAGGAAAGTTGCATCAATAACTCCAGTGTTGCTCCAGCACGTTCTAGAGGTGCTCTCATAGCAAAGCCAGAAACCGAGGTGGGCAGCTGATGGGGCTGAAGGGACTTGGGGCAATGAAAGCTGTACTGGCCCACAAGAAGCTCATCTTGAGCACAGCTCCTCACCTTAAAATCATACTGATCAAATGATGTAGCAGAGGGTAAAAGCCTGAAAAAATCCAAAATTGCTGAAGGAAAACCCAGTGAGGAGCCCATAGAAGTCCTGGCAGAGGCCATGTGGGATGGTGTTAGCCAGGCAGTGGATGAAACCATTGGGGATCTCACTAGGCTTTTTCACCTCTATGACCAGTGCCTGAACCTCAATGCTGCTGTTTTATGACGTGACATAAAATAGCCTGCTGGTGCCTGTAGAGGAATAGAGTGATGATACACCTCTTTGTTATCACAGCGCAGAAGACAGTCCTCAAATGTGTGTGTTTAAACAGGATTTTAAATGCCTGTTCCAGCCTATCACTCAGCCACGTTTGGACTAGGAAGGCTTTAACCTTCCACTGTGGCTCTGCCATGGCTGGCGCAGTGCAGTCATGGCCGCGTTCAAGGCACTGGTGGAAATCCTACTCATCTAAGGTTGAAGCCCAAGTTTCTTTTGTGCCTTTTAAGTGGAAAAGTGTCTTTGGAAGCTTCCTGCCTAGGTGAGCAAAGCCACCTTCTGAATTGCTCAAACACCACGCAGATCTTCAGGGCTCATACCTTTACGAGGTATTTAGGCTGATTGAATGGCAACACAAAGCCCATAATGCTTAACCACCAAGATTTTGGGTAGCACTTCTATCCCCCGCCCTCAAGTTTTTCATTTTGATTTGCTTATATTCTTTAATGAGATGCAATTACGGTTTCAGTGTAATAGGTGGGTGGCTTTATATTTGTACTGCTTTGTAGTAAAGACATAATTACTGCATTTATGAATCAAATCCCTTTATGTATCATAAATACTTATTAAAGCAGCCACTGGCAATTTTACCTCAACGTGTTTCTTCATGAAGTAGGATTTATTGCCTATATAAAAATGCCAGTCTTCCCTCCCCTGCAATTGCTTGGCTTGCAGAATCCCTGTGGCTGGTTTGGAGTGGTTCAGAAGGTGAGACATTTTATAAGGCTCTTAAA
This sequence comes from Psilopogon haemacephalus, assembly GCA_013396835.1. NCBI lineage: Eukaryota > Metazoa > Chordata > Aves > Piciformes > Megalaimidae > Psilopogon > Psilopogon haemacephalus. The sequence goes on from VWZI01007628.1 coordinate 657,846, forward strand.
TAGCTGCGTGTGTGCGTATGCAGCTCATGTGCCCTGAGGACACTTTCCTGATTATTGTTTGTACTCCAGTCATACCTCTTGTCCATATTTTGCTCAGTATAGCGTAAGCAGCTAGCAGAAGATGTTGTCATCGTCTCAGCCAAGTCTGGGGCTAACCTCTGCTCTATCACTTCACCCACAGCAGAGGTGTTTGCCCCGTGTACGCTGTGCACCGAGCTGGATTGATGTTTCACTTTGAGGTTCTCTGTAAGTCTGTGTAAACTCTCCAGATTGCTGCATGAAGATTGTTTTCATGCAGGTGGAGGAAGTTTCCCTACAAATTTCTTGAAAGGTAGATTTTATTTCCTTGACTCTTATCCTTAGACTGGCGAGTGTCCTCCACATCTTTAGGGGAAGAACGAGGCTGAGATGGGAGGTGGCATTACACAGAGTGCGAAAAATTTAAAACACAATAAGTTGGTTGGCACTTCAGAGGCTGCTGCTAGAAGGAAGATTTGATCCACAGACTATTGAAACAGTAGGAAAGACAGATGTGATCTCTGCAGACAAAGGATCAGAGTCCCAAGCACTTTAAAAGGAAGGCTGGGAAGGCAAATTCCTGCAAGGTGGTGCCAGAAAGTTCGTGCCAGATTAACCCAACTTTTCTCTCTCCTTTGCTGAACTAACAGACACCCTCAAAACAACAGCAGCAAATCTTCTCACTGGAAACCTACTCTTGAGAAAGCACTTTACAAGAAGTCTTTGATAAAATTAGAAAAGTTTGTTCTCAACAGATGAAAAAATAATGTTTTTAAAGAATTCATTAACATTTTGAAAGAATTAATTTACAGGTTGACAACAAACAAGGAGCTTAATAAAGACTTTTCTCAAAAGTTGTTTATGAGACAGAATTTTTAAAATTACATGTCCTTGACAACCTCCAGACTGCTTTTACACACTTAGCCGTTTAGACACATTTAGGAGATCTGCTCAGTGGAAAGCAGAATCACTGGTTGGTGGTGTATTTTATTTTCTTTTTCCTTTCCTTTCCTTTCCTTTCCTTTCCTTTCCTTTCCTTTCCTTTCCTTTCCTTTCCTTTCCTTTCCTTTCCTTTCCTTTCCTTTCCTTTCCTTT
>VWZI01007628.1:659499-674125 GCA_013396835.1 Psilopogon haemacephalus
TTTCCCTTTCCCTTTCCCTCTCCCTTCCCCTTTCCCTCTCCCTTTCCCTTTCCCTTTCCCTTTCCCTTTCCCTTTCCCTTTCCCTTTTCTTTCCTTTCATTTCCTTTCTTTTATTTTCTTCAAGAACCAGCAGAAGTGGAATAAAATGTTCTGAGAAGAGGAAACTACTGCATTTGGTACTTGAGACAGTGCCAGGAGCTTGTGGCACATGCTGAGAGCTAGTAAGTGCAAGCACCTGCTTTGCTGAAGGTATCAAACAGGCAATTGTAACCTTAGGGTGGGATGGACTTTATCCAGAAACACGAAAGTGAGATATAACTGATGCAAAAGGCCTGTCAGTCCTTGCCTGGAATACTACATATTTGGGTCACACATCCTCAAGAGAGATAATTCATTGTGGAACAGCTAGAGAAAAAAAACTGATAGAGCAGAGGGGAGAGCTTACCCTGCAGAGGAGGCTGGAAGTGCTGGGTGAGAAGGGACAGGAGTACTCATCTCTGAGCACACTGACAAAGACTTGGGGGATGAGGTGGGGGAGGGATGACAAATAACTATTTGAATTAGAGGACAATGCTGAGTGAGAAAAGAAGATAGATGTAACTTCATATAACTATAAACATGAAAAATGAGGGGGGCTCAACATTTTCTATCTGCCAGCAAAAGAGCTTCTGGAGTGGCTCCTGAGAGGACATGAGGAAGGGTGCAAAGGTCTCCTGGCTTACCAGTGGGGTGTATAACTCAGACAGATCTAATAGCAGGGGACACTAATTCTGGGTGTCCCTTTCTGTCATCAAGGCACTCTTAATGAGCATCTTCATGCTCAGTCTTTCACAAGACAGCACATGCAATTTAGGAGCACCATGAAGGTCCTAACAAGCCTGCCCTAATTTATCCGATGGCTGTTATTCCTTTTTCTCATCAATAAGGAATAATGACACAATGAGGCCCTGTAGCTGGATCATTAATTAGGAGAGTTTTCACCTTTCAATTAAAAAAGCAAAACAAATGCCTCCTGGATCCTTTTGCTGCAGGCCCCGGGGGAAGAGGGAGGTAATCACCCCATGCAGGTAGGACAACAGGGGAGTTTCATCAGCAACCGTGAGTTGCCATCTCCAGAGCTGATTGATTGGCCCAGGACTCTCGTTTAACCCAATATCATCTATCTTCAAGACTAATCAGGCACAATGAATAGAAAAGAAGAAAGGCAAGCAGATTAGTAAGAGTGGGCTGGTGGCTGATAAACAGATAATTACACAAAGTGAAGCCATCATGACAATAAATGTGTCTTAGCAGAAGTGACCTCGCAGTGTGGAAGAGCTTAAACTTCACCATCATTCAGGGATGAGGGTGATGAAGGTGAATTTTCCATATGGTAAGTGGTGCTGGGATTTGTCACAGGGCATATGTAGAGGCTCTGGACACTTCTTTGACAGGTTCTGGTGCTGCTGGTAAGGGGTTGGTCTACAGGAATTTGATCTGTAGTTTGTTCTTTTTCGGATGTATCAAGGGTCCTGCAAGCCTCTGGACCTTGCAGTCACAAGGAGACGTATGGAATCCTCCTGCCTTGGGGGAGCTCCTGGGACCCCGTGCTTCACCCTAGTCTTCATTACCTTTCTGCGGAACTTCAGGAGCCGCGAAGGGCATCCCTTTGACCATATCTCCTCTGGGATACGGTCTGAACCAGGGGATGCAGAGGCTGACCGAACTCAAGGACTGTCGAGCACGTTTGGGTGGGAGCAGCCAGGTGTGAAACTGCACTGTCCTGCAGCAGCAGCAGCAGCAGCGATGAGGAGCCGCCGTGCAGGACCCTAACCCTGACGCGGTGGGACCCTGCGAGCCTTCTCCCTGCTGGCGTTTTCGGGCGGCTCAGGACTCCAGCGCTGGGGTCCCGCGGCGGGGGAGATGCTAGGCGGTGCCAAGAGCCTTCCCTTCCCCAGCTCATCGTTCCCCTTCTCTCTCCACAGGGTGGCAATGCCTGCCTTCAGCTGCGGCACCCGGCCCCGCCGCCGCGCTCGGCCGCCCGGGGACAGAGAGCCCCAACACCGAGGTCCCCGGGAACCAGCACCGCCGCGGGGCGGACACGGCCTCTGCAGCCAATGTGGATAGAGACCGGGGGCAGTCTGCGCGGAAGGGAGTGCTGGCCGAGGCTGGCATCTCCAGAGTGTCACCTCTTCAACATCATGAGGTGTTTCTGCCCATCGCTGCGATTTGGGGCGGCGTTCGATATGTCCCTGGCAGTGCTCCTGTGTCTCAGTGCCCACCCTGTTGCTGCTCATCCACCTCTTCGGGGTGCTGTCACTGCTACATCATCAGTGCACTTTGTCTGGGCTTGGTGGGAAGTCTTCTTAGCTCTGATGTCTCTGGGATGAGTTGAGGCTTGTGCAATCCCCTCCCATCACACACTCGGTGGGCAGCAAGTTAGTGGGAGGTGTTTAATTTGGCCTTGTAAATACATGTGTGGCTCTGATTTCAGATCCTCCGCTGCAGAACTGCCAAGTGATGCATCAACAGCAAGAGAATTAGCTGCTGAATAGCAGACATTAAACAGACATGAAACTTGTAATGTAAAGGCAAGTGCTGAAAACGCAGGTGCTAAAGAGAGGAGCAGCTTGGGGGTAGAACTGAAATTAATTCCTCCAAAGCAGCTGAGGCCATTTGTTAAAAAAAAACAAACAAAAAAACACATAAGCTACACATGCATGAGAGGGTGTTGTGGCCAAGCAAGCTTTTACCACTGCCATGGCTGAAGGTTAAGGTGCAAGGCAGTCAGCAGCCCTTGGGAGTTGAGCAGCAGCTCAACTCTCCCCTGCTGAACCAGCTGCAACCCACGTTGGTGAGAACAGGGCTAGCACCCCACGATGCTCCTCTTCTTCAGGACTCTACAGTGGCTGCACCCTGGGAAAGGGTCCCCCCTGGGTGTCCCTTTCTATAGCTGAATATTTGCAATATATCAAGCCAGAGAGTGGAGTCAAGTGCTGCATTTGAAGGCATGCAGGAGGTTGAGTAAGTTGTGTGTTTAATTGCTCTCTGGACCGAAGGAAAATTTAACCCAATCTCCATTTCTGCCGCTAGAGGAGAGCCCAGACACTTGTCCTCTAATGATGTCATGTGTCAGAGTTTCTTAATGATGCTTTCCCCTCTGATTTCTGTTTAATTTGCCCCATCTCCTTCTGAAGATTACTCTCTTTTTACATCCCTCTGAATAAAGAGCGTTTAGTTAGCAGGGAAGAAAAGACTGCCATTGAAGAAAAGAAAAGCACTGGATTAATTCTCTGCCTGCAGCTAAACTGAGAGTTCATCTCCTAATAGGCCATTTCAAAGCAGTTAGATTTACTCTTTTAGACTAACCATACTGTCTGAACAATATTTTATGCCTATGCTAAAATATAATAGGCTAGAGAGACAACTCAGATGTCAAGAGTAGATAGTGCTGTCAAAGTAATTTGTCTTGGGTAATAGATAGACTGACATGACTTTGAAATATTCTGAGAAAGAAGTCATTCCACATTTGAATGGTTGGTTTCTTTCCCTTTAAAAAGCCAAGAGTATAGTATTTAAATCGTGCCTATCAGAAGGCCTTCATTTTCTAGGGAAATAACCCTGCCATTGCCAGTGATGGGGCATGGTGCAACGGGACTTTGCAGTCTGTGGTAGAGGCACTAGGTGACATCAGCACTGTGCTCCCAGAGCATCCTCAGATCACCTGTCGTAGCACCTCGGTGCTGAGAGTATTTAGGGGACCTTAGGAATGGTTTAAAGAAGTGGAACCCCATGCCCTGGGAAGTGGCAGCAGTGCAACTGTGCTCAGGAGAGGGAGACTTTTCAGTGAAGGTGTTTCTAAGTCCTGTAAGGAGCATGGCACCAGCAGTTGTGCTTCTCCAGCAGCAATTATTTCACAAAATCACAGCAGAAATTAGCAAAGAAATGTAAGTAATTGCCAAAGAAGTGTAAGTAGCTTTCTCCACACAATGTTTGCCACAAGCCTCCCTACAGCAGTAATGTTGATGTTACTGTTTATAGTTTTTTACGGCTTCTATCAGGCTTCCTCATAGATTGTCAGCAAATACATGCATACTTAAGGGGTATGGATGACCTGTATCCAGTCTTGTCATTCATCCAAATGTTCTGGAAGAAAGATTTAACTTAGGTTTTTTTTATGCTAAGAAAGTATATACGAGAACTTAGAAAAAGTCAGAAAAGTCTTAAGAGAATTCATTGTGTTGTGTTAAAACGATAAAAAGAAAGTTGATAAGGTCTTATTTTTCAGAATACAAAGCAGGTAAGATTTTTAGTGTTAGTCCCTTCACGCCACTGTTCTGGGTAAAGGAACAGTTGAGGAAGGAGCAAAGAACATTTTTGTTCCTTTTAAACTCATTTCCACTGCAGGTGCAAATGACACCAGCTAGCATAGCTGATAATTGCTGTGTTTGGCATCTTCCCCAGTGCTGTGCTGTGCTCTCCTGGGCTCACAATGAGCTGTCTCAAGGCTGGGGGTGTTCTGCCAGGGCACAGATAGGGTCAGAGTATTATCCTGTGCCTTGGGGATGGAAATTTGTCTTGCCCCGGGTTCAAAGTCTGGGACAATCCCAGCGATGCCCTTGATGGGGAACTTCTTTAAATGCATAAAAAGGTCTGCCAGTCAAAACAAACCAACCAAACAAAAAAGCACGTGACTCTGTAAATACTTCCTTCACCAGAAAAAGGGCCCTCTCATTTGGAAATGGGCCCATGCAAACTCAGTGTCTAACTGCTGTTAGTCAAATGCTTGTTGATTCAACTCTGGCTGACAGCAGACCAATATTCAGGCAGGGACCAGCTTCCACAGGATCTGGAGGGCTGAGCTCCCGTGCCTTGGTGCCTATCCCTTGGCAAAGTGTCTGCAAAACTATCCAACATTATCAGCCAATTTTGTTCCCCAGATTCCACGCATGGGTATAAATGGCCACCAAAATATCTGGGGCTGTAGTAATAAATCACCTCATTTGGAGGTTTCCCAGGAACTTTTCATGGGAAGGTGGATAACCAGCATTGACATCCCTGTTTTTCAGATGAGTACACCGAAGGGTGGAGAGAGACACCCTGCTGGGGTTAGAGGCAGAATAGGGAATAGGGTGCAGGTGTCGTGCTAGAGTGTCTCATGTATTAGTGACAGAGCTGACACTTGTGGGTAAAATGTCCCTTTTGTATTGCTACTCTACTGGCACTTGCAGCCATTTCTATTCAAGGCATGCTATTGTCAAATCTTGTGGGGATCCCCCTGAGATTTGCAGCTGATAACTAAAAGAAACTCCTTTATGTTCATAATGGTAAAACAAAGCATCGAGTCATTCGAGTTGATTTTACCCAAGACATTTCCTGAGTTATTGCTCTCTCGCAGCTGTCATGGGCTTGAAGCTTTCAAAAGCCCATTTTGTTCCTGCTCGTAGCTCTTTCATTGTCAAAGGCTGCTGCTGTACCCCTGGGTTTGCTTGTGTAGCTCAAAGAGGAGTGAGCGACGCAGCTCCTCAAAGTTAAACAAAAATACCCTCACGGTTAATGAACTTGTCTAATTTTATGCAGAAAATGCTACCATCTTTCCTTTTAAAACTCACTCCAGATTCCACGTTGATACAAATGGGGATATTTTCAAAAGCACTTCAGACTTGGATGCAACTCCCTCTGACTTTCAGCCTGACCTGTACACTCCCATATACTTTTGGGGGTAGATTTTCAGCTGTCAAAGTCTTTTAGGCAGCATCACAAACCCACCTGGCTTCTCTTAAGCACTGTGGCCAGCCAGCAGAAAAAAAATCAATGCCTCTCTACTTGGCTGTGCAAATCCCATTTACTGTAATTACCCATGTAAGAAAATGATATGTCTCTACTTTAAGGATCTCCGAAGCTGCTTTATGATCTTCCTGCAGTATTTTATGTATGTTGTTGTATTTTCCCCCCTTCTCCCCTGCAACTTGAGCAGTGATGTGAAAATTAAAAAAAAAAAGCAAAACAACCTGTAAGCAAAAAGATGAAGAGTGCCCCTAAAATAATTAAATTCCTGTACAGGTGAGTGGGCACAAATGCTCTTACCTACTCTAGAAACCAAGCTGACCTAAATTATACAGTATAGATTATTGCATTTAGAATAATAATGGTGTGCTGGATATAGTGGAGTGATTTTAAACCAAGGACGTACAGCCTTTGCTGAGATCCAGCCGGGCTTCTTAATCTGATTTATGATGCAAAATTTAGGTCAGGTGGATTGATTCCTAATAGAGATATAATGAATCAAAATTCCTAGAATGGCTTTATTTTCCACAGAGGTGTCAACAAGCTGTACTTCTCTATTTGTGCACCTGGCGTGTAATGATTCCCTTGCAAAAATCATAATCCATCAAGTCCTCCATTCAAGAATATCAATCAGTGCTAGGAACGAGGACTGCTTTAGCCAGGAGTTCTCCGTCATTTTGTTTTTCCCCTCCGTGAACACACAAGGCGCTGTGACATTTAAATTGTGCTTTGACATGTAATCATTAAATGTTTGAAAATGTCTCATTCAGTTTCTCTTGCCTCATCCATTTGCCTACACTGGCTTCTTGTTTTGCCATTGTTCCTGGAGTTTTTTAGCATGCGATACCCACATTGTTGGTTTTAATAGTTGGAGGCAAAATTATCCTAATTTCCTGGTGAGAAAATTAGTTTTAGTATTAGAAAAAAAATGAAATTAAAACTAATGAGATGCCTGTCCCTGCCTTGATGGGATTTAAACAAAGAAACTCCAGACTTTTAACATACCTATCTTTGACATAATAAGCTAACTTCAAGGTGATCATCATAACATTTGTGATACAGACATGAATGTGGAACTATGCAAGCTTCTTGCTAAGATTTGTTTCCTACGAGTTTGCCTGTGCTATGTATGATTTTTTAACCAGAGTGAAGGCAAAATAAAAAAATTGGCCCACTCTGTAATTCCCAGCCTACTGACAGTGTCATCTGTTAGGCAGCTTTCTGGTTGTACACGAGGAACTGATACAGGGGATTTGGTTGGAAACACAACCAATCCCTTTCACTCAACAGCAGTTCTGGGCAGGGCTGGGTGTGATGGGCTGTAATTATGCTAGAAGATGTACAGGCATGGCATCATTTGTTATGGCTGGTATTAATTGTTATAAACAATAACAGTGACTTCTTTCTCTTCTTCCTGAAACAAGGTGCAAATGTCTAAATCAAGACAACAGCCTGGTCGAGCTATGGAGATACCCAGGAAGAAGCAGGGCTAAGTGACTACATTGTTTTTTAATTTGGGCATTGAGTTGTAAAGATCAGCTTTAAATAAACTATAAGTTGGAGACCTCTGTAAAGCAGCGTCTAGAAATGGCATTAATACTGTGCTCCTGGGACTGTGCTGCTATGAAAATGCCACTAAAGGTGTAGCAAAGGTTGTTCACTTTGCTAATTTCAGCCAGAATTCGGCTTGGTGCTGTGATCACTAATGCCCTACTGCAGCCTCCACTGGCTGCTGCCATCAGCCTTTTCCCTGAAGCATCTTCTGGCATTACACAGATGGTTGGCGACTAAGTGAGGGCTGGAGATGATCTTCAGATTTCCTGTCTCTGTGTGAGAAAATTGCTACTTACAAAATGATTAAAGACCTTGGGGTACAGGAGAGCCCTGTCCTCATTTCCCTGTGTGGAAACAACCATAGGGGTGCAGCTTTTCCCTCTGTGCCTATCTTCCACTTAAACGGGTTGAAAACACAGGATCTGACATATTAAATGCTATTTGCTGTGCTGGATGCAGGCAGCTATTGGTGTCTTGTAAACTGGTTGTGTCATTATTGCTGTCTACCCAACACACACAAATCCAGCGCCCAGACCTGTGAATGTAAACTGGTTGTGTCTTTATTGCTATCCACCCAACACACACAAATCCAACTGCCCTGCAGTGTGAACACACTCATCCAGCAGGTTGTAGGTTGAGATGCTGCTGTCTCCAGTCTTCCTGCAGATATTTTGGTTTCCCCCCCCCCACACACCTTCTTTTGCAGTTCTGAGAAAATGATTCCTCCTTTCTTCCTTGGTGCAAATTGATGCAGCTGCCTTGGAGTTGGCAGGGCTGTGCCAGATTGCACCAGCCGTGAGCCTGGCTGGGAGCCAGCACTTGGCACAAACTTGCTGAAAGCTGTGTACAAACAAGGCTTGTCACTACGTATGTTATTGCCCTTTTGTTTAGGATGTAAATATGTCCCATACATGCTAGCAAGCCTCTCGTTAGCTGTTTCAATGGAGAATCCTGTAAAACAGCTGTCATGCTGTCTCCTGTCAAATGTGTTACAGATGCGTGTGTCCTTCCCCATAATAAACAGGAATGAAATTGTCTTTATGCAACGCACCAGCCCTTGTCACCAGGAATGCAAAGGAGGGAAGCTCGGGAAAAAAAAAAACCAAAAAAACTCTCTGAAAGCTGGTGCTCTGCTGCAGCACTGTGAAAGGGACTTGGACGTCTGCAAAGACACTTACAAGCAAAACATTTTGGGGCAGCAAGTTATGAACAAATGATAATGAGGGTAGAAAAATGAGGTGATGTTCTACCTTGTCCATGAGATTGCTTTCCTACATTTGCTGCAGATGAATGGTGGCAAAACAGCCCTTGTACTGTCCAGAGTTAGAGCAGGTGCTGGGAGCACTCCACCCTTCACCCAGAAAAATAGGTGCATGTTTGGAGGTGAGGGCCTTGAGAGTAAGTGTCTGCATAAGAAGGTATAGAATGGGAGGAATCCCAGAACCACAGGACATCTTTGGTCAGAAGATCATCTGCTCCAGCCTCTGGCCCAGCACTGCAAGGTCAACAACCATCTCCCTAAGCACCTGATCCAAACACCTCTGGGATGCCTTGGGCACATCATTCCAGTGTTTGATAACCTTTTCAGTGAAGAAATGTTTTCAAATATCCAGCCTAATCCCCCACTGGCACAGCCTATAATATTTTTCTCCAGTCCTATTGCTTGCCACATGACAGCAGAGTCTGCCCCCCTCCTTGGTCCAACCTCTCTTCAGATAGTTGTAGAGTGAAGAGGTCTCCCCTCAGACTCCTCATCTCCAAACTGAACAAGCCCAGCTCCATCAGCCACTCATTGTAGGACACATGCTCTAGGCCTGTGACCTCATTGTCATATTCTGGACACACTCCAGCACCTCAATATCCTTCTTATAGTGAGTGGCCCAGAACTGAACATAATATTTGAGGTGTGGCCTCGCCAGTGCAGAGTAGAGGGGATGTACAGAGGAAAGGACAGGGGCACCTTTTCTGACTGCTGGACCCATTACATGTCTTAATATTGCAAAGGGTGGCTGCTAATTTTGACTGATTTTTGTCACTGAGTACCTTTGGGTGAGAGCAAATCATCAGACCTCTTAATCTGAGTGACCTCCAAGCATGAACTTGTCTAAGGGACTCCTATTGTCTTGCAGCCCTTGGTGGGAAACTTTCTCCTACCCTATGTTCACTGCAAGCCAGCATCAACTTGGGAAAACCTGAGCAGGCATGGGATGTGTGTCTGAGTGCCTGACATTCCTCTCGCCTCAGCTGGATAAAAAATTCCAACATGACATGTGCCAAAAGCCTTTCAGTCACAAACTTGTTCCTACACTGAGTATCATCCAAGGGAGAGCTGATCTTCAGAGCAGGTGGGAAATTCAGCTTATTACTTCACCATTCCTGGTCCCTTTTGCCTCTATACTCAACTCTCACCTTGTGCACCAAATGTTTTACGGCACACCTACTGTTTTGCTTCTCTCCTGGTAGCTGACATTGGTCCTTCATGTGAATTCAGTGTCAAGATTATGAAAATCTCCCTTGTACCAATGCATGTAGCCTGTGTGTTTTATTCAGATTTTCTCAGGCCATGTCTCTGAGGTGGATAATCATGGAGCTGACAGCATCAAATAATTTGCCCATTAGTTTTTAGTGTCTTGCTTCATACAGCACCAGTCAAATCTGCTTACATCTGACAGCAGCGTGCAGAGGTTTGGGAAGTTTTGCAGATCCATCAGGGATAATTTTTAGCAAAGATTCAGTGGTTCAACAAGTATTTGAGTTCATGCACTGACAGTGAACGTGAGAAGCCTCTCAAGACAAGGCTTGAATGCTGACATAGTCCTCTACACCAAACGTGGAAGGAGCAGAGCCTTGCAGCTTGGAAACTTTCTGCAGCTGATGAATTGCTCATCTCCTTCCCACTTCAGCAATGTGCTGTCAAACTCGTAAAACTCTTGCAAAATCCTGTTTGCACATGAGCCAACGATGTTGAAACCATGTGGCGCACTACCAGGTCTGCTGGTGATACAGCAATTAGTGAAGTGCTCCTGGGCATGGCACACCACACACAAGTCAGACCTCTGAGACAGGATTCTAAACAGAGATGCTGAATACAGAAGTCCAGCAAGAAATCAGCGAGAGGAGGCCCATTCTGGAGAGTGGTTCTAAGAAATTTTACAGGAAAATATAAGTTTAAATAGGTGACACTGACATCATTGAAGGCTGAAATGTCATGGGGAAGGACAAGAGATGTTTTGTTCTGGACTCCAGTGAATTATGTTTTTAAGGAAACCGTTACAATTCTTTGTGCATGTGTATGGTGGGTTAGAGGTGAGAAACTGGCCTTACAAAATTAGAATGCATTGATTTATTGGTGTGTTGGACCAGAAGGGCACTGAAAAGACCAGAGGTTAAAGAGTACAGGACAAACTATTGCCCCAGTTGCTGTCTTTCCTGCTGCTGGTGGGCAGATATATATAGAGTCATAGAATGGTTTAAGCTGGAAGGGAGCTCAACGATCATCCAGTTCCAACCCTATGCCATAGGCAGGGACACCTCCGACTAGAACAGATCACTCAAGGCTTCATCCATCCTGGCCTTGAACACCTCTAGGGAGGGAGCAGCTACAACCTCCCTGGGCAACCCGTTCCAGTGTCTCACTACCCTCACTGTGAAGAACTTCCTCCTAACATCCCGTTTAAATATCCAGCTTCAGACACAGAGCTCAGGTGACAGGATGCAATGGATATAAGGATAAGGAGCAATGGATGTAAGCTGCAGCACAGGAGGTTCCACCACAACATAAGGGGGAACTTCTTTACTGTAAGGGTCACAGAGCACTGGAACAGGCTCCCCAGAGAGGCTGTGGAGTCTCCTTCTCTGGAGACTTTCAAGGCCTGTCTAGATGCATTCCTCTGTGACCTGTATGGTCCTGGTCTGGCAGGGGGTTGGACTTGATCTCTTTGGGTGACTTCCAACCCTTAACATCCTGTGATCCTGTGATGATGCTTCTTACCAGCTTCATGCTGACTGGCATTCTCACAAGAGGCAAACCTTGCTCCTTGGGCACATTCTGGTTTTCACTGCCCACTTCTAACATACCCTCAGCAAAGGCATGCACTTGTTCATTGGTGATACCCTACTCTGCTTGCAGCTAGCTCTGCCCTCTCCTATGAGATCACTTTACCAGTAGTTATTACAGCCAGCCAAGGCATTGTGCCCATCAAACTTACTTCTAGCAGGGCAGGCCAAACTCAATCTAATAGCTGTGAGTTGAAGGTGTTTGCATGACATATTCATTTTGACATGCCACGCTAATCCATGCAACACTCAGTGCAGGAAGTTAGGAAGAGCAGTGTCAAAATGTTCTTGCTGAGGAAGGCTGCAAGCTCTGAAATCCCCAAATTATACTCAGGAAGTAGGTGGTGATCCCTGCTGACATTTTGTACGGCTGCAGACAAAAATGGTAGAGGATGGACTTGCAGCTGGAAGGCAAAGGCAGCAAAAATAAAATGAAAAGCCTTCAGACCACAGAGCTGCCACCCTTCTCTTGGCTTCTTTGCATGTCAGTGGTGAAAGAAACAGAGTGCCTCAGCATCTCTCTGCATTGTTGTGTGAGGAGAGACATTTATCAGGGACAACTGGGTGAAGGACCGTGCCTTCTGATGCCAGCAAAACTCCTTCTGCAAGGAGTGGCAGGTCCACGCTGCATCTTCCCACCTATTCTTGATCCTCCTAGCTCAGGGGACTGCTGACCTCTCTGTCAGCTGGGTGCATGGCCAGGTGCAGCAATATCCTGGCACCCACTGTTGAGCAGGGCACCCTGCTGCTGGGGCACTGCAGACACAACTGGAGCCCTGGCTGGTGAGCTGTAAGCAATACTGAAACAAATCAAATTGCACTGACTTAATTACTGATCCCAGGGTATTGCTTGCTGCTTTGCTTTTGCTGGGAGGCCACAGTGGGTCTGAGGGCTTCAGAATGGGAGCGGTTTGCTCTCAGCTGCCTTGCGGCCAAGCCGACACTTGGGGCTGACTGCCTTTATGCAAGGAGTGTAGTGGAACAGAGCCCCTGAACACAGCAGTCGACACAGCAGCTGGGTTAAAAATTATGCTGTGTGTACTTAAAGTCCCATGTGGTAGCACATCCCTGAAGGCAACATGATTGCCACAACTGTAATAGTGTGCCTGAACTTATTGGACTAACTCTAAGATTTAATGCCTCTAAGCTCAGAATCTTTTGATGATTTTCCATGAGGATCTTTCCCTTCCTCTGAAATATTGCCATGTGTGGGCTAAGGTCCAAATAGGTCAGTTGAACTCTTATAAGCCATGTCAAGGCACAAGTGTCCATAACCCTGGCTCCACCCCTAGCTGGGTCCCACTGGCAGGGCAGATACACCTACTCCCATGGTTTTTTTCCAGGGAAGGGCACTGCTCCCTGAGGACCAGCAGCAAAAGAGTGGTGGCACATCAGGCTGTGAAAATCACCTCCAGATCATCTTTGGTGTCTTTCTATCTTTATGGCAGCTCCCCATGGCTTTGTCTTTGAGAGTCTTCTCTTTTCGCTCTACCTCTCTTCAGGTTTTCTCATCTGCAAACTCCAATTCAGCCAATGCTGGTGCATCATTGCTCTCCCAAAGCGTAGTCCCAGCTTGTCTTTTTGACATATCTTAGTGGATGTCTGTCTGCCACTTCAAGCCCCCTGCATCCAGGCTATGCCTAGGTACTACACTTTGTTTCTGTACTCCAGCTCCAAGCTACCACCTATCCATCACCCTTCAGAGTTGTATCTTCCCTGCAGCATTCCCTGAATCCACCTTTCCTCCTCTTCTGACAAACTCAGCTTGAAGGGCTTATGGAGTGCAAGCACACAGTGCCTTCCTTAGGTTGCCAGCAGCCATCTCTTCCTCTTTGCAGACACCCTATACCTTCATGCTCTTCATCAGTTCTTTCTCCAGGTAGATCCACTCCAAAATAATGACTTATTGGTGCTCCAAGCTCCACAGGCAGTAGCGGGTGCTTAAGCTCTTGCTCTCACCCTGGTTATCTGTAGCTCTCCAGACTGAAAGAGTTGGGGCTGTTCAGTCTGGAGAAGAGAAGGCTCCAAGGTGACCTTATTGTGGCCTTCCAGTATCTGAAGGGGGCCTACAGAAAAAGCTGGGGAGGGACTTTTGAGGCTATCAGGTAGTGACAGGACTAGGGAGAATGGAGCAAAGCTGGAGGTGGGGAGATTCAGATTGGATGTGAGGAGGAAGTTCTTCAGCATGAGAGTGGTGAGGCCCTGGAACAGGTTGCCCAGGGAGATGGTTTGGGCCACATCCCTGGAGGTATTTAAGGCTAGGCTGGATGAGGCTCTGTCCAGCCTAATCTCAGGTAGGGTGTCCCTGCCCATGGCAGGGGTGTTGGAACTAGATGATCCTTGTGGTCCCTTCCAACCCTAACTGATTCTATGATTCTCTCTAGTCTTGATCTGAAAATATGTTTTTAGTCTGTGTTTACAAAGAGACTAGCATGGAGGGATCCTCATTTCTTTGTTTAACTACAGCTTTGATAACAAGTGCAAAAACATCCTCCTTCTGCCCTAAGAGCAAAGAGTTGGCCTGTATGTTTCCCAAGGGGTGAAAGGGTATTACAGTAGTCCTTATGTATTGCAGTGGAATTTGGAGTGCTTGAGTGCAGAGTAGAATGTACTATGTGACCTTCCCACAGATGCCAGGTTTGCTCTGAGGCTTGGGAAGTTCCACAGAGGCAGGTCCATGCCCATGTCTCACCCCCTGGCATGAACAGAGAAGATTTAATCAGTCATCATCCAGGCTGAGGAAAGAAGAGAAATTCAGGGCAGGAATCAGAGAGCAAAGCATCTTCCAAAGTATGTTTTGGAAATCTGAAGGAGTCTGACACTTGTTAAAAATTATTTTCATTCTGTGCAGACTGCTAAGAACTGCTAGGACAAGATAATTAGTTAATTAGCTAAACATAATGTCTAAGTTTTTTGTTTGTTTGGTTGGTTTGTTGTTTTTTTTTAATCTTTATGCCAACTTTAGTTTTAAACTCCCTCCCCTCCAACCAAAAATCCAGCTGTTTCTCAAATTCCCCCTGTGATTAATCTTGGTCCTCATTGTAATCAGGAACAAAAATCCCCTTCATTACACCGTGGTCAGGGTTCCTGCTAAGAGGATTTTGGTCAATATTTTTTTTTGTCTTGCATGCACATTTAAATAAGCACAAGTTTTTATTTAAAAAAAGCATTTCATGCAAAGCTTAATCCTATTTAAAATATTATTTCTGTAGATGTACCATTTACAAAAATCCTTTGTGGAAGAATCGTT
>VWZI01007628.1:674137-687038 GCA_013396835.1 Psilopogon haemacephalus
TTTTTGTATAAAAATAAACATTTACCCTTATCAAATGCTTCCAAATTTAAACAAAGCAAGCTTGGAATTCAGCACAAGAATAGGTTTTTGCTCCTGTTTGTTTTGACTTTCCTTCTGGTTGATTTATGACCCTTGGCACCCCGCAGCACTGTGTGAGCAGTCTTTTCATTACTCCACTCTTTTCTTTCGGACATGATGAAACTTTCTGGCTCCTTGCTGTCCTCCCAGCAGTGATGAGCATGGAGCAGGCACCCAGCTCCCTCCAGTTCTGCTGCCAGCCACCCACCCTCAATGCTGATGTTTGCTCTCATCTTGCTTCTGCCAGCAATTTGGGTTGCACTGGTGCATGCCTGCCAGAACGGGAGATGGCCAGGGGGGAAAAAAAAAAGACAATTAATTAAATAAGTCAGCCAATTAAGAACCAAACCCATGCCCCAATCTTTTCCTCCTGCTTTCATATGAATTTATATGTATATAAAAAGATAAAATTAGGGGGCTTCTAGCTGCAGCAGCCACCGAAGCAAGGGAGATGCCAGGGTCCCATGGCAGCCAGGCAGGCAGGCAGCCAGGGCAAGCCTGCCTGTATGTATTTCATACTCCCTAGCTTGCATTTTCCACCTTTGTTTTGCACCTCTCACCAAGGAACTGCAAATTCACAGCAACGAGTCCAGCAGATTTACTAGTCTGTGGTGCTGTTTTGAAACACCTAACCCTGTCATTTCTGTTTAAGGGCAGCTTCATGATGATTGCTTTGTCCTGGCTTGTCAGGTTGGAGTTGCTGTGCTTGCTGGGGACAAGTACTGGATGGGGGATGGCTGAGGGTGGCACCTCCTACTGCCATTTATCTGTGAGGAAGTAAAAATACATGCTCAGGCTTATTTGTGGATGAACGATTGCTATGTATGGACTGGTTCCTCATGAGACCTACCATAGATGTTTCAGCCTGGCAGGGGTACAGGTCATGAAATCGATGGCCTTTCTCAGTTTTTCCCTCATGGCAGCCTAGTTTTGAACGGTGGCTCAATACACTCATTTCTCCCATTAATGAGGCTGTAATTAGGCAGAGCTAGTTGGGAAATGTTTCTTCCACTCCATCAGAGGTACTGAGATCTTGATCGTCGCCCCTTTTGGCAGTGGCGTAAACAGGGGAGGTTTAAAAAGTGGTTTAATTTGCATTTTTGGGATGGCTTATAAAAACCCACTTCAAACACTGCAAAATGCCCCTTGCCATGCTCTCTGCCTGGGTGTGCTGTGAGTGAATGTGTGCAAGGTGGAGGTGGATACCAGGCACGTGGCAAGAGGGAAGAAGGTGCAGCAAAGTCCTCATCATAGATCGAGTCACTATGGGGTGCTGAGACACCAGCAAAGAGAGCAGACAATCCAGAAAGCCTGGAAATGTGAGTTTAGCAGACCACACAGGTTCAGAAATCACAGTTTAAAATGATCCCTCCCAGAGGAAAATTCCACCTGGATGTGTTTTCTGGAGGCAGGATGGTGTCTAACGTGATTCTTGAGTGCTTTGTTTTGGCAACAGGAGGTCTCATTTCTACCTGTCAGCAGACGTATACAGCCAACACTTGAATATATAAATTACAGGGTATAAATTAAAGTAAAGTTCAAAGGCAGGTATTTGCTATTGCAAAATCTCATATTAAGGTCTTGCTAGCTGCTGAGTGATTCAGATAACTGAGACCTTGCAAAGGCTGTGCTTTTCTGTCTTGTGCACTGGACATCTGGTGAGCCAACCAACACTTTTTCTCATCCAGCCTAGTGTCACCGAAATTACATGAGTGTGTGTGACCTTTGAAGAAATTAAAACCCACGCATGAAACCATAAAATTCTTAACTGCAAGCTCAACTTCAAGCTTGTACTAATTCCAAGGAAGTCAACAACATTATTCATCTGTCAGGGGAGATACAGAGAAGGGTAAGAAGGATGATCAAGGGCATGAAAGAGTTTCCATATGCCAAACACTAAACAGACTGGGACTTTCCCTCTCAGAAAAGAAATGACTGCAAGGGACATGAGCTAGAAGTTGTGATCCCTTGAAGGTGATGAATGGAATGACCAGAGGATTATTCACCATGCTGTTGAGCACAGGTACAAAGGCCACCAGTGATTTTTTTTTTTTTTTAAAGCAGTTTGTTTGAAAGAAACACAAGAAAATAATTCCTCACTTGAACCCAATTGCATTGAGCCTCTGCCTGCCTCCATGGAAGCTTTTATGTCTCAAGTCCTGTGTTTTTTTGGTTTTGCTGGGGTTTTTTTTTGTGCTTTTCAGAGCAAATAGAAATTGCTGCTCTGTTTATAACAGGAGGAGTGTTGGGTCAACAAGAACTCATCACATAATGCCTACTTGAAACCATTTAATCCACCAGAACCTTCATCTTCCCACTGTACCACTGACGGATTTGTTAGCTCAAAAAGAAGCCAGGCAGCTCTAGCACGTCAGAGAGCAGCGGCACCTGGTACCTTGCACGGTGTCAGTTGCCAGTCTGGAGCAATCTGTCAGCTGCTTAATAAGCAAAACACTTGGAACCTTTTGTGGTATTTTTCTTTATTAATATGATGAGGTGACACACACGTCTACGCAGCACTGACTTACATTGTGCTACTTTATATGAATGCACATAACCACCTGCGACCTGCCAGCCCCTCATTTGTCAATGGGGAGCAATCATTCAGTCACTTAACAACTCCCAGGAGAAATGCTCCGAAGCTTTCCAACTGGAAATTAAAGCACAGCGCTTTGGTGAATGATTGAGATTCCCCAGCAAAGCAGCTTGGAGTCTTAAAAATAGCTGTGCATTTTTGTATATATCTGTAAACAGCAGACAGCTGATTTCTCACTTCCCTTTCTAGGCAGGCTGGGTAAATTCTGTAATTAATGGCCATTAGGGATTTAGAAGACAAATGAGTCATTCATTAGCTCGGTGTCCAAACTAATGAGCAATAAATGCTTATGAAAGATGTGATTTATTTAGTATTTAGAAGCCATGCCATTATGTGATACCTGATAAAGATGCCAAGAAACAAAGATGACCCATGCCTTGGAGCTGTGAGGGACAGCCGTCTGCTCTACAGGACCTTACCAGTGCCAAGTCTGGGGGAGTCCTGGGAAGTCAGCAGTCTTCCCATCACTAACAAGACAGCCAAGATCAAGTTTTCTCCTAATGCTAGCTATTTTCCTAGAGGCTGGATGCAACAGGATCATCCCTAGCTATACCAGATCACCTGTCTGAGATCTTCAATAGACACAAGGCACCACAGTAGGCTGCACATGCTTGTCCAGAAACCATTTTGGAACTTTATTCTGATACTGTCCAGATAAGCAACCCAAGTGCTGCAGGGGAAGAGTTTGGCTGCATTTCTGACCCTGTTACCATTCAGTTTTGTCTGTGGTCTTTCAGGAAGGCTTTCCATCCACCCAGCTTTTCTTTCCCACACTTGAGACCTGGACATAATAATCCAGAACAAAGGTAATATGTCAGAGTGTCAGAAAATAATGAAATAAAAAATAATATCACAGAAGGAACGTTAGTCACAGCTGATCCTGAGAAAAAGTTATCCTGCATCCTGTTTAAACAAGCAAGGCAAACTGGGTGGCTGCTTCACATGCAATGGGGACGGGGAGGTGTAGCACTAGCAGGTATTTAACACTGCGATTGCAGGTGGCACTAGTCACCAGTCCAGGCTTATAAAACCTGCTAGTGCCAGGGAAGGGAGGCTCTTGTCCTGGCAGAGGAGTATTTGTGGTCAGGGAGGAGGATATGTAATGGGTACTTCTTTTGGAGAAGTTCCTGCACTGTTTGGTGTGTCTGTGCTTACTGTTGCAACCTTGTGGAATCACTCTCTCCTGGCTCAGGCTCTTCTGCTCCCATGAATGACACTCAGATTTCACACACCACACCCCACCCCCACTGATTTCACTGCTATTTCTACTGGGCTATTAGAGCCCTGTAGGTAGCTAGGATCAGCTACCTCAGGTGGGTCTGGCGAAACACTGCTTTCAGAGAGCCATGGGAGTGATTGGTTGGCTTTTTGAAGGACAGATAGCTCCTTCAGAAATGTGGTTTCCAGCTGAGCAGACAGCAGGTCTAAGTCCCTGTAGGGATTACCACTCATGGCTCTGTACACAGAGAGCTGGGAGGTTGGTCCTCAGTGAGATCAGTGCTCACTATCCTCATTTTGGGAGCCCAAATCAAACAGCAAGGTCAGGTTCAGAGACAGCCATTTGTTTTCCTTTTTTCTCCTTATGGGGCAGTCAGTCTTCACACAGACCTTTGATCCTGTTGCCTGGGTGTTCACGGTATGTTATTCAATCCCTGCTGTAAGAGGAAAGAAGGAAACACACTCGGTAATGTTTTCCAGGCACAGAGCTGGCATGAAAGATACTTCACACACGCAATTTCTGCATCAAGATAGAGCTACCCTACTGGATTATTTAGACAGCAAGAAGATCAAAAATTGGTGTAAGCAAACGTTCCGAGGACCAGGACAATTCAGCTTCCCTTTCTTAAAAAGATCATCAAACCCTCTGGTGTCTGGTGGGGTAAGAGTCTCTCTTCCACTTCCACTGCCATCCTTCAAAGTTCTGAAAATCTAGCATTTAATTAAGACAGGTTGAAAAGATAGATGTCACTGAAATGTGCTGAAGGAGACAATTAAAAAACCTGAAAATTAATTCAAAATAAAAAGATCTCTTCAGATGTGCGAATTTTGGCACAGGAGTCCTCTGGGCTCTGACTAATTACTGCAGAGACCAGAGGCAAGACCGAGGTGAGTTCATTGTGCTCCTAAATGAGCTCCATCGCATCCCTGCCGAGAGCTGGGAGTCCACTGGCACTTGATGTGCATCGCCAGCGCTGCCTGGGGTCAGAGAAGGCAGAGGAAGAAGCAGTCACCTCAGATTTGCAGCACTTGCACGCCTGTGAGAGGGTTGGATCTATTGCCAGCAAGAACCATGTAGACAGCTGGCATCTATGTCACCTCCATGAGACTGCTTGAAGCCCCTGAGCATGCTCTGGGGCATTTGGCGCTGGTGGAGAGATGTGGCTGCCCACCTTGCCTTACTTTAATTTGGCACAGAGCACAAGTGGTGGCTTCTGCAACTTTAGAGTCTTGAGGGAGAACAAAGGTTCTTCTGTCTTGACCACATCAAGGTTCAGCCTCTGGAGGTTCAGGTCGTTAGACTTGAAATAGCAAAATAATGCACTTGTGTGATAGAGTGACTTTCCTCTGCAGACATCCTTTAACTGGCCAGATGAACTGTGCTGCATGCTCTGCCACTTCGGAGCTCTTGTGCTAGTCTTGTCCATCATGGTGGAGTGGCATGGACCTCATCCAGAGGCAAAAAAGTGAATGCTTAAATCAGATAAACAATTTGTGGCTTCATGACACATCAGCACAGCTCAACTTATGCCATTTAAGCAAGACATTTATGGTTTCCTCATAAGCAGCGACAGCAAGGGTAATGCGTTCTCCCTTCTTGTTTTTTTAAAGGAGATTGCAGCCTCTTTTACTGTGTGATCTTCGAGGTCTAGAGAAAACTTGCAAATGAAAAGCTTCCATGAATAATCCCATTTGTAGCCAACATAGTTGCATTCTGAAGAGGCTGGGTGTGAGTATCTCACCTGAGAACAGGAGGCGATAAACTAAAGGGAGGGGAGTTAATAAGGGGATTATTTGACATTCAGAAATCCTCCCTTATGCCCAGGCTCTGAATTACACCATTGCAAGAAATGTTTTCAATTGAATTGAAGAGTTGTTCTTAAAGACCTGCCATTCTGCACATGGTGGGATGGCTATCGTCACAAAGCCAGTCCTTGGTGATGCTGCCTACCTGTGGGGTTAAGTGGGAGTGGGAAACCCAGCATGCAGTGTGGGCTGGATTGCCTCTGTCCTTTGCAAATGCTTCTCATTAATTTAGCGATGAATGAGAATGTAGGGAGAGAAGGGGTGTTTAAAAAATTTCTTTTTGTCTCTCTGCTCAGTCAATGCTCTGTGTAAGAAATTATCTTTCTTGGTAGCTTGTAGAAGTTCATACATAAAAAATGAGTGTCAGAAAAAGAAGTTTTTTTGGCAGAGGCCAAAGGTACACAGTCTTGGTAGGCAGCCTCTAAAGTTACTTAGGGCAGGTGTTCAATAGGGCACTTGTGCCCCTCCAGCTCTGCCTGAGTGTTCAGGCAAGCAAGGCTGCTGGGGAGTTCAGCTGGATAATTAAAAAGATGTCCAGGTCTCTTGGTGATTAAAGAGGCCTTTCAAAGCATTGATTTCAGACCTTGGCCTCCCTCTGGTCAAAAGGGTTAACTGATCTCTCACTTGGTCATGTATTTTATCATATGAATATGGGCAAGATGGCTGGGGCAGAAGGTGTGAGGGATTGTGAGCTGACCTGGCCTGTTCAATCTGCAGCGTGAGAGTGCAAAAATTAAATTCTTCCTGTAGCAAATGGTCCTTGCAACTTTATTTTTAACATCTGCACAGACAAGGCAGCTAGGGGTGGGTGAACGTATCCTAGCAGGGGAATGGATCTCCCTAATGAGTGCAGCCAGGTGCTCCTGTGAAAACTGGGACTGATTTGGCTGAGTTATGAGCCTTAGAGAGCTACAATTTATTCAAGTGATGAGTATGACTGTACATCCATCCAGAGGAGAGGCTGGCTGTCCCGTGCCCATGCTGGGGCTGAGGGAGGCTCCCACAGGGATGTGACTCATCACTCACAGAGTTTCCTAAATCTCTGTGTCAATCAACCAGTGAATGCAGCTTGCTTGTAGAGGGATGCAGCAAATTCAGGCAAATTCAGGAAACATTCCCTTCCCATTAAACCATTAATCCTTCTCTTTGCCTGTATATACTAAGGATACCCTTCATCTGCCCAGGGGGGTGGTGGAGTCACCATCCCTGAAGGTGTTCAAGAAAAGACTGCATGGAGCACTTTGTGGCATTGGCTAGGGCTGGGTGATAGGTTGGACTGGATGGTCTTGGCAGTCTCTTTCAACCTGGCTTATTCTATTCTATTCTATTCTATTCTATTCTATTCTATTCTATTCTATTCTATTCTATTCTATTCTATTCTATTCTATTCTATTCTATTCTATGCTATGCTATGCTATGCTATGCTATGCTATGCTATGCTATGCTATCTCTCATCTGAGCACTAGAGGACCAGCTCTCTCCAGTCATCAAATGCGAGCAGCTCCTGAGCCCTTGGAGGATAATGTTAAAGCTGTGATAGCGGAAGCCATGAAGCAGGTCCTAAAGGCTGAGGCTGCCTCATTTGTGCTCAGCATTTAGGAATAAACTGTGAAATATTTGGAGGAATGACTTTTATAGAGGCTTTTGGGATGGTTTTAGAGAAGAGCTCCTGTTAAATGGTCCAGAGTGGGATCTCCATATACTGCATGTTCCTTAGGCCATAATTTCAGATTCCTTGAACACTCAATCTAGTTTAGTGGTTAGAAGGCAGCAGCAAAGAGTAGACCAAGGCTATGCTGCGTTACTGCTTAGTGACAGTCTGTTCTTAAAATCGTGTCCATCAGCAATGGCCAAGCCAGCAGGCTCACTGCTGGGAGTCAGGGTATGCTCTAGTGGTCCTTTACCAATAAGTTCCTCTGTGCATCTTCTGTTCATACTTAGATTTAGGCAAATAATTGTCTTCACTGAGCAAGTCAAGGGGAAATTTGGCTTTGATATCACTGAAATGGTTTGTTTTTTTTTTTCCTTTCAGAAAAGGAAAAAAATGTTTTGAGGATTTGAAATTCTTTCAGAATATTTGGTTTGATAATGCAGTTGAGGTTGTTTCTACTGTCCTGCAAAAGCCTGGGCAACTCTGAAATGAAAAGTGCAAAGTCATCCCATTTTGAAATAGGAGGTGAGTACAGAAAGTACACAGGCTGATGTTTCAGTGCATTCAAATCTTCTAGTAGCTTAAATTTAAACAAACATATGCTTTTGTATTTCTGTAGCTGGAGGTATAGATCCCTTTGTACAAATGTTTGGAATTGCCAGGGGAAAAAAAAGCCCAGAAATTAATTTTTCCTGAAGTTTCTGTTGCTGTCAATACTTTCTACCCTTCTGGTAAACAAGCACTTCCCCCCCTTGTGCTGGTTTGAGGCTAATTGGAGGATTTTAATGAGAAATTAGATTATAGGCTGAGAAAGTAAAACATTTGTGGTGTCTCCTTCACTCACAGGTTTACTAAATATGTGTAAGAGTTAGAACTGTAACATAGATAAGACAGAGATGTTTGAGCTGCTCTGGCTTCTGATCTCTCTCTTTGGCTTCTAGCTGGATCTGTGTAACCCAACTAATCAGTTCCTGCTTCTAACTCCCCTTGGCTGATCTTCCTTGCTTACTTGGCATGTAAGACAGATACTGGGATAAGATTGAGTAGTGGGGAGAAGGTGGTAGGGTGGTTGGGAACCCCTCTTGGGGACTGATCTCTGGGAGGGCTGTGGTGTTTCTGTATTACCTTTTTACTGTATATATCTGTAAATATCTGTAATATATTGCAAATATCTGCTTCAATATTGTGCAAAGCTATAAATATAAAGCTTAATTCATTAACTTTCAGCTGGCTGAGTCTAGCCCGGACTATTTCAAAAGTTGGGGGGGTGGAGAGAACTTCCAAACTACCACACCCCTCTAGGCAAGGACAATAAAATGCCTCAAATATATATTTTTTTAAATTGAAAAAAAATAAAGTAATTTTCAAAGTCACAGAGGGTCTGTTAGTTATGAATAGCTAATTAACGAGAATACACAGATTTTTTGGAGGATGAGAAAAATTAAGGTGGCTTGGAAGGAGATCTTTCATAGTTTCAGATTCAGAAGTGGTCACTTTTAAACAAACACCAGTAAAAGAAGTACTGGGGAAAAAAAAAAAAAAAACAAACAAAAAAACCCCAAACAACCCAAGGAAAAGCCTCTGTATCAAGGCCTGTCAAGGAATTCAAGGTTTTGCCTCTGCTTCCTAGAGGCTTTTCTCACCTGCTCTTTTTGCAGAAGTCACTTCCACAGGCCTTGGCCAGCCTGAAGGACAATTTCTGGAGGAAAATAAAGCTGAAGTTGTTTCACCCCCACATCATGGCCCCTGAATTATGACCCTGCTTGAAATGGGCTCTCCTGAGACCTGGGAGATCTTGCTATTGGGTGAATTTTGAATCTCATGCTGCTTGTATTTTGTAAAGATTCATGTGAAATCCAGGTTCCCTGCTTGCAGCATCTGCTAACTATGGGAGCTCAGGCTTCCCCCTGTCTTACAAGTGAAGAGCTTGCTTTGATTTTGCTTACAATGCTGTCAAATTAAATGTGCAATGGATGAACAAGAAGTTCTAAAAGCAGCACTTTCAGAGGATGAATTGAGACTGTGTTCATGTTCCATGAGGAGTAATCTGGCAATAGGCACATCCTTGTCACATGAGTCCAGGAACAGCAGCAGAGTATGGAGCAGGTCTTCATTCTTATTTGGGGTGAGACAGCCCAACGTCTGTCTGAGGGACTGGCAGGGTGCTCAGGTTGCCTAGAGCATGTGAATACCATACATGGCAGCTGCTCTGGCACCAGGAGGATGCTACTGCTAAGTGAATATGACACCTTTCAAAGAAACCAAGGATTTGGGTCTTTATGCTGGGTTTCTCTTAAGATGCCTGCAGTGAAATTAGGCATACAGCTCCCAAGGCAAGGAAAACATGTCAGAAAGTCCCAGCCTTGCAGGCAGCAAGATTTGGCTGTGTGGGTTTGGATGCAGGCTCTTTGGAGGCAGTGACGAGGCTCATTAATGTCTGTGGTGCTGGATCAGGGTGTCCTGGGGCACCTTCCCACTGAGGAGTGAGAGGACCTCTCAGAGCAGTAACACTTGCAGTCATCACTGGAGGTTCAGATCTCCTCCATGTCAGACAGTCAGGCTCACATTTGGAGAAAGAATTGACAAAATATTCTTGGTAAGGGGAAAATAGAACTACAAATAAATTTGAAAGCCACCTACTTAAAACTTGCAGAAGGCAAAATAGCTGATCAATATTAATCAATGGGTAGGTGTTAATTAATGTCTTGTTTCTCAAGCCAAACACCATCTACCAAGCTAGTAAACCACTTTTAACCTCGCTTCCAGGTAAATTATGTTTAGTTGCCCTTTCATCCACCACGCTTTGTATACAAATGAGCAGCAGCTCCCAGTGGACTCCACTGAAAGGTTAGGAGCCACGCACAGCATCCGGGATGAACGTTTGAGATCTTCCCAATGCAGAGAAGCATTCCAGCAAAGAACACTTGGATTTGATTAATTGGGCCAAATTTTACTTTGATGAGAGTCCGGAAGGTACAGTGGCGAGAGGGGTTGTTAATCACTGTGCCTGCTGCTCAATGCTGTGTAGTCCAGCACCTCAGCTACTGCTGTGACATCAAAATGCATCTCCAGGATGGATGATGCGTAATCCATGGGATGTTTAAAGATATGCAGGAGAAAGCACGAGAGCAACAAGGGGCCAGACCCTGATTTACAATCTTTTCAGGCTGAGGATTGTCAAAACATCTCAGAAGGATTTTGGCAGCTTTGTCACTTCCCCTCCCCTGGTGCTCAGCTCTTATTTAATTATTAATGCGTGTGGCTCAGGCTTGTCTTGGCAGGTGGAAGAAAAGTCTCCGTTGAAAGTGATGGGAGTAGATTTAAAATCTCCACTGCATGGTCATCGTGTAGGACCTTTTGGAGTAGTACCAGAGGATAAAATGTCATGAAAAGCCTGATCCAAAGTCTGTGGAAGTCAGTGAAGTATTTCCATCACTTCAGTTGGCTTCAGGTTAATTCCCAGGATAACTGATGATAAGAGAAGAGTGGAGAGCTATGGGGGTGATCCCAGACAGTCACCACTTCTCTGGATGGTATCTGTGGATGTGCCTAATATCCTACTAATTACAGATTTGGCTGGTTAATGAGGCTTGATGCTTTTCTCTC
Organism: Psilopogon haemacephalus; assembly: GCA_013396835.1. Taxonomy (NCBI): domain Eukaryota; kingdom Metazoa; phylum Chordata; class Aves; order Piciformes; family Megalaimidae; genus Psilopogon; species Psilopogon haemacephalus. The sequence continues at coordinate 685,093 of VWZI01007628.1, forward strand.
TGCTCTGGGGGATTTCCATCACCTAGGTTGGCACAATCCCGAGCACAAATCCAGGCTGAGTGGCAAGTGGCTGGAGAGCAGCCCTGAGGAAAAGGACCTGGGGGTCTGGGTAGATGAGAAGCTCGACATGAGCTGACAGTGTGCATGTGGAGCCTAGACAGCAACTGTGTGCTGGGCTGCATTAAGAGAGGCATTACCAGCAGGGCAAGGGAGGGGATTCTCCCCCTGTACTCTGCTCTCATTAGACCCCACCTGGAGTACTGTGTGCAGTTCTGGAGCCCCCAGCACAAGAAGGGCATGAAACTGCTGGAGAGAGTCCAGAGGAGGGCCACGGAGATGATCAGAGGGCTGGAGCACCTCTGCTATGAGGACAGGCTGAGAGAGTTGGGGCTCTGCGGCCTGGAGAAGAGAAGGCTTCAAGGAGACCTTATAGCAGCCTTCCAGTATCTGAAGGGGGCCTACAGGAGGGCTGGGGAGGGACTATTCACAAGGTCTTGTAATGACAGGATGAGGGGTAATGGGTTTAAACTGGCAGAGGGGAGATGNCTGGATGAGGTCTTGAGCGACCTGATCTAGTAGGAGGTGTCTCTGCCTATGGCGGGGAGTTGGAACTGGATGATCTTTGAGGTCTCTTCCAACCTAAACCATTCTGTGATTCGGTAGTCCCTACATCTACCTCAGCAATGACACAGACCCCTTCCCGAGTGGCAGTCCCAGCCAAAGCCCACTGCACACTGGAGACTTCTCCCACTGCAGTATCCAGGCTGTGACTTCTAACGACATCTTGATGTTGGCAGGGCCACCAGTATATGGATTTGCACAGGCCAAAAACACTGTCTTCCTTCAGTGAGGGAGTGGGAAAAGCTTTTGCCAGCAGATCTGCTTTCAAAAGTGTTAGCAAACTCTTATTAGTGCAGGAAAGATCTGGGAAAACCTTTTTGGTTTTTCCCTTCTGTAATGAACACGGCCTTGGAGATATTTTGACCATCTTTGTGTTAGGCAGAAATATTTCTCATTAGGTTTAAGACACTTTGAAAATCTTCTCATCTGTGAAACATTTTCCCCTTTAATTTAGGGATCAAAATTACTGAAGTAATTAAGTTCTCCACTTAGGTTTTCTCAGTGGTTTCTCTGTGCTTTCCTTTGTGTCTTGATCCCAGCAGAAATTGCACTGAATTCCAACAAATAAGGCAGAATGAGCTCGTTAGAGCTGCTTCTGAGTGGGGCAATTGATGGTTAGATAAAGCAGTTTATGTTTCCAAGGATAATAGAGATGCATCTGTGGCATTTAGCAGCAGTGGATGCATGCATCTCACATGCAGTATTGAGAACAGTAATAGAGGAGGAGCAGACTCCCCAGGAGATTCCCCAAAGTGGAAGATTTATGCTTTATAATTAGTCTTCTCACTTGCCAGTTTTTTCTTCCACTGGTGTGGCAAGGAGAAAAACAATCTCAGGAGAAAACTGTGAAATTTTGTTCTCTTCCCTTAATTTCAAAACAATATCCTCATTGTGTTTACATCTGTCCTCAGGAAAAATACATTGCCAGCTTCTCGCTATTCTCTGCCAGTGTTTTCTCTTCTTGTGTTTTCCACTGACAGATGGTCACCATCAACAAAGTTTCTAGAAAGTGGCTGGGATGCTCAGCAGCCCTTACTGGCAGGAACAGTAGAAGTGAAGCAGTGTTAATGTGGTACACCAGCCCAAGTGAGCTGAAATCCTCATTTTGGCCACTTTCATGCGGGACACATGGGACTGTTTTCCTCCCTGTCAGGATCAACATTAAATTGCTGTGGATTAACTTAAATGATAAGCAATCTTAATGGAACCTTTAACACTCACTTTCCCTATAAACAGAGGTATTTTTGCTTTCAGTTTTGGCAAGAAAACAGGAAAAAAAAAAAGTGAAGTGTTTTGGCTCAGTCTTCAGGTTCTTGAATTTTTTT
>VWZI01007628.1:698412-716548 GCA_013396835.1 Psilopogon haemacephalus
TTTTCTTTTCTTTTCTTTTCTTTTCTTTTCTTTTCTTTTCTTTTCTTTTCTTTTCTTTTCTTTTCTTTTCTTTTCTTTTCTTTTCTTTTCTTTTCTTCTTTTCTTTTCTTTTTTCTTTTCTTTTAATTCAGAGGTTTTCTTACCTCTAACAAAAGTCAGTGTAGCAATGAGTATGGCAGGTTGTATCAGGTGAGGACATGCCACAGGTATCTGCCATTTGACTTTTGTGTGAGTTTAGTGTGAGCATTTTGAAACTGCCAGCACTGGACTTCAGAGTTTTATGTCTGACACAGGCACTCCTGGCTGCTGCAAGAAGCAAGCCTGCAGCCTCACAGCCTCCACAGCTCCTATGAACATGCTAGAGCACACAAAGCTGAGGAGGCCACAAAGCTGATCAGAGGGCTGAAACCCCTCTGCCATGAGGACAGGCTGAGAGATTTGAGGTTATTCAGCTTGGAGAACAGAAACCATTCTATGAATCTATAAGTGGCAGGGAAGTAGGTTAAGCATATCATGCTCTGACATGCTTTTCTGACTGTAGTGTTGAACAGTAGCTTAGGTTCAACCTGTTCCTTCTGGACTTGGAAGTACATGGTATGGACTACTGTATCCTTTTCCTTGGACATGCAGATCTAAGCCCTGGTATCTTGGCCTAAATGGTGGCATAAATGCTATTTTCTGAATGCCCATTCTCCAAAATGGAGATTTATGGGAATTTAAGTCTGGACAAAGATGACTTTCCCTTTGGTGACATTTTTGCCTAATGAAAAAATCAAATGTCTCAGCATGAAAAATGGTGAGGAACGTGCCTATTAGCATGGAAACTGAGAAAATGGGAGTGTAAGCACCACATTCTGATATATCAAGACAAAGATACAGCCTATAAAGCCTTCACTTCTTTCTTTACACATCCCCACACTAAAAAAGGATGAAGGAAACCTGCTCAGCACTGTTCATGGGAGACCTGTGGAAAGCTGTGTAAGTCCAAGTGCCCATACTCAGCATTCTGCTAGGGCTCCTTGCCAGAACATGAAGCTTTTACCTCTTCTCAAGCAGATGAAACACTGTAGTCTTCCACCAGCTTTGAAATAGTTGTCATTCATCAGATTTTACCCACGGTTTGTGGCAGGTGTTCCTTGCTTCTTCTAAACTGGAGCCAGGAATTATAAACATCTCTTTTCATTTTCCTGCTGTCAAATGCATCGTAATGGACACTGAAAAACTTTGGGGATTTTCCAGACTTATTTCCTGAGGCCTGAGACCCCATTACAAACATTTTCTCTGGTTCATAACAGTGATGAGCTTTGCTACAGACTGCTGCACCCTGCGCAGTGCTGGATCTTCTCACTCGCATCAGCCTTGCACACGCCCTTTCTTGCTGCTCTTCCCTCCCCCCCCCTCCCCCCCGCTTATATCTGGATTTCTAAGCACTAAGAAACAAATCTCAGAGCTGTGTAGATAAATGCAATTATCTCTAACACGACGGCAGAGATATGGGGTCACTGACATGTATTTCTGACATTTTAAATAAAATGTCTGCAAGTGGGTTGCTGTGATGTGCTCAGCTACAGGTACAGGGGCTGCTTGTCATCTGCCAAATGTCCTGCCAAAGACCTAAGGAAGTGAAGTCTTGAAGTCTGACACACATAAAAGATTTTCTGTTAAGGTAGAAGCCTTTGGTTTAGGCTCTGTATTTTCACGCTGGGATTTTAATTAGCTGATATTTTTCCATTATTGCTTTTATTCATTATTCTTTCTCTTTACTGAGGCATATAATTTCTACAAGTATGAAATGCTTAGTTTTGTACACCAGATAAAGTAAGAGGCATTTCTTCAGAGGACAGGGTAATAAGCACTGACAGAGAAGGCAGGGGACTTGGCCAAGGTCAAAACAAAGTCTGTGCTAAACCAGCATAATGCAGTATCTAGATTTCAGACACTAATTTCTGCACTTTAATCTCTGATTAGTATCCTTTCTGAAGAACATTTATAACTGCATGCCAAAGAGACCACCTGAAGATTTCTGAGCATCTACTCTCTTGGGTGTATGCACTTCACTTGGAGGTTTTAGGCTCAGGTTCACAACTGTACTGTGATGAAGATGAACTAGCCAGCTCTGCTGCAATAACTGCCCATTTCTGCATGCTGATCCTGTTTTCTCTCACTGCACTGAGCTAAAGTGGACAATCTCTCGTCCTCTGTGGACTTAGAGGTCACATGTGTAATCTGCAGCAGAGGAGCTGATGCCAGGTAACTGGGAAAGCTGTGAACTGGCTCATGTGCCTGAGCTCCAGTTGTTTCAAAACAGCTGGGGTGCTTCAGCTTGACTGTGAGTCTTGCAACTCTTATCAATTTATGGGAAGTGCGACTTTTTCTGCCAGTGTTATTATGGCCTGGTGATGAGCCTTATGAAACTGGGTTTGCGTTACGAAGAAGAGCGCCATAGAGAGTAGAAGCAGGCAGCAGCTCCACGAGCAGCCTTTGTGTCCCATCAGCTGCATTCCAACCCAGCATCTTCATTGTGGGAGCAGTTGTTCACACCCCAGTCTGGCTTTGGACAGTCAAAAATGCTATGTTCGTTCCCGGTGCAATTCACGTCATCGAGCCAAATTTGTCCAGTGCCTTAAGGAGATGAGTCAAACAGAAAGAAACAAAAAACACTGTTGGACAAAAGGAAGAGCAATGTGAATTTTCTTTTTCTAAAGAGACCTAAGTGGATAGCAGGCATGTGTTGGGTTGTACAGCTAGCTCTTTGGAAATCCAGCCTTCGGGCACAGTTCGGGCAGCACTTGACATGCAACTCCTTCAAGCCCCTTGGGATGAGCTGGCGCTTTGAGGATATCCTTTTTTCTCTCCTGCCTCTTGTGTAGAAGACCTTTCTATGTGCTTTCTGGGTGCGCATAACCTCCCATACCAGACATGAGGAGGTGGAAAGCTGTTGTGGACTCACCTGCTGGGGCTGTGAAGGCAGAGATCGCATGGTTGTATCCTAGCATTCGGCAGACCACATTGGCATCTTGGATGCTCCAGCCATCATCACATATCGTTCCCCAGGACCCTTTGTGTAAGATTTCCACACGGCCCTTCCTGCCATCTCCCACAATTCGTATATATGGGCTCCAGGTGCGTGATGCTTCAGAGGAGAAGAAATAATTCTACTAGTTATACAGGCATGAGGGGAAAAAAAAACAACATTGAAAGACAGAAGCAGCAATCACTCAAACTGGACAAATGAAGGGCAGTGAAGCTGGTGAAGGGTCTAGAGAACAAGTCTCATGAGGAACAGCTGAGGGAACTGGGATTGTTTAGTCTGGAGAAGAGGAGGCTCTACAGCTACCTAAAGGGAGGTTGCAGTGAGGTGAAGGTCAATCTCAATCTCAATCTCTTCTTCCTAATATCAAATGACAGAACAGGAGGAAATGGCCTCAAATTGTGCCAGAGGAGGTTTAGAATAAATATCAGGAAAAATCTGTTTACTGAAAGAGTGTCAGGCATCAGGATAGGCTGCCCAAGGAGGCAGTGGAATCACTGTCCCTGGAGGTGCATAGAAATGGCACTTTGGGACATGCTTTAATGGCCATGGTGGTGGTGAGTTGATATCTGGACTTGATGATCTTAGAGGTCATTTGCAACTGAAGCAAATCAGTGATTCTATGAAATGTTCCTATCTCTGCAGCTGTAGCCAGGTTGGGACAAGAAGTTACTAGCTGCTCAAATCCAAACAATTCAAGGCCCTCTCCTAGGTTTGGAGACATCAGGCTGCATCTTAGACCATAGACCTTTTTGTTCTGTTAGCTGTGCTACTGGTCAACCAATATGTGCAGGGACGAACGCTGGTCCTGATCTCGGATAGCTTCAGTGCCAGAAGATAAGTGAGAGAAGAAGAAATAAAAATCCAGTACCTTCTCCATTTTCACCTTTGCTCCCTTTTGCTCCTGGGGAACCTGTTCCAAATAAAATAAAATTTAAAAACAAAAAAAGCAAATTTTTAACAGAAAATTTAGTTATTAACTTTTTCTGAATAACTGTGTGAGTCAGATTGATGTGGGCTCAATCCCATCATGGCATGGACCTGCTGACTAATGGTAAGTAAAAGAAAAGTAGGATAACATGTAACAAAGTGTTCTCAACATGACCCAAAAAAAATGAGCCACTTAACAAAATCCCTCCCATTCACTTGCAGGAAATATATCTTATTGCCACTACTATCTGTAAAATGACACCTCGGATAGCCTTTGGGCTCTACAGAAGTGGGCATGATATCTCCCAAACTACTTGCAGGAGTATCTGTATTGTGGGGTTTTCTCTCCGGGTGCTGCCATGGGAAAAGCAGAAAGCCACTTCCAACAATTGTCCTTATTTCTGTATGGTATCCTGGTGTTGAGAGTAGGAGTGTTTGAAAAAAACCAAACAAACCCAACAGTGCTCTCTTTCCCCAGAAACTATCTACACAAAGCACACATTGCTGTCTCCTTCTACAGGCTAAGAGATGAGACTCACACAGAGGGCAGTCCCCCGTCTGGGGTCATGTTACCCTTTTGCCTTCCTCCAGAGGTGAAGAGGAGTGCATGGGGAAGCAACTCTAGCACACAAGCTCTAGTTTATCTTGTTTGTGAGGACTCTCATATTGTTCTGGGTGAGCAACTACAAGAAAAAAAAAAAATCTGGAGCACTGTTTGCTTCCCATGGCCTGTTGCAACTACTCTAATTTCTTTGGTTGCCTTTTTTTTTTAAACAGTAGGTCTTATGGGTTTTGGAAGCATGCTGTGACGGGAAGGGAGGGGATAAGAATGGGGAGTAGCTGCAGTGGTGTCCCTTTTGAACTATTTTTGTGTTCTACAAGTAGTGAGATGCACTTTAACAGCCCTGTGATTCTGTGTGCCTGACTGCCACACTCATGTGGGATTTATCCCAGCACCGTGGTACACTGCAGGTTGTCCTTGTACAAAGCAAAGAGGAATATGGTTTGTTCCAGTTTTCTGTGAGATAAGGGATTTGAAAAATTCTAATGCATCTGTTTACTTGCATTTTAGCACATCTTCCAAGGCATTAATGTGACACTCTGCACATTTATCTTCTGAGAAGACTGATCTGTCTATTGAATTCCTCTGAATGATCTCTGTAAACATGCCCCAGAGCAGCTAGTGCCTGCCTGTGATGTACAGTCCCAAACTCAAGTACACCATCAGCTTCACAGACACCATGGCAAACACCCTTACCAGCGGACCCACGGTCTCCCTTGTCTCCTTTTATTCCTGGTTCTCCTTTTGGTCCCTGACTGCCATAATCGCCCTTGCTTCCTTTTACACCAGGTTGGCCTGGGATTCCTGGGTGCAAAACAAGAAGTTCATTGCATTAATTGTTTCTGAAGGTAAAAAAGGTGACGAGTGTTTCACATTGATGCAGAAGAGTGGATGGTGGCATTTAAAGTGCTTTGCATCATTAGCATAAGTCATGCTGTCAAAGGTTTACCTGGTGGTCCCTGGTCTCCTTTTGTTCCTTTTTGCCCTGAAAGACCTAAGATAATAAAACCAAACAGAAAAATGTTTATAAAGGCTTATACAAACCAGTATTTATACTGAATTGCCACTTGTCTGGTTTAGCTGTCTACACTATAAGCATCGATTCCTGAAGTGAGTGCCTTACTTCTTGGAGGACTGTCCTCTCCTGAAGCAGATCAACTCCTGGTCGTTTATTTCATATCCTAAACTCCGCTGATGGGATCCAGGTGGATCTTCACTGACTGAATAGAGAGCCTAGACAGGTACCTAAAACGTATGCAAGCACATAATCTTCAGCCAGGTGACTCCTGTCCCTATTACTCAGGTATCTAGGAATGCAGAAAGGTCCAGCACTTGGACCTTTGTCACCCTCTGATGGAGATGAGAGGCTTGGTGCACTATATATATTCAGGGTTAAAAACATTGATTCAAGAGAAATACACCAGAATAGTCTTGTACTGCAGAATGTTGCCTTATCCTTTAGGGGCCTGGGACACAGAGATGGCCTTCTCCAGAAGGAATGTCAAAGAAAAGGCCTAGGTCATGTACTCTGAGTTGGCCTCTGGAGATAATCTCTTCTTGTAATGCTAAAGAGGCCAGAATAGATTTCTTGCTAGTGAATATCCTTCCCCATCAGATTTACAGCCAGTGAAATTTGTCTTTAGCCCCATGGTAGGGAGGCTCTTCCTTGTCTGATCTTAGCTGCCATGTTGTTTGTTTGGTCTGTTCTCTCTTCTCACAAACATGCAGACAGTACCAGCCCTTCCTGCATGTTGCAGGTGGCTGCAATAATCCCTTTGGTGTGCAGCTACCATCACAGCAGTCTGTTAGAGGTCCAGGCCCACCAAGGCATACTGGGATGCACTGGGGCTCCAAGAACAGAACTCAACAAATTTGCTGTTGCGGATCTCTTTCTGTTCTCTGAATGATGCATGATCCCAGACTATTTTATTCACCATTACCTGTTTCTCCTCTGTCTCCCTTTTCACCTCTGAGTCCTGCAGTGCCTGGGAGTCCTTAAAAAAAAATAAAGGAAAGGGTGAAGGTGTCACAAAAATCAAGGCCAGTGCCAGCAAGTTATGGGTTTGAACAGTGCTGTACCTGGACTACCACTGGGCCCTTGGTCCCCCTTCTCTCCTTTCTGACCAGGTCTGCCTTCAGGGCCAGGAATTCCCATAGGTCCACGTCGTCCAATTTCACCTTGAGGTTGAGCAAACACAGCACATGTGAAATGCAACACAATATTGCGAAGGAGAAAAAGGAAAAGATAGCTCAGTCACCAGCCCCTGAGCTGTGCAGATAGAGTTGGCCTTATGAAGGCAAAGCAAATGCTGGGTTGCTCTGAATTGCAGTCCCTCTCTGGCAGCACTAATCTCAGCTGTGTAGTGAGTGGTGGTCTGGAGTGAAAAGCTGTGTGGACTCATGTCCTCAGACTGTCAGTCTTGAGAGACAACAGTGCTTTCCTAAAAGACTGGCAACTTTTTGCCTTTGCATGTGCACACACCAGGAAGGAGGAAAATGGCCCTGCATGGTACCAGGACCCCTCTATCTCTCTCATGCAGAAGGGGTCCAGAGGAGACAGACGAGGTTGTGGGATAGGTTTGTTGACCTGTGGACACGGGGTCTTCTATTCATCATCTCTTACCCATGCTTGTATCCAACCTGGCTGCAGGTTTTCTTGTCACGAAGCACTGTCTAAAAGAGGTTGGCCACTTACCTCTAGAAGAAACTGCACCTTCTGTGCTTCTTACCTGCCTCTCCTTTCTGCCCAGGACGTCCAGGCTGCCCTGTGCTACCTGTAACAAACACCCTATCATCAGTGCTAACAAGGCTTAGCCAAACACTTCAGCCAGAACAGTCCTCCACCATGTACACCTGTGCTGGAGGTGGGTTGCACTGTAACCTCTGCACTTACCATTGAAACCTGGCAGTCCAGGGACTCCCTGCGGTCCCTGAGGACCCACGAGTCCACGGGGCCCAGGGTCTCCCTTCTTGCCCATTTCTCCTTTTTGTCCTTGGACACCTACCAAACAGCACAGCACACATATGTGAATTCAAACACCCACATTTGTTGTCTCTGCAGTCGACAGACACCTCTATCTAGCTGCAGTAGTAGCAGAGATTGGCTTCACTCCTGCATTTACCAAACAGTTGTATTTCCATAAAGATGTAGGAGAACATGGCTGGATGGCATCTCAAAAGCTTGTCTGAGCCACCCCTGACTCTGTCAAGAGGTCTGGCCAGATGTTTGAGCTGCTGTAGTGCCATGACACCTCCCCGGACACTCCTCTACCACTAGAATGTGTTCTTCTTTAGTTAAACATCTTTTGCTGTAGTCTGAACCCTTCCCTTCTCCTAGCCACAGTGGAGACACCAGACAGTGTATTCCACTTGTTTTCTTTCAGGGAAATGCCACATCTTCCCTCAGCCCTCTCTTCTCTGAAGAGGTGACCAAATGAACTGAATTACTTGAAAGTGCCTCACTTGAGTACTGATATAGAATCAGAGACTGGTAGGGGTTGGAAGTGACCTCTGGAGATCATTGAGTCCATCTTTCTGCTGCAGAACTATCCCAAAGTCCTCACCTTTTGGTATTCTTCTTACTTCCACTTTTCTCCTCTGGAGCAGCTTGTGCTTATGAGCACACTGGGGCATGGGGAACTGATGACAGGTCTAAGGAAGTTCTAATCAACTTGTCCAACTTCCTCCTTGGTCTGCATCACACAAATTTGCTTTCTTTTGATGTCCTGGTTTCAGCCTTTGCCCTCTAGCTACAGTTTGTATGCAAGTTTGCAGATGGCACCAAGCTGTGTGGCACAGTCAACTTTCTAGAGGGCAGAATGCCATCCAGTCAGACCTGGACAGGCTGGAGAGGTGGGTCCAGGCCAACCTCATGACATTCAACAAGGTCAGGTGCAAGGTCCTACACCTGGGTCGGTGCAATCCCAAACACAAATCCAGGCTGAGTGGCAAATGGCTGAGAGCAGCCCTGAGGAAAAGGACCTGGGGGTCTGTGTTGATGGAAAGCTCAACATGAGCTGACAGTGTTCATGTGCAGCCCAGACAGCAACTGTGTCCTGGGCTGCATCAAGAGCAGTGTGGCCAGCAGGGCAAGGGAGGTGATTCTCCCCCTTTACTCTGCTCTCGTCAGACCCCACCTGGAGTACTGTGTGCAGTTCTGGAGCCCCCAGCACAAGAAGGACATGGAACTGTTGGAGCAAGTACAGAGGAGGCCACGAAGATGATCAGAGGGCTGCAGCACCTCTGCTATGAGGACAGGCTGAGAGAGTTGGGGGTCTTCAGCCTGGGGAAGAGAAGGTTTCGGGGAGACCTTATAGTAGCCTACCAGTATCTGAGGGGGGCCTACAGGAGGGCTGGGGAGGGACTGTTCACAAGGTCTTGTAATGACAGGACGAGGGGGAATGGGTTTAAACTGGAAAAGGGGAGATTTAGGCTAGATGTTAGGAAGAAGTTCTTTACAGTGAGGTTGGTGAAACACTGGCACAGGTTGCCCAGGGAGGTTGTGGCTGTTCCCTCCCTGAACATGTTCAAGGCCAGGCTGGATGAGGCCTTGAGTGATTCATTCTAGTAGGAGGTGTCCCTGCCTATGGCAAGGGGTTGGAACTGGATGATCTTTGAGGTCCCTTCCAACCTAGACCATTCTATGATTCTATGATCACCGGATAACCCTTCTCCAGGAGATATCCACTAATGTGTTTTACATGGGAGAAACATGGTGCATCACTCTTAAGGCATATAAAAATCAGACTAATTTAAGCGGTGAAATTCTCTGAAATAGATTCCAGTAAAGTGAGGACTAACACTCAGATGCTTGTGCATATAACTTATCCTTTGTGAATGCACCTTCAGTCACCACTGAGGCCAGACTTCAGCTGGCAGGGACCAGCACAACCACTTGAATAAAGTCTGCAGAGCTAAGCTGAGTGTGTGGCTGGGCAGGGGCCAGCTGTCCTCCAGCCAAGTCCAGCTCATGGGGATCTTTGGGGAGATCTTTCCTGAAAATGCACTGAACTATTAGACTCTGATGTATAGTAATGGTGCTTGGCAGGAGGTGCTGTTTCAATGTTGTAAATGTAGCCAGGAAGATATGAAAACATGTTTTTTCATAAAACATATTATTTTTTTTCTCCTTCAGAAAGGTTCTTCAATGTAGCCAAGAATGAGGAATGGATGAAATACAGACCTGACCTGACAAGGGCTGCATCTTAGATCATCATTGTAGGATCACAGAAATTCTCATTTCTCTGGACATCGCCTAATCCAACCTCTCCTCGAAGTGCAGCCAACATTAGATCAGGGCTTACTACATCCTCACAGTCTGGAGACATTTATCTCTTACAGCAGGTGTAGTTCTGCCCCAACCTCCTCAAGTAAGTACTCAGAACAGCAGCTTGTGCACGGCTGAGGAGGGGAAGAGTTGCATCTAGCTCATTCCTGAGTCCTGGTCATCATTTTCCCAAGGACAGTGTGGCTAAGGTCCCAAGTCTGTCACTGTTTCTTACACACAGAGTTCAGACAGGGCCCTAGACAATAAGGAATGGGGAGGTATTCTTGAGTTGTCCCAAAATAAGTTGGACTGCAGGACTTGCTCTTTCTGGGGCAGAAAGCCCAGCTATCCACTGGCTGTGAGATGCATGTCCTCTCCCATCTCACATGGGGATTTGGAATTGCTATTGCAGATAATAATCAGGTACAGTTGCTGCATAATTGAGGAGCTTTTCTGGTGGGGTAGCAATGAGGAGGCAGAGTCAAAATACTCCTCCGTGGTGGCCACTGGCCTCTATGGGAGCACTTGGACCAGCTGAGGCTCCAAGGGATCAGTCAAAAGGTACAGCAGGTCTCCTCATGACCAGGACAAGGCCTCTTACAGGGAAGAGGAAAAAAAAACCAACTTAAAAAATAATAGAAACTACTTACTGCTCATTTCCCAACATACCTTGTGGACCAGGTTCTCCTTTGCTTCCAGGAGGCCCTGAAACAGATATTAAGTGGATATTTTTTAGTAGTCAGCACTCAGTAAGAACATACCAGAACAGACTTGATAGGCTTGAGGTCTATGCTGAAGACATCACCCTTTTAGTGGCACCCAAAGCCCAAGTCTACAAAGTAATGGAAGGATAGAGCAGCCTGGAGCTGCCTATGAAGCTGCAGCAGGATCCAGAGAGGACACACAGGTCTGTGTTTCAGTTTCTCCAGATGTACCCAGCTCCCCAGCAAGGACATCTGGAACCAATGTTCAACCCTGGACACTGGAGCATCACTTAATGACAAGAAGACCAAATCTTGCCCCAGTTATTTGTTCATCTGAACTTTGCCATTGGTGCAGAGGAACCAGCTCTCCCCAGTCTACAGCCAATGGAGCCATACCTGCAACCAAGGTGATGTTGTTCATCATCATCATCAGATTTGCATTACTGCTTTTAATAATGGTGATCTCCTCTTCTAAGCTTTTCCGCCAGTATTCTTCATGACCCATGCTCAGTTTGCTGGCAAAGGCACTCTGCACAATCTCTTCACTATAGGTGGTGTTTTGTTCTTGAAGTTTCAGTATCTCTCTCTGCATTTTGATCACTGAGGAAGCAAAAGGCCCATGCAGTAAATATTCCCTGCCAGATCTAGCTGGGAAATGCCTATTGGGTAGCACATCAACTCAACACCCACGGAGGACACCCAGGATTAAATACCGCTAGGAGGTGGTTTTCATGGGCTAGTCCTTGCTGCAGCTAGGGCTGCAGGCAGGAGTGCTTCTGCAAATGCAAAGCACATATATGGGGTAAGGGAAGGGTTTCCCGCATCGGTGCGGAGGACGTCTGTGCTCCTCAGAGGTTTCCTATCTGCATGCTCTTCCCTGCTCACCTGAGTCCCTCAAAAGCACGTAGGAAAGTCTGCAGTAAGGTTGCAGCGTTACCTTTGTACATCAGCAGCCCCTGGGTAGCTGTCAGCAGCAACAGGTAGATTCCAAGGGCTGCCAGATGACAGCATGTGGATGGCTTTCTTTGGATTCGAGGTTCTAAAAACAGACAGAAGTAGAGTAGACATCCTCTCACATCTCTCCTGCTGGAAGTTCTACTCAGTTCCAGCCACACCTAATCAGCTGTGGCCTCAGAGATGAGGAGCAGCAAGGTCCCTCTGCAATACAGTCATATCCTGCAAGCAAGGCAGGCTGCCTTCCTCTCACCCAGGCTTTGCATTGCAGCTCCTTTGGCAATTTTCTCCTTAGCTAAATTACTTCCATCAAGACTTACTCCAGCCTCTAAAAGCATGAATGTAGAAATTCGCCACTTTCTGAATCGATAAACTCCCTGTTTCCACTCCTTTTAGCTGTCCCAGGCTGCCACTCACTGAGGGTTGCTCAAAGCATATGGCATCCCCATCCAAAGCTCTGCATATATGTGATTCCAAGAAGGATGCATGCATGCATCCAAAGGAATGAAAACTCAGGAATAAACTGGACTGCAGAACAAATGAAAACAAGTCATAGCATTTAAAACAAATCATCACCAGGAAGTGTAAAACAAATTAACTGCTTTGACAAATTTTGGCCTTTAGAGAGAGAGAAAAAAAAACATACTTCAGAAGCATTAATAACTATTTCAGACATTCAGTAAGTTGCTGTTAACTGATTTTTTTTTTTCTCCCAAAGTAATGTGATCAGGAGTTTAAAGCCTTGGTTTTAGAAGGGTACAATGATTTAATTAGTTTTACAATAGAATGGTTTAGTCAGCAATGAAATATTTATATTCAGCTAAAAATTCACAAACTTCCTTTTTTTTTTTTTTTTCTGTTAATTGGGTCTGGTGACTTCAGTATCTTAGCTATTAAGACATGAAAGTTTTGCTCAGTGAAATTAAACATTTTCTAAAACAGGAAAATAATCACTTTTTTTTTCCTAGTGCTCAGCATCAAGTTTTGGCTAGAAAGGACATTTTCACATACTTCTCTTTTAAAATGACAGTTAATTTTCTAGCAAAATCACTATAAAAAGCATTTAATATGCAGTATAAATACAGCATTTCACTTTTATGTGCTGCTTTCTTCATAGACCAGATAAAATCCATATCAATCCATTTTATAAAAAAGAAATCTTACCACTTATCTGAAAGGTTGTGGTAGCAGCTGAGGAAAGCCCAATCTTGTCTGAAATACTGCCAAAGTTCGTATCACTCAAATTTCCATCTTCCCCTAATCTGTCCTTGATTTTCATGACAAATTTCTTGTGGCTAATCTAAAGTCTTGTCAGATTACAGACAATAGTGAACTGAAGCAACTTCCTATCTGCCTTCTGATTTGATATGCTTTCTGATATGTTTTCCCTATCTGCTCAGTTTTTATAGACTTGTGAGAACTCTGATGTGGTAATTTGAACAGTTCCTCAAAAAAAAAAAAAAATCCCACAGCTAAGATGTTCAGCTTCTCTTGTGTGCTCTCTTGGGGACATCCTGTCCACAGAGCCTCAGGAAGGATCCTGAGGCAGGAGGCTTAACCTCTGCACTTTACTGGGTTTGGACATGAAGTGGCCATTTTGCTCCTAACACAAGAAAATCTGGAGCACCCTTCCTATGAGGACAAATTGAAAGAGTTGGGGCTGTTCAGTCTGGAGAAGAGGAGGCTCCCAGGTGACCTTATTGTGGCCTTCCAGTATCTGAAAGGGGGCCCACAAAAAAGATGGAGAGGGACCTTTTAGGATATTAGGTAGTGACAGGACTAGGGGGAATGGAGCAAAGCTGGAGGTGGCGAGATTCAGACTGGACGTGAGGAGGAAGTTGTTCAGCATGAGAGTGGTGAGGCCCTGGAATGGGTTGCCCAGGGAGGGGGCTGAGGCCTCATCCCTGGAGATGTTTGCAGCCAGGCTGAATGAGGCTGTGGGCAGCCTGCTCTAGGGTAGTGTGTCCCTGGGCATGGCAGGGGGTTTGGATCTAGATGTTCCTTGTGGTCCCTTCCAACACTGACTGATTCTATGATTCTAAACCTCTTCAAGTGGTCACAAAAATCTTAGATTCAACATTATCTTGGAGATTTATGCCCTGTGAGGGGAGGTGAAGCACTGCATGGCAGTGAAAAACTTACACCAAGATGACAACTTAGTGATGGTGTATGACTGAAGTGCAAGAAAGGAAACAATCAGGAGCTGTAAAGATGAGCAAATGATGGTGCGATAGGGGATGCTGATGTACAAATGGATCCGAGGTGTAGCAGAGAAGAGACACTTGCAGCCTATGGGTCTCTCCATGCCCTTAATTCCTCTCTGACCTATTTTCCACACACATGGACACAGTACCTACCACCTCACATCATGCCTACACAACTCACTGTGGCATTAAGCATCTCTATTTGTGCTGGGGTTGATTTTGATTTTGCAAAGTGAAGTGACTCACCCAAGCCCGAGGGCAAGAGCTGTTGGTAGACGCCGGGCAAAGCCCTTTGCACCCACATTGCTGCCACCACATGCAGCCCTCTTTGAGGTGCAGAGCAGTCCCCATCAGACAGCCTTCTGGGCCGTGAGTCTGTGCTCATCTGCAGCATTGCTGAGTCCTCACCACTTTGCATGGCTGTGGAAGAAAGTGCAGTGCAAGCTTCAGATAGACACAAGCTGGAAATCCGCACCCCAACAGCCCAATGCGGAATGAAGCCCTCTATTCTGCACCTGATATATAGAGTTCCTAAAGGCTTAACAGAAAATAGATGGAGACTTTCAAATCCACTTCTGTGTTCTCCTTTCAAATGTACTTGTGCAGCTGTGACCTGGTTTGGCACCATCAGGAAGAGGAATCTCTCATTATCATATATTCTGCTACACACTGATTAGGAACTGATCATTTGCTTTGTGGTGGAGGGCTCAGATAGTCCCTTGAATTATGGTGTTTGAAAAGGTTCCCACCCTTCAGTTGAGCCATAGTACAACTATCTGTGCACCCATTCCCTTTGTGGCATGGCTTCCTTTGTGGAGTAAAGTCTCATATCCAATCTATTTCTGATGGTTTGCGTGGTTCAGCTGACCACTCTGCTCAACCCTGAAGCCATTTGCTCCTGCTGGGCCAGGTGATGAGCTGCCTTTGTGTTATCAGTAGGATGTTTATGGGTAAGGGCGTGATTCAGGTGATCTCAGAGCACAGATTTGCAGCAGAGAGACTCTTAACAACGCTTCTAGGCAAATCCAGTTTACTTCAAGACTACTGAAGAGAAGCTGGGAGCTGAAGTTTCAAACAGGTCTTCTCAAAGGCAAAAAATGCAATGAGATCTTTCTACCCTTCTGAGAAAGAAGTTCAGACGTACATTTTCCTGCCTCTAATGAACATGATGTAGCTGTGCCATTGTCAGTGGCTCAAGAGACACATATGCAAAAGAAGTGGCAGAGACTCTTGCTTTTAATTTTTATGAAGCTGGTGAGGGGCCTGGAGCACAAGCCCTGTGAGGAGAGGCTGAGGGAGCTGGGGTTGTTTAGCCTGGAGGCTCTGGGGTGACCTCATTGCTGTCTACAACTACCTGAAGGGAGGTTGTATCCAGGTGAGGGTTGGTCACTACCAGCAACAGAAGAAGAGGACACAATCTCAAGTTGTGCTAGGGGGAGGTATAGGCTGGATATTAGGAAGAAGTTCTTCACAGAGAGAGTGATTTGCCATTGGAATGGGCTGCCCAGGGAGGTGGTGGAGTCACCGTCCCTGGAGGTGTTCAAGAAAAGACTGGATGGAGCACTTAGTGCCATTGAATAGGGCTGGTGATAGGTTGGACTGGATGATCTTGGAGGTCTCTTCTAACCTGGTCTATTCTATTCTATTCTATTCTATTCTATTCTATTCTATTCTATTCTATTCTATTCTATTCTATTCTATTCTATTCTATTCTATTCTATTCTATTCTATTCGTCCTGATCTGCACTGCTTCAGGGTTTGAAATCCACTTGTGCACTTAGTTGTTTTGGGCAAGTTGATAGCAAAGTCATATCCTATCCTGCCGTGCTATGGTTGCCTACCCAGCTGCTCAAACTTCATTCTCCCCTTATTTCTATCCCTGCTCAGCTCTGTGTGATGCCACATTCTCATCTGCCAGGTGAGCATGTGGCTGTCTGGGAGCACGGTGGTGTTTCCATCTGCATGCCAGTCTCTGCAAAAAGATGGCAGATTTTCCTGTGCATGTGGTGCCAGGGGTCTTGGCCACGACAGTGACATCAGAGATCATGCACCAACATGCTCAGTCTACTTCTGTGTGTGCTCACTGCCGCCACCCCCACCCTGCTTTCATTTCTCGCTGTACCATCACTGTCTACAGGAACAAATGGACTCTGATTGTGCAATCAGGGTTACTAAATAAAAAAAAATTAAAAAAAAAAAAAAAAAGAAACTGCTGATTCAGTGAAGTCTCCTTAGGTTGAAGGTTTGCTGAAACAATGGGATTATTAATAGACAGCAGTTTCCAGGATATTATGGGGCATGTCTGCTAGGCAATCAGCCTCACCCTCCATGCTCTCTGTTGGGAAACCTTGGTCCCTCTCCCTCATGCTGCTCATTCTACCTCCCATGAAATGCTCTGTCAACATCTTAGGGAAGAGTCCAAATTCCTGTGGCTCAGGTCTTCCCGTTCTATGCTCTGAATTCAGTGGCTTGTGTCAGACAGCAGATGCTCCTCATGTTCCCATTAAAACGGTGCACCACATCTGAACCAATGATTA
This sequence comes from Psilopogon haemacephalus, assembly GCA_013396835.1. Classification (NCBI taxonomy): domain Eukaryota; kingdom Metazoa; phylum Chordata; class Aves; order Piciformes; family Megalaimidae; genus Psilopogon; species Psilopogon haemacephalus. The sequence goes on from VWZI01007628.1 coordinate 714,601, forward strand.
CAAACAGACCACAGTCAACACAAAGTCATGGGCCTAGGGGTATCTGCTGGTGGGGAGGAAAGAAGATGTTTGGTTCCTGGCCATCCCTGCCACCTTTCTCATCTCCTTTCACCATCATTGTCAGCTGCACTCATATGGTATCACTGAAAGTTCATGGCAGATCAAACACATGTAAGACATGTCTGAACTAGGTCCTGCAGAAGGGTTGGACTCAATGATCTCTCTGGGTCCCTTCCAATCCCTGGCATCCTGTGACAGAATTCCAACCTGGCATTAGCTAAACACAGAAGTTACCAGCAATGATACTGCCAGGAAGCCTGGATAGATGTTAGCCTGAGGATAAGCATTCATCTTGAAAGAACTGAATTTGTGATTTTTCAGAAGTTTGTTTGTTGGTTTGGGTTTTTGTGTGTGTGTGAGTGTGGGGTTTTTTTGTTGTTGTTTTGGTGGGGGTTTTTTGTTTGTTTTAGTTTTGTTAGTTTTTTACTGAGAAGATATCCTAGCTCAGAGGAGGCAATGCTTGATCTAGCTCACTCTGCCCTTTATGCAAACAACTGCACTCATGTTTCAGCAGAAGGGTTTCAAAAGCCCAAACCCTAATCCTGCCCACAGACCACACTGCTCTCCCCACATAAACAAGTAGGTTTCTGGTTTGACCTGGGACACAGTCCATAGATGAACACTGCAAAGCCATCAGTGACCAGAGCTATACAATTGCCTCTGCTGGGGTAGATTTGTCTGAAAACTACTTTGGGGTGTGTTTTTTGTTTTGATTTGGGTTTTTTCCCTACTTTACTTATTTTTGCAGTCTTTTCTCTTTTTTAGAATGAACAAGGTTGGTGAATTTTGACATACCAGTCATCTTTTGTGGTGAATTGACCCTGGGCATCAGCCAACCACTCACAACCCATCTGCTCACTCAGCTTTCTTTCTCACAAGATGAGAAGAAAAAGAAAAAAGGTGAGAAGACTCATGGGTCAATATAATGACAGTTTAATAGGGAAAGCGAAAGTTGCATTTGTAAGCAAAGCAAAAAGAGGAATTCATTCTCTACATCCCATCATCAGGCAACCATTTCCTGGGAAGTAGGGCCTTAGCATGCGTGGCTGTAATTTGGGTTAACCACAAATATATCTTCTTTCTTCTTCTTTCCCTGAATTTTTATTGCCAAACTCGATATTTTAAGGGGTGGACTACCCCTATGGTCTGTCTGGGTCAGCTACCTTCACCGTGTACCCTCCCAGCCTCTGGCCCAACCCCCTCCCCCCAGCCTACTCACAGCTATGGTGCTGTACAAGCACTGCTCATCAACAGCCGAAGCATCAGTGTGTAATCAACACTTTTAGCCACCATACTGTGTTGAGCTGCTGGGGAGGACATTTCCTCCAGCTCAGTCAGATCCAGTATAGCTCTCCAGTGTGATGGTGCTTGTTAAAATGATTTCTTCTCCCCAAGGAAGGACTGAGGACTTTGATGTTCATGGGCACTGGGAGGCACTGCTGGATTAGGTGATGCCAAAGCAAGTTGTGAGTGATCTGCCCACTGGCAGCTCATGGAGGTCCTAGACCTCTTTCCATGAGGAGGAGAGATCAAGTCCAACACACAAGACCTAAACAATGGTGATTTGTACCAGGGCTTTAAAGCAAAGCTTAAGCTTGGATCCATATGAGAACAGGGGCCTTGTTATGAAGCCCCCTGTGTGCCTGGAGCCATGCTCAGGGGTTCAGCTGCTGCAGTAGCACCCGGTTACTTCTGGGACCATAGAGCAGAACTTGTGCTAAATCAATAAAATCCCCAGCACTGCCTGGCTGACATTTCTCCTTTCTAGCTTGATGTGTTGCTTGGCTTTGTTGTAGAGATTAAAACCAGATTTTCTTTCCCTTCTATGAGTTATGTTAATTTGTGTTTCATCAGAACTTGACTCTTCTCCTCCTTTCCCTCCCCCCCC
>VWZI01007628.1:720223-741499 GCA_013396835.1 Psilopogon haemacephalus
TTTTGGTTGGTTGGTTGGTTGGTTAATTTGATTTGTTTCTTTAGTTTTGGTTTGTCGTTTTTTGTCCCAAAAGCAACTGGAATCAATGGGGTTCTAGGATGTTCACATTTGCATTAAAGACCCAAAAGGCTTGGGCTGAGCAGCTGGAGCCTTCAACACCATTCAGGAGTAATGCTTCTCTTCCCTGCCTATAAGTGTTTGAGCAGACACTTGACAGACACCTGTTCAAAAGGGCTTTGGATACCACAGCATCTGAGTGTCCTCCACATGTTGTCTAGGAAGGTAGGTTCACACGACTGTGTTGGTGGTTGTAGTGGTTGAGCAAAGAATAACCAAGTGCCGTTGAAGGCTCATTCAACAGAAGGGAATCACCGAAATAAAGGAAGAATGGTTCATAATAAGTTCCTTCTGTTCTAGCCACCAGGAAACCTGGCAGAGGGCACGATTTAAGCAAAAACAAACACTGAAACCACAAACGTATATGTGCTTTAAAAAGAAACACACTGAAGAGGAAAGGGAGAAATGAGCTGGAAATAGGTTTTCATTATTGGTCAAATATTTAACTCAAGTCCAATGAAATAGTAAGATCAGCTTGCCATTATTTGCCTTTATTAATGAGTGGGATATCTTTAATTCAGTACTGCACGCTTGATGGCATTGAGAAATCCTGCCTGGAAGCCACTGGTTTACATTCAGCATTGTGCTCAAATGAGCTGAGCTGGTGAAAATGTTCATGTAGTAGGTTAACTTTCCCAAGATGTGTGCAGGTTTAGGGCCTCACTCAAAGGGTCTTGGTGTCAAACAGCAGCTTTTGGGATATGCCAGCAGGTTTCTACTCATGTAGGACCAGGAAAAGTCATGAAAGGAGCTGCAGTTATCATGCCAAAGCAGAGCGTTTGTGTACCTACTATTGCAGGTGGTGGGGCATGACAGCTGGAGGACACTGGCTGGGAGACCCTGGGAGCTGTGATGATCTCTAATGCCCTCCTGGGTGCTTCTCAAAGACACCTTCTCAACAGCATTGGGGCCACCATAGGGCACAACAGGTGTCTCAGATATCCCTTTCTTCTCTGTGATGATCTGGCAGAAGCTCTGGTTAAACCTGCAATCATCTCAGTGCTGTAACCAGGGGCCTGGGTGCATGTGTGGGGCTCAAGGTATTTGCCAGCACTGGGCCAGGTAAGGGTTGATAATCAAGGTCAGCCCAGCTGGTGGAAGGCCAAGCCAAAGCTTCCTGGCTCTTGTTCCCCTCCAAGTCACATCTGAAATGGATTTGTAGAGACCTTGGGATGAGGCTTTGGGACGCTCTCCTTGCCAAAAATACTAGAAATAGACACACACACACACAAAGATATCTTGGTCACAATAAAGCACATGACAATTGCTGTGGGTTTCTGGCTACCCTAATTACTTTAATTAAGTTGCACTAAGTGAGCGAGCTGGTAAGCAGGTTTCCCTGTAATGCAAGTGCAGAGCTGAGAGAATTATATACCAAGGTGCCACATGTTAATCATTATAGGATTTGTCTGCACAACATCAGTCTTGCACAGATATGCTTATGAAATCATACCTTTCCCATTAAAACACAGTTTGAGTTTTGAAAGAGAATTCAGATTGGCTTGGCATGAACTTTTGAGTACAGCTGAAGAAACCTGGGAAACAGCCCTGCTTCAGGTAATGAAAAAGAATTAACCTCTGCTAAAGAATTAAGTCTCTGCTAAAACACTGTGGATTGATGGAGTGGCCTGAGGTGGAAATAATATTTTAAAACATGTCAACATGCCAATAAATATTTGCACCAGAAATAAATGCATTATATGTTAGCCCACAGGTGCAAGCTCAAAAAAAGCTGGTTTATAGAGAGACTCTGGTAACTCACATCATTAAGGGGAAAAAAAAAAAAAAAAAAAGATCAAAGCAGAAATGAGCTTAAGTTTCTGAATGTCATCTAACCTTCAGAGCTCATTCTCTCGACCAGTCAAGGGCCAGACAAATAAGACCCAGGGAAGCTCTCAAATCTACACAGAGACTTGGATGTGCAGTTTTCTTTAACTATTCCCTACTTTTTCCTACACAGACAACCTGAAGCTCTGGGTTAGGATTGACTTTTGAGAATTCACCCCAAAACTTTTCACCAGACTGCTAAGAAGAATGGCAAAATCCTAAAGCAAAATGCAAAGCAAGTGTATCAAGGTCATAGATTTCACTCTTCAGCTTGAAAGCATGAAGATCCAGACTAATGACAAGCAGATGGGAAGTTAGGCACTGGTTTAAGTTGGCTGCCTTTTGCACTAGCAGTAGGGCTTGGTATATAAGTGCAACGTGTTTCTCATGGAGATATGTTGGCTGGAGAGCAAAAAACCATCACACCTCCTGATGAAAAGCTGAGCCAAGAAAACTTTTCTTTCAGATAATGTTTTGTCAGTCTAGCAACGTTGTTAGTAAAGATGATATAGCTCTGCTGGCAAGAAAAATCCTAAATTGGTACATGTGAAAGTCTCATGTGATGTCTCCAGTGACAGGGCCTTACCAGGAGAGGATATATCATGACAACCTCTCCCTTGGTGGTCTGCATGTGGCCTCTAGCTGGACATGAGACTGAGCAGCTGGTGGCAGGAGGAGGGAGAACTCACACCGTACCTGGTTCTCAGCTCTGTCCTGTGGTACCAATGAGAGCAGTGGGGCAAGATGTAGAGTCTGTTGTCTGATTTGGCATGACTAAAGCCCTCAGTAAGTGTAAGTCTTAATGCTTGTGGTACACAAATAAAATTCCTAGAAAGGTCTCCAGCACACCAGTAACCCAGCATGGGAAGAGGACAACAGTTGGCAGCTCACAGTGGGTACACTGGGTAGCCTTCACTCAAAGTTCAGGTTTTCAATGCACCAGTAAGAGCTTGTGAGTTTCATTTATAACACACATACACAAACAAAATTGGAGATTTTTTTTTTTTTAAGTTAGAACTATCCCCTGTCCTACTAAATAAACACATCTAAGTCCTGTGGTGGTGCCCCAGGCTGGCAGCAAGCTCACATTACATAATTATGATATGTTGCATATACCAAATAGCAGAGGACAAACCTCCTCCTTTATTCTCACAGTGTGAGGCACAGGCTGAATCTGCCTTGCAGCTGTTCAGGGCACATATATCAACTCATCTCAACATCCCAGTGCAAGTGCAGAGGTGCCAGAGATGTAGCCCTGGAGAGAGAAGCTGTGACAAGGAAGTCCTAATTTTATTCTTAAACAATGCAGAACTACCTTCTTCTCTTCACAAAGCTGATTTCCTTCTCTTTTGAATGCAAATTTGGTTACAGTTCTTTGCAAGGTTTTTTTCCTTTACAGCACTAACTGCTCTTTTTTCTATCACCATCCTGGAACCAGTGCAGGGAGGATTGGTTGCTGTGTTGCCACAGCAAACTGCCAGGAAACTTCAACAGCTCTTGGAATTCTGACTTTGAGCATCCCATCCACACACTTCTGTCTTAATTTCCCTAATGAAAGGCTCCCAGTTCTGTCCAGGGCTGGGCACAGAGCAGAAAATCTCCTAATGCAAATTTATTTTAAAAAATATGATTACTTTTAAAAATACAGAATATTTTGGGATGAAAAAAAAATCATGTTTGGTATAGACTGATAAATTGCACAGTCCTTGGGGAAGAGCCCAAGAATGTCCCCTCCAAAGCATGGGCACCCAGAGCTGTGATCCCTGTGCCAGGCAGACCTAAGTAAGATGCAGCTGTGGAGCACCAGGGTGAAAACCCAGCCAAGAAGACCAGAAATCACAGAATCAAAGAATCACAGAATCACAGGATGGTAGGTCTTGGAAGTGAGTTTTGGAGATCATCTAGTCCAACACCCTTGCTAACACTACTAGACCTAGATTAGGTTGCACAGGAACACGTCCAGGCTGGTTTTCAGTATCTCCAGAGAAGGACACTCCATGGCATCTCTGGACAGCCTTGTTTCAGTGCTCCAGCACCTTCAAAGTAAAGAAGTTTTTCCTTAAGTTCAAGAGAAACATCCTATGTTCTAGTCTGTATCTTTTGCTCCTTGTCCTATCATTGGGCACCACTGACATCTCCATTCTCTTGACTTCCACCCATTTAGATATTGGTAAGTATTGATAAGATCCCCTCCCATCCTTCTCTTTTCCAGGTTAAAGTGTCCCAGGTCTTTCAGCCTGTCCTTGTAAGAGAGATGCTCCAGTGCCCTTATATTTGTGGCCTTCTGTTGGGCTCCTTCTAGTAGCTGTCTGTCTCTCTTGAACTGGGGAGTCCAGAACTGAACACAGTACTCCAGGTGTGGCCTCACAAGGGCATAGCAGAACAGCAGAAGAATGTCTCTTGTCCTGCTAGCCACACTTTTTAATGCACCCCAAAATACCACTGGCCGCCTTGGCTGTGAGGGAACAACAGGAGTTTGCCAGCTTTCCTCCTGGCTTTAATTAAGCTCATTGCCATTTTGGCCATCTCTCACTCTTCTTCTCTCCCTTTCTGTCTTTTTGCCCTGAAAGTCTGTTCAGCAGACTGTACCCAGCTCTCAAAACTCAAATTTTAATTTGAAGTCATTCAGTGGCTTTGAATGACTAATGACCTCCTATCAGGTATTGTGCTACAAATAACAGGACCTTCCCTCCCACTCTTCATTAATACACTATTATTTTTTAATGCTGTCTGCCCTGCCAAGGGCCTTCTTGCTTTAAAATAACCTGAGAGTAGAAAACCTCCTTGAATTACATTTTAGTTAGGTGCAGAGGGCAGAATGAGGCTAATGGCTGAGGATGCAACTTTACAGGCACACCTTGAAAAATCTGGATATGAAGTGATATAGTTTATAATCCAACTTGTGGGAAAGAAAAGCAAGTTGTATTGAATTTCTAACACCAAGATCTGTCCAGTGGTCATTCCTGTCTGTCATTGGACAGCAAAAGTCTGAGGCTGACTGAGTGAGAGTGGCTCAGATTTGTGTATCCCTCAGTCCTCCAGGGATAATCAACAAGGCAACAGGAAAAATTAATGTCTACTAGAGCTACAGAAAGGGTAAGGATTTAGGATGCAAAGAAATATTTCCAATTTGCCTACCTTTTCATGTTCATCTGCTGAGAGTTTTGAGAGAGGAAAAAGTCTTCTGTGATCACTTTCCTGAGTGCCCCTGCACTAGAAAGAAAAAAAAAACCTGAGATGAGAAGTTGTTGATGGGGCACCTGCTAAAGTCTTGGTGGTTTGTGGTTTGGTTTGGTTTTTCGGTTGTTTTTCAAAAAAACAAAAGAGAAAGTGCTCTGCAACACTTTGCTTGTTTAGAGCAATTAAGTTTTGTCTTCCTTCTGTGTTCCTTCACATTCATCAGTGCCAGAGATGAATGTTTTATGAAGTTTCAGTGAGTGTCTGAGGCATGAGCTGGGATCACAGAAGACCTCTGCCAGGCTACCACCAGTGCAGCAGCTGCTCTGGTGTATCATTCCCCTCGGAAGGTCCAACACACAGGTTTCCAAATCTGCTGGTGCACAGTGAACTCCTTACCACAAATTTACAGTGCTATGATGATAAGATTTGAAAATAAATTAGTAAGACTGTTGAAGACTAATTTTTCATCTTCTTGAAGATGTCTTACTTCTGTTGAAGCATAAGGAAAAACTTAGTTACCTTTAGGATGACAAAGCACTGCCAAAGAGGCTGTGCAGTCTCCTCCAGAGATACTGAAAACCTGCCTGGATTCAGTCCTGGGAAACCTGCTCTAGATGTATCTGGTCTAACAGGGGTTTTGGATTAGATGGTTGTCAGAGCTCCCTTTCAACTTCTACCATTCTGTAATTATAAACAAAACAAACAAAAAAAGTGACTCCATAGCATAAACCCTCCCTATAAATGATGTTCTAAATAGCAACAACTTCCAGCCAGAGGTGATAGACTAATTTGCAAACGTTCACCTTGATAATAAAGTCTTCAGACTCACCATTTTATATCCTTTAGGTCAAACCGGGGTGTAAGCATGTGTTAAACGCTGACACTTCTCAAAGCACTGGACAGAGCAGTCTCTAACAGTGATTTAGCTCTGGCCTACAGTGGCAAACAGCCTGAGATGAAGGAGTACTTAGCTTGCTGTTGTTTTTCAGCAGCTGCTTATCTCTCTGTCAAATGCTCTACCTACTCCTGTACATGCAGCTGCCGCGCTGTGATTTGCTCCGGGTTTATGGCTTGAAGCTGTGGCTTTCTCTTAATGCATATGCAGCCCAGTGTAGGAGACCTCAATGCAGAGACTGGAAATGTCCTAGCAGCTTTGCATGGGCCTGGATTTTCCCCACATGAAGCCACAAAGCCATAGTGGACCTAGCTATGTTCGACACAGAGGTATGATGGGCGTTCTAGTGAAAATTACTTTCTGAGCTTCACTTCTGCCATAGTGGTAGTTATGCACAGCCACCCTCTTGTGCTGCCTGGCCATGGTCAACCACTGTAAGGAAGCTCTGCAAACACACCGTGTTCCTGATTTCTTGACCAGCCCATCTATAAGGAAGTCACATCAAGTGATGTTCTGCTTTGTGTGAGTGGGCAGTGCTGGCATATTTCCATTACTGGTTTCCTGCACATTTAACAATAAAACATCCACATAGCAGCTCTAAACAAGACCCCTGCAACAGTCACTGCACAGAGAAGTTCATTCTGCCCTCACCATCCTTTTCTCAGTCAGCTAAGTGGGACCAAAAGAGAAGTCCTGCCTCTCTTATCAGATTTCCCCAGAGATTTTCTCATGGTGGGATAATTCCATGGCTGGGTGAAAATCAGAGAATCACAGAATTAACCAGGTGGAAAAGACCTTTGAGGTCATCAAGTCCAAGCTTTTGCCTAACCCTTCTAATTAACTAAACCATGACACTAAGTGCCTCATCCAGCCTTCTTTTAGACTCCATCACCTCCCTGGGCAGTCCATTCCAATGCCAATCACTCTTTCTGTGAAGACTTTCTTCCTAACATGCAGCCTAAACCTGCCCTAGCGCAGTTTGAGACTCTGTCCTCTCATTCTGTCCCTCGGTGGCTGGGAGAAGAGACCAACCCCAACCTGCCTACAACCTCCTTTCAGGTAGTTGTAGAGAGCAATGAGGTCTTCCCTGTACCTCCTCTTCTCCATGCTGAACAACTCCAGCTCCCTCACCTGCTCCTCGTAGGGCTGTGCTCCAGCCCCCTCACCAGCCTTGGTGCCCTTCTCTGGACACATTTAAGAACTTCAGCATCTTTCTTAAAAATAAGCTCTTTGAGGTCTACACAGGCCCCAAGTTTCTGCAGACAGTAAGCTGCAGTCCTGTGGTCCTTCACAGCAATGTCTGGTCTTGGGTGGAACAGGACTTTCTAAGGATAGGGATCCTCTCAGGCAGATGGAGATAGGTCTGCCAGCGTTCCCCAACCTGAACAGCAGCAGGGCTGAGAGGTCCCCTTCCTTTTTGCATGTGCTCATGTGCTGGTTTGAGGCTAATTGGAATATTTTAATGAGATAAATTAGATCATTGGTTGTAAAAAGAAAATAATAGTGAAATCTATATCATTCATGGGGTTGCTGAAAGGGATAAAAGCCAAAATGTAAACAATGTCTCCCACTTTGTTCTGGGACACTGCTTCCTTTTGCTTCTCCTTTGCTCCACTCTAATATCTTCTGCTAACAAATAACAAGTAAGCTTTGCTGATTGTTTTGTCTGTCTGGGAGACAGAGAAAAGCTTTGAGCCCCTTCTGGGCATTTTTCTTTGTCTGGGAGTGAGTTTGGATTTCTATATTATTTCTTATTTGTATAGAATTGCAAACACTTGCAAATAGATTGTGTGTATATGCTTGTAAATCTAGCTTTGCTGCAAATATAACTTTATCTTACTTCCAAGACACCTGAGCTGGTCTGTTAAATTTCAAAAGTCAAGGGGGTGGGGGGTGGGAGGGCAGTTTCTCAACCTATCACAGATCACAAGATCTCTTCTTTAGCAGATGCTTCTGTTGAAAAAGGACTTTTAATTTTCTGATCAGTATGAATTTTCTGGGATAGCTTTATGGCAATATGGCAAACAAATTCCAGCTCCTGCCAATAGCAGTAATTCTAATTATGACGTTGTGGTGGTTTGGCAGTTCCTTTCTTCCCCCCACCCCCCACCTTCCCCACTTTGAAATAACCTAGGCTAGGACTCGGTTGGCTGGAAGTTAATAAATGAAGCTTTATATTTACAGCTTTACACAATATGCAAACCGATATTTGCAATATATAACAGATATTTACAGATATATACAGCAAGAAGGTAATACAGAAACACTGCAGCCCTCTCAGAGATCAGGGTCCCCAAGAGGGGTTTTCCAGCCATCCTACCACCTTCCTTCCTCCCCAGTCTTATCTCACCACCTGTCTTATGCGCCAGATAAGTGAAGATAAATTGGCCAGGGGGATTAGCAGCAGGAAAGAAGTTAGTGAAATTATTCAGATCCAGCTAAGAAGGCAGGGAGAGAGAGACATGCAGCAGCAGCCACGGCACAAAGTGGTCCATCTAATCTTTTGTTTGGGTTCTAATATTATAATTTTTTCAGCAACCTATGAGTGAAGTAGAATCAAGCTTTGTTTTCCTTTCTCATCCAGAAAGTCTAATTTCTCAGTCTAATTTCTCATTCAAATCCTCCCATTAGTTCAAACCAGCACAGACATTATTATTTCATACCGCATGAGTAAGAGAAAGAATAGAGTGATAAAGAATAAACTGCTGTACATGATGTTTCATCTGAGGATAGACAGACCCCAAGATAAGGCAATGACGGGTGAACACCTTCTTCTCCTCAGCTCTGTGTAGATGAAATGGCAGGTAGAAATTACTTTCTTCTATAGCTGTTTGAATGCAGCTTTTCTGTTACATCCCCAAAATAAAACCCCAAAGTATGGACATTTTATCAGCTTGAAACTATTAATGACCTTTCTGTTACATCCTCTGTATTATTTCCCGTGCTTCAAGCTCTCTTCATCATCTCCACTTGATTCACTCGTGCTTCGTGTGACCAGGCTCGCTTCCCCTCGCCTGAGCACTGCCTTCCTCTTCTGAGTCGCCTCTGTCAAATATCAGCCGCTAGCTTTTTGGCTAGGTTAGAAACATCCAGAGACAGTAGTAGCTTTTTGCAGAGGTCATACACTTTCTTTTCCTTCAGGCCTCAGCCGGGGAAGCTGTGGAAAATGTTCTAGTGCCTCGAAAAGGCAACTAAGCAAAAGTAGTGTGCTGTCAGAAGGCTGAAACGCTCACTCCCCACTGCAGCCTGTGGGAGGAGAACCTACTCACTTAGGGGCATAAATCTTGTAATTTGCTGATCTCTATCCAGCTCCACTCAGCCCCACTCTTGACAGAAGGATATGAGTGGACACCTACCCTTAGGTAGCCTGAAGCCTCATGTAGCCCATCACCCTTCCTGAGGGTTGCCAAAAGTGGGTGTCTAAGAAAGAGTAGAAGAAAAGGATATGTATTTATGGTGTTCCCCAATCATCTTCTGAGCCTCCAGTCATTCTTAGCACAGGGATTTCCTTATCTGCCTGGCTGTTACTCCCAGGTATCTCCTTCTTTCTTGACGTATTTCTTTTTCAAATAAACTCATGCTGTCACTGTTTCCATTGTGCCAATATTTGCCATCTACTTCCTTTGGCCAAACCATGCCAGCTCAGCTTGCCCTGAATGAAGTTCTCCCCAGGATCCCGGGGTGTCCAGCATCTCCATAAAGCGGCTGATGTGGGACTTAGAGAATATTTTCATGTCACAATGGGAGCAATCATTTAGGGATTTAGGGAATCCCCACTTTAGGGAATATTTTCAGTGTTCCTGACTCTGCTTTAATATTGGGCTGAAATTAGTTGGTTAAACAGAGCTATGGAATCATGTTCACCCATGCACCTTTACTGGGATGACCAAGGCCACTGCTGAATTGAGGCTTAGGTAAGGCCATGCCCCACTCTGTGCTCTTTCAGAGGAAAAGTAAAGTCCTGCTGGCCTCCCTATGACAACATAAAGACTCAGTGCTTTCCCTTGTGCACTCCTAGTCCAATAAAAAGATTGTATACACAGAGAAACCTTGACATAAACCCCAAGCCTGCTCCTGCTATCAAATACTTTGTTAAATCCAAGAAGTATCACAGCTGTTTTTTGCTAGATGCCCCATTCCCAAATGATGGTTGGCATCATGCCCATGATGCCTGAAGTAGCACAGAGGCAGAGGAGTATGCCCATCACTGTTAGGGGAAATCACAGGCACAGGCCTGAGCCTACTGCACTTTTGCTGTCACCTCCCTGCAGCAGATGTTTTGAAACAGGCAGTGATGGTTAAAGACAGATGAGGGAAATACCTGCATGTCTCGTTCTGCCTGCACATTGCCCTGCAAGGCAGAGCTCTACAACTTGCCTTACGGTTTATCAAAGAGCTCTCACTGTGGCACCTGCCTCTTTGGAAACCAAGTGAAACTGTGCAGGAGCACAAAGAGCTGAGTTTTCCAACCCAGCTGAGCTTCTAGAGGAAGAGGCTCCTTTAATTGCTTGAAATCCATCACCCTTCTATGACAGTGGTGTCACCCTGCTCTTGCATGGAAAGAAATACAAAGAAAAAGAAAAAGGTACACTTGATTACCCCTCTCTCCCCTGAGCATGTCTGTGTCTTGCCAGCTTAGCCCAGCCCCAGGAGCAGCCTCGGTGCCGGCTCTCCAAATGACAGATAAAGTGCTGGAGCCCCCAGGACCAAACAGCACCTGCATTAACTTTTTTTCTGAAGTCTTCAATCCTGTGGTGATGCATGAGATGCGATGGGGCATAAGCTTCTGCAGCATGGAGCAAGGTACAGCGATAAATGAAGGAGTGATAGTTTCGTTTTTGCTGTTGAAGCTTCTGTCGCAAGGACATGAATTAGCTCCTCTCAGTCCTGCTGTTCAGCATTGTAGCATCCCCACCTTGTGGTGTGGCCCTGGAGCGTCTGGAGCTTCCGGCCTCACGTCCTCTCTGCTCTCCTTGGGGATTTCAGGGTGCCTGGCCTCCAAGTTTCAGTGTAAGCCCACCTCAAGACCCTACTATTGTAAACACATACATAAGCATATGCTCTGTCTCTTCTTGACAGGCACTAAAAGATATTGGAAATGTCCTGGATACATGAGGGAAGATTTGTTGTATTTGATTTTGGGGTGTTTTTGCTTGGCTGTTTTGGTCATTTGTTTTTTTGTTTTTTGTTTGTTTGTTTGTTTGTTTTGGGTGGGGGTGCGTGTGATTTTGTTTCGTTTTAATTTTCTTTTTAAAAAGTCATTTTATGTAATGTTGCTTAAATCTTTCCTTCTTGACAGATGAAGCTTGTGGTTCTGATACCTAAATATGTACCATAACAACTCAAAATATCTCTAGAGATTACTTAAATGTATGACATAGCTTCTCCTTTATTGCTTTTGCAAGAAACAGTCTCAGAGGTGATCTGGGAGCTATACTGAAGGTGTATTTTGCAAGGCAAAAGACATAGCTATTTGTGATTCCTCAGTTAGTGCGGGGAGGGGTCACTGGACTTCTGAAAAAACCAAGTATTTCTGAAGCCCACTGATTATTAGTGGGGTCAGTGAAATAATCCATTATCTGTAATGAGGTGACAGTGCAAGATCTCCTTTTAGAGGGTACGATTCAAAGTAAACAAGATTTTTTTTTCCCCCAAAGATTTAGCTGTTCTTCAGTCTCTGAGAACATCTGTAGGAGGATAACTTAAGCCCGGCCTCTCCTTTCCCAGGTCAAATGCTATGCACTCCCCAGCATATGCTCTGTGACTATAGGTATAGGAAAATGCCCAGCAGCTCCTGGCAGCAGAGAAGGAAATACGGCAAGGTGGGAATGTGGGTGGGAACTCTGCATCTTTCTGCCTTATGTTAAGATGAAACAGTTTCAGTCCTTGTTCTTCAAGGGAAGGTGGCAAAATATTTCATCTTGTAAAAAAAAGAAAAAAACAAAAAAACCCCAGCATATTTCTGCACATATTGACTATAACAAATTCAGGGAGATTGCATTTTCTTAGTGAAATAATTTATTAAATATAAAGCCATCAGTGACTTTGACTAGCTCTCTTACATTTCTTCCACTCAATGCTCATCCATTTAATGGAGAAGCTGTTAGCTAGACAGACCAGGAGACGACCTCCTCCTTCCCACTTCCGTCTGTGGCAGAGATGATGATCAACAAGGTCTTTCTTAAAAAGCTTCTCCTTGGGCATGCCGACTTTGCAACCTGCTGGTGAGCTAATGCAAAACAGAGCCCTGGAAAATGCAAGAGCAAGAACAGCAAAGCAGCCCAGGATGTGGAGTGGATAAATCATGGGCATGCCGGCCTGGAGGGGAGTCACAGGGCTACAGAGTCATAAAGGCTGAGCTTGCTCCATACGCCTCAGATGCTCACTGGGTTGCTCCGGAGCTAGTTGACAGAGCTCTGCCTTACAAGCTTGGTCTTCAAAGCATTCCTCTCTTTACTGTCAAACACACCAAATGTCTCCCACAGCTGTTTAGTTGGTTTGTGAGCCTTGTTAAGTGCCAGGTTTATCATAGCTTTCGCAAGGAATGTGTGCTCCCAACAAGTAGCTGAAAGATATTATTTGGTACAGCCAGTTGAGGACTTCAGTCGTCTTAGATCAGCGGAAGCTTTTTGGAGGCTGGCTGAAAGCATACAACTAGATTCTACGCCCAGGCAAATGCTGGGCTGCTTGATACGTTTAATTGCATTTGACTGCACTTTGAGCTATGTTTTTTCTGAGAAGAAAGATATGGGCAGAGATTCTCCACATCATCATCTTTGTGGTGCTGGGAAAGCACCAAGTATTGTTTGGGAGGCCATCCAGGTAGTTACAACCTTTCAGACATAAAGCCTTTAATCATTATGTTTATACTTATATCACCATGATGGAACAGCTATCACACAAAGCTTGTCCACCTCCAGCTGACGGATCCCTCTGTGCAGACAGATCTAATCTTGTTATCTGCACCTTGCATCCTCTTCATGGTATAAGCCAGAAAAATATTCCTTCTGTGTCTATGGCTCTATCCATACCAGGACTTGTTTTCCTGTAGGAGAAATATTAAACCATGCCAATCCCAGCAACATAAGGCAAGAGGTCTGCAGCCTGGTCTGGGAGTCATACCCAAACGCAGCCTACTTCTCTGAAGATTAAATCTCACCCAAGCTACTGGCTATTAAAGTTTCCTCTGCAGCATTAAGCAACTCTAAGCTTTCTTTGAAGTTCACTTTAAACATCTCTCAAAGCCATAATGGGTAATGGCCACAATAACCATATAAAACACACAGAGAGACAGTCAAAGTACCTCAGTACTGGAGAGTACTGAGCTCTGCTGAGTAAATGGGCATAAGAGCCTGCCTCTCTCATTTGCTTATTCAGCTAAATTATGTTGCCATAAGCTTCCCGTGTGTGAGGAACCTCTCCAGGATTGTTTGTCCATGAGACACAGTTAATATTAATTATTGCCTCTCTCATCTCCAAGGAGAACAGTGCTCTCTGAGCAAGAGCAGAGGAGAGCTCCTCCGGTCATTGGCTGCAGCCTAGGCACAGTGGGTAGAAGTAGACTAAAAGAAGATGAAATACTAGGGAGAAACATGTCAAGATGAAGTTTCCCCTCCTTTTGCAACTGGCAAGAAGAGTGCAACTGGCATGAGTGCCCTGTGTCCTTGGATAGAGGATGCAGGACAGAAGCCAAGCAAATCCCTAGCTGGAGGATGATAAAAATACTGTATGATATGAAGACAAGGAAAAATAAGAACAACAAACTATGGAATTCTACAGAACAGATCACAAGACAACAAATCAATGTTGTGTGTGTTTAAAAATACGTCTGTGTTGCAATACATACTCTCTGATCATGCTTTTTCTCTTTTCAACTGACTTTGATGTGAGCACTGATGGATGCCAAGCTGACACTACTTCAGGTGTCTCGTGCTTCCTTTGGAAAGCTGCTGTTTTGTTGGCACTGTGAGGTTAGACATCACCACCAGATGGACCCTGTCCTGAGCCATGCTAGCCTGGATGTACACCTTCCTGAAACAGTGGTGGGGAAGCAGGACGCATTTGGTCTTGTCTTTGGGAGGCATCACAGGCACCAAAAGTTTTTTGTGGCGTTAAAATTAAATTTATCCTTTCTGAAATTAGTCCATTTTAATTCTCAGTTTGGACCACATTAAATGATAATTATTGTGGGTGAACTTTAATGTATGGATCTTAAAAAAAAAAAAAAGGAATAACTCTTGTGCATTTCACTAAGTCCTAGACTTAGCTACAGTTATGGAAATACCTAGCCATTCTTTCAGTGGTCCTAGATTGCATTATTCTGAACACAAAGGGGAACTATGTCCACAGAGTCAACTCTACTGGCCATGCCCCACTCAGCTTCTGCCTCCGAAGCCCAAGGACCAAGTTCTTCCTTGGCACAGGAGTTACAGAAAGAATCAGTTTGATCCGATGAGTCAAAGTTTTACCCGGCGTCAGCTCAGGCTGACAGTTTCATTTCAGCAAACCAGATTATTTTGGATATCCATTAAACTGGACTGACTGGTATTCCCATTCCCATGTATATATACACATACCAGACAATAATCTCCTTAACAACCCACAGATGAATTCCTTAGCTTATGAATCTGCCAGAAAACACATAATTTTCCCCATCAAGGAATGTTGCTTGGCACATCTTTAATATATCACTTACACAGCCCTCAATCAACCTAAATGATTCATGTAGCAACATCTCTTAAGCAAGGCTTTAAGTGATTGAATGGTTTATCCTCACTGAAAAAGCACACACCATCCAGCCCCACGTATCAACCATAAAAGTCATTAATAACCAGGAATTATTTAGATAAGAGCCATGAGGCCAGCTTTAGCCTGGGTGACTGCAGCTGGCCCACTTTGAGCTCCATCAGTAAAAATCGGCCAGAACTTTCCCTCATGGGAACAGATCAGAGACTCACAGTCTCAATACCAATCCATGCATCATATTTTATGTTGTGTTTTACAGTTTATCAGCCTTCAGATTAAGATTTATTATTGTTGCCTTGCTGTTTAGTGGTCGTAACTCACAACGTGCTTGTTTCTTTGCAGTGCTGCTGCTGCACCAGTGCCTGCGATGAGGAGCTGGTCCTCACCTCAGACATTGTACCAAACCACAATCCCTTGCAGGAAAACCACCTCAATTAACAACACAGGAACACCAGGCCATCTGTGTCTCTACCGAGATGCTCATCCTTTCTGTGTGGTGCCTCACATCCATAAGAGGCCAGGAGGCAGATCTCTTCACTCACCACTGTGATCAAGTCTGTAAGTTCCTTTACCAAGGCCATGTTATGGGGTTGGAGATGGTTATGGGATGGAGACACCAATTAGCTTGAGAATAGAGCACAGCAAGCTATTTGAGCCAGTACAGCCAATGCATTGTCCAGGGCACCTGGAAAGTAATTTTTCATCCATGATATCTTCTCTCCTCCAGGGCTAGATGAATTATGTGAGGTTCCTTGGACCCCAGACAGGCCAAAAGGGGTTATAGCGCAATGTGATCTCAGCTACAGTTCCCAGCCCAGCGTCCTGATGTTGTGGTAACTTGGCTCTTTTCCTACTTGAAAACATTTGTTTGGATGTTCTGAGACTTTCTCGAGGTTGTGGACCCCCGCCATAGGGTGTTACATGGCTTTAGATAAGAAATATCCATAAAACTGTAAGCAGTGTGTCTTCTGCAGTAAATCTCTCTTTTAGTCAAGAGTAAAGCAGTCACATTACGTTTCCTTACAGGGCAGCCCACCTGTTGCATGGAAAGTGCCAAGAAAATTGTACACCAGTGGGAAAGTGTAGATTGCATAGATGGCTTGAACCCAGCAAAAGTCTGCATGGCTATGGGATACACATTAAAAATCACCCCTCATCTATGAAGCTTCCTTTGTGCAATTGGAAGGGAATCCCTGGCTGGGTGGAGACAAACAGTTTCTGGCTCAGACACCATAGCCATCCAAAGTTAGGAGGATTAACTGGATGTTGGACAGACAGATCCTGCACAGCATGCCCCTGTGGTGATCCTTGGGGTGCCTAAGGATTGAGGAATAGAATTTGTTTCCCTGTCTGAACCCAGCAGCTCCCTCCTGCACAATGTGGCTGGACACAAGGAGTTTCTGGCAGCATTACGTGTACTTGAGGGTGCAGGACTGCCCCTTCTTGCTGGTGCAAGCTGTGCTGGTAGACAAAATCATAGGCTTGCTATCTAAACAAGAAGTTTACAAGCTATTGAGTGGTTTAAATGTCCCTTCATTATCTACTGAACAACTTCTGCTAATGTATTACTTCTGAAAAAAGTCCAAAAGCCCAACAGTATCTTGTTGTCTGCAGACTGGCAGCACTTTGCTTTTGCACCACCACATGTGCAGCCAGCATGGGGATGGATGGGAACTTCATGGTCATGGTGTTCAATCTCCACTATTTGCTTCCTACCATTCCCTTTCCATAAAAGAAAGGTCATCTTTCACACACCGGTGGGGTTCATCCCTCCCACTTCATCTGTGAATTGCTTCTGGAAGTCTTTGGTGCAGGGGCTGGAGATGGCCTTCCTGTTAGTAGCAAGCAGGGATGCATAGTCAGCCTGCAGTTTCTGTCCATGTGCCAACACTGCCCTTCCCCTGCTTCTCACAAAAGTACTTCTACTTTAATCTTCCTCTGCTTTTGTAACAGTAGCATCAAAGGAAATATCGCGGGGGGGGAAGAAAAAAAATACCAAAAATCTCTGTGCTGCATGCATCAGCTGCTGAGGCAGCAGCACTGGGTGCTGAATTGGGTGTGACTGGTGACACCAACCTGGGAGGGTTCTCACACACAAGGGACGCTTCCGCAGAGGTCTTCTATGCTGCAAGACTAATGCCCGAGCTGTATACGACAGGAGAGTCCCACAAAGCCGAAAATACACTTAGAGGGACAGAGGGGAAAGGGAGTGGGGAGGGTGTGTGCGTGTGTAAATTCCGTCTGAACGCAGACAGCATGCAGCTTGTGACCGGCTTGGCTGCCCAGCAGTGCGGGAGGAAGAGTGTGGGTTGATGAACGGCTCAACTGCAATACCTGGCGGCAGCCACAAGATGTCTCTAGAAACCAGCATTTGGTCAAAACAGGCATTAACAGCCGCGAGAAAGGGGCCGAGCCGTTTCCATCTGCAGTGGGCGCTGAGCCCTGGAGATGTGCGCTCCGGTGAGACTGCTCTAGGAGCAACCCGGAGTTGGGACAGCCGCGCCCGCTGAGGCCCCCTCTCCACCACCATTTACTCCAGGTGAGAATTTGGCCCGCGGCTTTTCCTCACTGAACAGGTAAGAACTGTGCATCAAGAAATCACCTTTGTATTAAAAACAATATTGACTTCTGAAGTCGCAGGAAAAACAACAAAGAGTGCACATTAAAAACCAGACTAAAGAATATTCACAGTGCAACAGGAAACAGTAAAAACAGGAACAGTCTTCTCTCTGGGAGCCCTTCTGCCACATGTTTTCTGCACACCAGAGCAATGTCTGCAGTTCTTCAAATCCCTTGGAATCCGTGGGCATTGCAGGGCACAGTGCAGCAGTGCCTGCAGCTGGTTGAGATCCCAGTGCTGGCTCTCAGCTCAGAGCAGTAAAAGATAATATTTTTCTTTCTCAGAGTCCTGCTTCTGCTGCAGGTCACTTCTGAGGAACCTAAAGGAGATGTTTTTGGCTTCCGAAATATTCCTTGTAGGCAGCACAGACCAAGGTTTATAACCACCAAACATGCCAGTTTCTGTGGGATTTTACTACTGGCACACCCAGGAACGGATGAGTACAGGAACATTTTTCTGCTGCACACAGACAGATGTCATAGGAATGAACTGTCTGTCCCTGACACAGGCAATGTAACTTAGAGAGCAGCAGAATACCTGCATCTGTCAGTCACTCAAGGAATTCCTTTTCACCAGCTTCTCTTGATTTCCTAGTAAACAACTAGAGAATTGTAGGGTGGAAAAAGTCTGTGTTAGTGTAAAGTTATTAAGAATTAGGCAAAGCACAGTAACTAGAGACTCACAAAGCTTAATGTGAGAAAACAAAGCTGTCCTTCAACGGACCACATAGAGAGCAGCAGTTGCTGTAGAGTGGAAAACCTCTTCAACATTCAACTAAAATTAAGTGGCAAACAAAATCCATTGCCCACCAGGCTCAATGATTCCAAGTAGCATTTTTTTTTTCAGGACTTGTTTTCTGTCATACAAATCACAAGACTGTCATTTAAAATAATAATAAACATGTTATGGGCATAATGGGATTTTTAACAAGCTCCTTCTGTTTGGGGGGTTTGTTTCACAAGAAACTTGTGCATGGTGTTGCAAACTACAGTGTTTAGCATTAAGGCGACGTGGTGAAAAGCCCATTAGTCTAAATCTGCTTGAACTGAAGGACCAAATTTTTTTCTTGCAGTGTGTTTAGGAAAACTCCACCAGGACTCAGCTGTCATTGTATCATTACATCACTACTTGAGGCACGTAGGTTCAGATGGAGCAGGAAAAGAAATAAAGATATAGTCAATATTTATGGCATTATTAGAAAAGGAATGGCTGTTGCTGCAGAACCAGCCCAGCAAAGGCTGCTCTACAGCAGCTGAAGGTCCTTCTTGCCCTCTTGAATATGAGTTTAAAGACTTTGCCCACCCCAGAGGCCAGCAAATTTCTGTCTACTGCAACAATTTGCAGAATGAGGCAAGAGGATGCTGGATGCCACAGTCACGTGGATGACTCTCTGCAACACCCAGGCAGCTCTATCAAGGTAATCACAATGGAAAGGGTGGCTTTGTGGCAGACCCAACTGCCTATGCTTCAGGCCCTAACACAAAAGGCATCCTCAGCATCTGCACCCTGAGCTTCCGAGCAGTTGCAGATCTGTTGCTAGGGAACGACAGTAAGACTCCCCAAAATTTTTTTACATGCGGACTATGAACACTGAAGCTTTTATCTCACTATTTTCAAGTGAATTAATTTTCTTTTTTTAAATACAGAATGAAGGTAATTCCAGAATAGTTTTTCCCTTTGTTACACAGATGGGAAGCTTGAGTAGCTCTTACCAATGCAATTGTGTAGTAATCAGACAATTTGGATCTGTTCACCAAGATTTAGTGGGACATTTCTTGATAACATTTGGCTTGACTTTTACCTCCTGATTTGTCTGAAATGAATATTCTTTTTGGTCTGAAAGTACCAATCTCCCTTCAAATGTACTGTAACTCATAAGCAGACCTCTTCCTAAATCGCTACCCATCCAAAGAAATGCTTGGCCCAAAGGATGAAAATCTCACAGCACACTTAATTTTCTGCATGAAATAATAGCTATGGTCCTTCATTTGGGATATGTGTCTCCCAGGATGTCTGGACTGAGGCCTCAGGCAGCTGAGGGATGTTGTGCATCCAGCTAGAAGAACCCACCCCAACTCACAACCATCTTTCCCAGAGCCACAGCATTGTGCAAAATGACAGAGAGGGTAAAATGGTGAATGTGAAATCTCTTGAGTAAAAAGGAATTAGTAAAACCCCATATTCATGAAATATTGAGAGCTAATTATATGTGCATCGGAAACCTCTGGGGGAAGGGAGATGGAGGCCTTTCATTAGACAGTAACTGGAACTTTTTCATCATTTGTCTAGCTCAGGAATGTAAGGCTGCTGTCTGGAGAGGGATGTGGGATTTGGCTTCAGGGCTGGGTGTGCAGGTGAAGTGCCATGCCAGTGAGTATTTCTATTGTACTCTGACTTGACTTGGAAAAGACTCTCATCTCCAGCAGGTCAGTGGAGCTGGATGTTCCTACATCTCTATGCTCTTTTAAGACATCTTCAGTTGTTGCTCCCAAATAATTTTTCATCTCCTTTCACATAGCCCCAAAATGGGCCCAAAATTCCATACCTTGCTTCAAAGATGTTCATGGTTTCTCTTGGAGGGTGCAAACCTGCCAGCATGTCTCCAGAAAGTTCAGGGGTTTTTGCTTTTGATTTGCTCTTCACTCTTGCAACAGAAATGAAGAGATGGTTATTGAAGGTGCACCTTCAACCAGATTCAAGACCAAGATCAGAACCAGTGAAGAAGGGGGAAAGTTTTCATGGTGGGACCAGGGATAAGACACGCAAAGGAAACCCTGCCGACTGCATAGCTAGCAGTGCCCGGCAGCTGCAGGACAAGGGGTACGAAGTGAAAATGGAAGGAGAAAAAGTATCCTGCTGTGAGTGACAAAGGGTTTTCTTTCTCAAAGCTTTGCAGTAACTTTAGGCACAAGGATGGCTCAGGGAAAGCTGTCCCAGCTCTCTGCCTCCTGCTTCTTGCTGGGAGGTCAAGAACACCTGGATCCCTACCGCCGGACTCCTGCTCGCAATCTCTGCCCTTCTCCTGTAGTCGAATTTATTTTTGCCCGGTGATGTCGCGGTGGTTTCGGCCGGGAAGAGACGCGGGGCGCTCCCTGCCAGGGAGCACAAGGACACGTCACCTCCCGGCAGCGGTTCCTCCACAATTGCCTGCTTCGGGGAATGCCCCCCTACCTTCCCGCGGAACCTCCCGCGGAAGCCCCTCGAAGCCTCCGCACCCGCGGAACCGCTCACTTTACTTCCGCGAAGGCAGCGTGCCGCGGCCCTCGGCACATAAATCAGCATTAAATCCATTCCCCCCTCTGATCCCTGGTGCCATCATCTATTACTCCCCCATTGCGTTTTCTATCACCTTGTGTTAGAATTACACAGCCGGAAACTTAATTTACCCGGAGCTTTTAAAGACAAATAAATACAGGCAGGCCGGTGTCCCCACGATATGCCTGTTTACTCCCGCGATCCATAGATTATTATGAATTGTGGTGATTTTCAAGCTGCTGCTGTGTTAAACACCTTCTCATCTACTCTCCCCGGCCTAAAAAAAAAAAAAAAAAAAAAAAGGCTAAAACCCCAAAACAAAAGCAAAACTCTCCCGAACCTTCCAGAGCAAGGGGCAAAGAGCAAGAGACCATAGCACTTGCGCTGGGCTTTATTTACTTTTGCTATTATCGTTATTATTATTTACGAAATTTTGGAGTGAGTGAGGTTTTCAATTGCTGAAATAATTGCCTGGGAGAAAGGTTGCTTATTTTGTTCATACATTATTGACTTGGTCTCCAATGTTTGGCTTTCTGCTTTTTATCACAAGAAAATCACGTATGAGAGTCTTTTGCATAACAAATTTTAAAGAGGACACATCCTTATATCAAAAGTGGACGTGACTTGAATTTTGCCG
>VWZI01007630.1:0-10648 GCA_013396835.1 Psilopogon haemacephalus
ATTGGATCAATTTCTGGGGTGCTCCGTCATTCTATGCCGGGACAGAGATAAAAGCATTGCAACATTAGTCTCTACTGCAGAGGCATGAGAACAACAGAAGGTGAATTACATTTTATGTAGGCTAGGTGTACATCTTTCTTCTTCATTACAGAGAGATCCTAGGACTCCTAAACTTCTGAGTTATGTTCTACAAATAAGGAATGCTTGAAAGAAGCTTTGGAAATCAGCTTCAGAATCAGGACTTAAAAAAAGAAAAAGTCTCAAACTGATGATAAATTACTGAAAAGATTTGAGACTGAAATGTTTCTTAACAATGGTCTAAGACTCTGGTGCCTGGACAAGAGGAACAGATATAAGGTATATGAAAGTAGGAAGGGAGCCACTAGTGAAGACATACAAGATATTTTAGAGGGAGTAAATAAGTCTCCTGGAAGGTACATCAGATGAGAAAGTTTAATAAGCAGAAAAAGCAATTAAATAGACCCTTTTTATAACGAGTGAAGGAAACTTATTTTCAAACTAAGATGGCTAGTCAAGTTTTTCCTATTTATTGCCTTCCATAAGAAGTACAGAAAGATCCTGAAATCATTATGGTTTTACATACTTTAAAAAATTTGTCTTTTTCATCTGTCTTTGTTTTTATTATCCAGTCTGCAAGTTCTCACTACCAAGACATTGCTAAACAACCCAAATACAACTTCTCTGTAAGACTTCACTTTTTTTTTTTTTTTTTTCTTGTAAAAGCCACAATTTGGAAACTAAACAATAGATTGAATGTTTTCTTTTAATACTTTTGACCACATGCACTTGCATTATGCATTTTTAATAGCTCTCATTTTCACATAGGGATGGAACAAACCAGGTAACTATTTCTTTGTGCTTTTCATTTTTTCCCCTAATTTTTATATATAAATTATACCTTGGAGGATTTTATCATGTTTTCTTTAACACATAAACAATCCCTTCCTGGCAATCTGTATTAAATTTGCAGTCATTTTACATTAATTGTATTTTACTATGACTGTTGCTTGCAATTTGTAAATTATTCATATGACATTTTTGTGTCTTCCAATAATCACATACCTTGAGTAAGCAATTTGTGGCTTCAAATTATAACAGTACAACACAAAATATTTGTATTTCTAAGGATGCCTTTAATTCAATACTCTGCTTGATGCCTAGAGTAAATCTCATTACATTATATTATAATGCACATTTTTCTCTTGGCATTCTCAATAATCTTTCATTGAATTTGTTATTGCATCAGCACAAATTATCACTTAAAGTTGCAGCAATTTAGGTTGTTAAAATAATTATTTATAACACCATCTATGTTATAAATTTATGGTTGTTTGAGGTAAAATCACCTAATTACAGCTGAGTGAATTATAGAATTCTTTGGTTTATGTTTGCAGTAAAAACATCTTTCTGTCATCCCAATACTGTTCATCAGCATTAGTTTAGACAACTGAATTTAGTTTATTTTACTCACTATTTATCTTTTTAGACAGGCTTTGAAAAAAAAAATCAAGGAAAAATATTTATTAAAAACAAAAACCAAACTTACCCTATTCATAGCTTGATTTACATTTTCAACAGTAGATTTTTCCTGAAATTCCATTTTTAAAATTTTGTAAATTTTATTAGAATTTCACATCTTCCTCAAAAGGAAGAATTCTTTATTTTTGAGAAAAATTGTGACACATCAACAATTTCTGGAAATGTAAACATACATAACTTTAATAATATTGATTATTATTAATTTTCTCTACCCCTGTCCTCCATGCATTTGTTATTATCATAATGAATCATGAATATTAATACAATTATTAATTATTACTTCTCAGTAAAATAATTTCTTATCTTGGTTTACAAGATCTTTTAAGTTCAGTTGTGCAAATAAATTACTGAATGTGTACAGTGCATAGGACAGTAACAAACAACTTCAAACAATTTAGCAAAACTAGTAAAATACAAACAGTAAGGTTTTGGAAAGAAATTCTTGTAGTGCAATATGCCACTTGCTTCCTAGGGAGACTAAATAGGCTCCTTTCTGCCAAAGCAGAAGGTATTATCACAGTTACAGAGTAAGCAAAGGACTTATTACAAAGAGGCTTTCTAGAACATTTCTCATGAAGTAGTATCTCCAGATTTCCCAGGCTGTACCCAAAACACCTGGAGGGGTGCTGTTGTTGGTATAGTAACCAGCAAAAGCTTTTAGAGTTTTCCCAGGACTCTGGCAGGGTGCTGGAGCTTGCACAGTCCCTGACCTGCTCTTGGTCCATTCTCAGGCAGACAGTGATCTTCCCAGGGCTCTGGGCTTGGCATGAAGGTTTGCAGGTGTACAGGCTGTCACAATCACAGAATCACAGAATCATAGAATGACAGAATCACAGAATTTCTCAGATTGGAAAAGACCTTCGAGATCACTGAGTCCAATCATTAGTTTCACACTGACAAGTCCTTGACTAAACCAAATCCCTCAGCACAATATCTAATCACTATGAATCACTATGGTTAGAAAGGACCACCAGGATCATCCAGTCCAGCCTTCATCCCAGCATCCTTAATCACTAGACCATAGCCTCAAGCACCACATCCACTTTTTTTTTAACACCTCCAGGGATGGTAACTCCATTACCTCTCTGGGCAGCCTGTTCCAGTGGCTGACCACCCACTCACTAAAGAACTTCCTCCGAACATCCAATATAAACCTCCCCTGATGCAACTTGAGGCCATTTCCTCTTGTCCTATTGTTAGCAGTTTGGGAGAAGAGACCAGCACCAGCCTCACCACAATCTCCTTTTAGGTAGTTGTAGAGGGCAAAAAGATCCCCTCTCAGCCTCCTCTTCTCCAGACCAAACAATCCCAGTTCCCTCAGCTGCTCCTCATAGGTCATGTTTTCCAGATCTCTCACCAGCCTCGTCGCACTTCTCTGCACCCACTGCAGAACCTCAATGTCCCTTCTAAACTGTGGTGACCAAAACTGGACACAGTACTCAATGTGTGGTCTCATGAGTGCTGAGTACAGGGGCATGATCACCTCCATGCTCCTGCTGGTCACATCATTTCTGATACAGGCCAGAATGCTGTTGACCTTCTTGGCCACCTGGGCACACTGCTGGCTCATGTTCAGCCGGCTGTTCATCAACATGCCCAGGTCCTTTTCCACCAGGCAGCTCTCCAGCCATTCCTCCCCCAGCCCACAGGGCTGCTGGGGGTTGTTGTAGCCAAGATGCATGACCTGGCACTTGGCCTTGTTAAACCTCATGCAATTGGCCTCANGATCACCTCCATGCTCCTGCTGGTCACATCATTTCTGATACAGGCCAGAATGCTGTTGACCTTCTTGGCCACCTGGGCACACTGCTGGCTCATGTTCAGCCGGCTGTTCATCAACATGCCCAGGTCCTTTTCCACCAGGCAGCTCTCCAGCCATTCCTCCCCCAGCCCACAGGGCTGCTGGGGGTTGTTGTAGCCAAGATGCATGACCTGGCACTTGGCCTTGTTAAACCTCATGCAATTGGCCTCAGCCCATCGCTCCAGCCTGTCCAAATCCCTCTGAAGGGCCTTCCCACCCTCCAGCAGATTGACACTTCTGCTTAATTTTGTGTCATCTGCAAACTTGCTGAGGGTGCATTCAATCCTCTCATACAGGTCATTGATGAAGAGATTAAACAAAACTGGCCCCAAAACTTAGCCCTGAGGGACTCCACTTGTGACCAGTTGCCAACTGGATTTAACCCCATTGACCACAACTCTCTGGGTTTGCCCATCCATCAGTTTTTAACTGATGGATGGGCAAAGAGTCCAGCAGCAAAGAGTCCACCTCTCTAAGCCGCAAGCTGCCAGCTTCTCCAACAGAATGCTGTGGGAAATGGTGTCAATTGTCTTACTGAAGTCCAGGTAGACAACATACACTGCTTTTCCCTCATCCACTAGGTGGGTCACCTGACCATAGAAGGAGATAAGGTTGGTTAAACAGAACTTGCCCTTCATGAACCCATGTTGGCTGGGCCTGATCCTCCTGTTATCCTGCACTTGCCATGTGATCACACCCAGGACGAACTGGTCCATAATTTTCCCTGGTACTAAGGTCAGGCCTGTAGTTCACTGGATACTCCTTCCTGCTCTTCTTGTAGATGGGTCTCACATTAGCAAGTTTCCAGTCATCTGGTACCTCCCCTGTTAACCAGGACTGCTGATAGAGGATGGAGAGCAGTTTGGCCAGTTCCTCCACTAGCTTCCTCAGCACTCTCTGGTGGATCCTGTCAGGCCCCATAGACTTATGGTTATGCAATTCCCTTAGCATGTCCTTCACTTCTATTTCCTGGATTATAAGGGGATTACTTTGATCTCAACCTCATCTTTCAGCTCAGGGGGCTGAATACCATGAGGATGGCTGGTTTGACTACCAAAGTCTGAGGCATTGCCCTCTGTGTCTTGGGTGGTGGGGCTCAACTTGTTGCCAGTGAAGACTGAAGCAAAAAAGTCGTTGAGTATTTCAACCTTCTCCATATCCTCAGTAATCAGGTCACCTGTATCCCTCTAGAGGACTCCCTCTCTAGTTCTTTCTCTTCCTCTAATGTACCTGTAAAAACTCTTTTTTGTTATCTTTGGTGTCTTTAGCCATATTTATTTCCATCAAGACTTTAGCCTTTCTAACCTTGTCCCTGGTTTCCCAAGCAATTTCCTTGAAACCATCCCAGGCCACCTGTCTCTGCTTCCACTCCCTGTGGAGTCTCCTTTTGTGCTTGATTTTGGGCAGAAGTTCTTTGATCATCCATACAGGCCTCCTGGCATGTTTAGCCAATTTCTTCCTTTTAGGAATGCAGAGACTTTGAGCCTGGAGGAGATGATCCTTGAAAGTCAGCCAGCTTTCCTGGACTCCCAGTCCCTCCAGGGCACTGTCCCATGGTATCTGACCAAGGAGATCCCCAAGGAGGCCAAAGTCAGCTCTTGTGAAGTCGAGGGTTTCAAGCTTGCTGAGAACCCCTTCTTTGCTACACTTAGGAGCTCAAACTCCACCATCTCATGGTCACTGCAGCCAAGGCTGTCCACGAGCTTAACTTTCTCCACCAGTCCCTCCCTTTTGGTGAAAACAAGGTCCAGCATGACAACCCTTCTTGTTGGCTCCTCTGTCACTTGGAGGAGGAAGTTATCATCAATGCATCCCAGGAATCTCCTGGATTGCCTATGCCCTGCTGTATTATTTTCCCAACAGATATTGGGGTGGTTAAAGTCCTCCAAGAGGACCAGGGCTTGTGAATGGGCAGCAACCCCAATCTGTCTATAAAAGGCCTCATTCATTTGGTCTTCCTGGTCTGGCGGTCTGTAGCAGACCCCCAGTGTAATGTCCCTTTTGCTTACCTTGGCCCATAGGCACTCGGTCTTTTTGCCATCACTCACAAGAATATGCACTACGCATTCTAGCTGCATATTGACATAAAGGGCAACACCCTCTCCTCATCTGCCTTGTCTGTCCTTCCTAAAGAGTTTATTCCCTTCTAATCCAACACACCAATAATAGGAGTCATTCCACCATGTTTCTGTGATGCTAACCAGATCGTAGTGCTGCAGGCACATGAGCATCTCCAGTTCCTCTTGTTTATTGCCCACGCTGCTGGCATTAAAAAAAAAGGTGTTCAAGTTGGGCTCCTGATGAATTACCTGGAGCCTCTGATGAAGCACAATTGCACTTCAGCTGGGCTAGTGGTTTCACTCTTGACATTGCCATGCCATTCCAAGGACCATCTTCAGTAGATCTGTCTTGATCCCCTTCCCCTTTCATATCTAGTTTAGAGCTCTATCAGTGAGCTCCACCAACTCAAGACCTAGGTGCCTTTTCCCCCTTGTATTTAGTTGAACCTCATCTGGTCTCAGCATGCCAGGTGTTGTGTAGACCTCTTTGTGATTGAAGAACCCAAAATTATACTTCTGACACCACACTTTGAGCCAGGTATTTATCTGGTGTCTTTTTTTAAACTTCACAGTATCTATCTTTGAATATGAAGGTAATGATGTAAAAACAACCTGTGCCCCTGATCAATCCTTGCATCATCCACCTGTCCTGGTAGGACATGAAATCCTGCCCAAATTAGTTCAGACCCCTGCTCTCCTCCTCCTGTAGCAAGGTCTGGGAGTTACAGGATTAAGCAGGTAATGAGGGTTTGGTCTGAGAAAGCCCCGTGGCACACGACCTAGTCAGGTGTCTTGTGCTGTCCCTCAAGTGTTAGGGTGGACACCTAGGCACAAAACTTTGAATTCAATGGCCAAAACAATGGATGCTAATGCCCATTGGTCAGTTTCACCCTTCAAAATAATGTATTTAAGGAAGAGTGATTTAGAGCTGTTGCTTCTTTTCTTGCTGCTTCTCACCGGGATGGGATGTCTATTTGCACCTTTTTCACAACGGCCACATGTTTGGAGCATGCATTGCAGACTACAGCAGCAGCAAGGCAGATCTTTTTCTCCTCCTCTTCTCGGGACACTGTACCTATTGCATCTGTGAGTGTAGGTGGGATTAGGATTTCCCCTGTTATCAGGTTCCCTGTTTACCAGCTCTGACTATTTAAACTGTTTGATTCTTTGTTTGCTAATAGCCTTTGTGTAATAGCCTCTTATCCACTGAACACCCAAAGAACCTCAGGGAATTTTCCTGAATTTTTTATTATTATTAACAATAAAAAATATTATTAATAAAATATTATTAATATTTTGTAACCAATTATTAATAATCATAACACCACCCCAGTGTCCTCAAGTCCCTTTTGATCTCTTCTATTCTTCTCTCTTCAATCTCATAATTGTCAATCTCCATTAGTAGTAGTGAGTAACAATCTGATGTCTTTACCAAACGTGGGATTTTTTAAATAACATCCTTAACTCATGCCCCAGGGAGGCAATAGACCTCCCTATGGGATGGGTCAGGTTAGGAAATGGGTCCTTCTGTCTCTTTCAGGGTGGAGTCCCCAACAGCAACTACTTTTCTCCTTTTCTTGGTAGAGGCAGTTGTGATTCATGGTTGTGACTGCCTTACCTTACATAAGTCTGTGGATGTGTTTTGGTCACTATTTTCATTTGGCTCTTCTTCAGATGCCAGGGCCTTCTACATGTTACTTAGGGGCAACTGGGTGTCTGTGGGAGGCTGGGTATGAGATTGCATCTTGGCATAATGTGGTCTCTCTCACTGTACTGGCTGTGGTGAAGTCTATGTAACAGGTGCTCAGGTTGGGAGCAACTTACTTTCAATAGCTCTAACTGCTAGTGGCAATAATGCAGCTTACTTGGGAGCACTTGGCTCTTTTGGTCTTACCCCTTCTGCATGATCTTGGCTGTCATTGCCTGCTGGAGTGGTTGTTCACATTAAGGCTGTCCAGTTTCAGGCAGCTTTCAGGAATGACTGTTGCCTATAGGATGAAGGACACTCATGCTTGTCCTGGGTAAACTGAGGCATGACAAAGTTTCCAGGTAGACAAGCTTGAAGCATCAAAACTTGGTATAGCAAGCCTGGGTATGGCAAAGCAAGGCATGGCATAGCAAGTTGTTTACAATTTCTGGCTTATTTCTATTAATTGCCTGAGTTTTAGTTACTCCAATGTGCAAGTGAGAGCGGCACCTCCATTAACCAATCAAAATGGCACTTTGCCAGAACTAACCATATTAGATAAAATCATGGACTTGCTTTACTCATGTTTGGAAATATAGGCCTTGCACGAGGCAAGCCAAGTGTGTGTACCTTGTTTACCACAAGATGTAAAAAGGAACAATACAAGTCCAGGGAAGCCCTGGTCCTTAGACTCAGTGGCTCCAGGTTCTATATCCTCTTTCCCATGTCTCTTCCCACTCTGGAAGGAGGAGGAGGAGCAGGGGACTATGCCTGAACATGCCAGGATGCATATAAGGCCTATTTTTGGCCTAGCATGACAGTCTTTCCTTTTCTCTTCTCTTCTCATCTGTAGTAAAACTCATGAATAATCTATTAAAATTTCAACTAGTATCTTTTTCTTCAACTGTTTTCTTCCACATTATGAAATGTGAGTATTTTCATTTGTCCAAAATACTTTGGTCTACAGTCTTGGCCTGAGTTTTGTACTTGCTCAGATGTACTTTTATAATTCACAAGAGAGAGGTAAAGAAGAAAGGAGAACTAGAGAATAAGGCAGTGGGGGAATAGGGAGGAGAGGAAAGAGAGAGATGTAGAAGGAAAAAGGAAAGAAACTGATAGAAACAAATATTCTAGCTGAAGTATACTGTAAATGTTGTGCAGTTACGTTCTTCTGTTTTGTTTCCACAAAATTTTCTTCATTTTC
Organism: Psilopogon haemacephalus; assembly: GCA_013396835.1. Lineage (NCBI taxonomy): Eukaryota > Metazoa > Chordata > Aves > Piciformes > Megalaimidae > Psilopogon > Psilopogon haemacephalus. The sequence goes on from VWZI01007630.1 coordinate 8,313, forward strand.
TTTATATACATGCATATTTATGAACTGAACACACTAAAACATCAAAATCTTCAGAGGACTTATGCTGGTTTGAGGCTAATTGGATAATTTTAATGAGAGAAATTAGATCATTGGCTAAGAAAAGAAAATATTAGTGATGTCTATATCACCCATTTGTTCCATTGAGAGATATAAAAACAAGAAATGTAAACAAAGTCAATCTATGGCTGCTGTGTTAAATATCTCTGCCTGAACCTGCATAACCTTAACTAATAATTTCCTTCTAACCCTTTATCAGGTCTGATATCTCACCTTTTGATCTCTGCAAGTAATCACATGAGCTATATGTGGCTTACTTTGTTTATTTCGTCTGAGATACAGGGGTAGGAAGAAGGAAGGTGATTAGTTTGAAAGCCCTACTAGGCAGCTCTGCTGTTCAGGAGGAGTTTCATATTTCTGTATTATTTTTAACTTGTATATAATTGTATATAGTTGTAAATACCTGTATATATTTTGTATATATGCTTGCAAATTGTGCCACACTGTAAATACACCTTCATTTCTTAACTTCCAGACAGCTGAGTTAGTCTGGACTGTTGAAGTTCCTAGATGAAAGAAAATTAATTATAAACATTCTAACAACTAGTTTAACAAATTATGACGTCTTCATAGAGTATGAAAACCTGTAAGTTTAGTCCTCTTTGGATATGTTAGTGCATGAAATAATAGGCACCTGAACTGAACCAACTACACTGACTAAATGGAAGTGCTCTCTGTGGTTGTCTAGATTTTTTTTTTACTGTTTCCAGTGGCACATGAGCCTATGAGGAACTTTTTTAAAAGAGTTGCCCTGTCCTCATCTGCAAATCAGCTACAGAGATTAAAGCTCGCTGATGTATCTGCTTATGTTGCTCCAAAGCTTCTTTGATGCTGGTGAGCAAATCCCTGGTGTAAAGACCAGCTTCTAAAAACATGTATCAACTTATTAATCTCTTATTTCAATTATCCACTAGATATTTGAAGTATTGTATGTTGCATAAATGTCACATGCCAATCCTAATAGTAGACAACATTTTAGAAAATTAAGGCAAAAGCAGTAAGCCAAGAGGGATGAAGAATGATAATTTACATTAATTACTTCATTTCTGTGATACTGCAAGCCTCTCCTGGGTTAACTTGTTATTCACATATTTCCCCTTTGGCTGAGAGAGTACATCTGTTTTTGTTAATCTCTTTGTTGTGCACAACATATTTTACAAATCAAACAATTAGAAAAAAGAATTTTGTCTTGGTGTACTGATGCTGTGATGACTTGCTATTGGAATAAAGTATTTTGCCATTATTACCTTATTCTAACATTATGTATATATATAAATACATATTACCTCTCTGGATGTAATTAGTATGAGTCCTGTATCTTTTCATCAGGGGAAAGAAAGAAGCTTCACCCCACATACACATTTTAATTACAAATTAATCTAGTAGCTGAGAAAAAAAGGAAGTATGCAAAATTGGGTCACACTTGACAATAAGGTTATTTTTCTTGAAACTGTTATTTGTAAACACCTTTTTGTTTAAGGGTGTTTTAGTGACTGTGTCAAAAAATGACTGTTTTCATCTCCACTTGTTAGAGAGAGCATAAGCTTTTTATTCAGAAACAGACTTTACTTCATTAATTCCTGCCTTTACCACTACAATTAGATTCCTGTAATTTAGTCTGTTTAAGACTAGTCTGTATTATCATTTGAAAACTCAAAACAGTCTAAAAATCATCACTAGTTTTATCAACCATCAAATTATACTCCATTTTACAAGCTGTCCTATTATCAGATGTCCTACTGGTGAAGCTAGTAAGACTGATTTGGAGGAAATTTATTTTTACTGACTTTTTAAAGTATTGAATTATTTGTAACCTAAGGAAAATTAAACAAACAAAAAACAACAAACAAACACACAAAAACCCCCCAACAAACCAAAACCACACCAAACCAAAGCACACCAGCCCTCCTCCTAAAAAACACCCAAACTCCAAAACAAACCAAAGCAAAACAAAATAAAAGCCACAGCAAAACAAAACCAAATCAAAACAAAATGCTACAATATGTTTTTAATAATATCTATCTTAAAATCTCTTTTTTTTCCTGCTAAGTGATCAGACAACAAAGCGACTGTTTCAACAGTTGTGGATTTGATCCAGCTACACTAAAAGATCGGCAATAAGATAACTTTCTTGGAGTGATGATGAAATTTTTTGGTCATAGAAAGAATTGGAAATAGTTATTAGAGATAGATTTAATTTATATATATAAAAGTGTGTTGGTTTGAGCTAATTGGAAAATATGTGTGAAAAATTAGAC
>VWZI01007636.1:0-42213 GCA_013396835.1 Psilopogon haemacephalus
CGACCGGCGGCGTGCCGCGACCTTCCCAAGATGGCGCCGGGGGTTCCCGGAAACCGGAAGTGCCCGGAAAGGCGCCAATTCGCTCCAGAAGCCGGCGGCGACCTCACTGGCGTGGTGCCGATCGCGGCCGCTGGCTTGCCGCGACCTTCCCAAGATGGCGCCGGGGGCCCCCGGGAACCGGAAGTCCCCGGAAAGGCGCCAATTCGCGCCGAAGCCGGCGCCGACCTCACTGGCGTGGCGCCGATCGCGACCGGCGGCGTGCCGCGACCTTCCCAAGANCCTGGGCCTCCGTAAACCGGAAGTCCCCCAAAAGGGCCCCAATTCGCGCCGGAAGCCGGCGCCGACCTCACTGGCGTGGCGCGGGTCGCTGCCGGCAGTTTGTCCCGACCTTCCCAAGATGGCGCCGGGGGTTCCCGGAAAACGGAAGTGCCCGGAAAGGCGCCACTTCGCGCCGGAAGCCGGCGCCGACCTTACTGGCGTGGTGCCGATCGCGACCGGCGGCGTGCCGCGACCTTCCCAAGATTGCGCCGGGGGCCCCCGACCGGAAAGGCGCCAATTCGCGCCGGAAGCCGCCGCCGACCTCACTGGCGTGGCGCCGATCGCGACCGGTGGCTTGCCGCGACCTTCCCAAGATGGCGCCGGGGGCCCCCGGAAACCGGAAGTGCCCGGAAAGGCGCCAATTCGCGCCGGAAGCCGGCGCCGACCTCACCGGCGTGGCGCGGGTCGGTGCCGGCGGTGGATGCCGACCTTCCAAATATGGTGCCCGGGTCCTCCGGAAACCGAAAGTCGCCTAAAAGGCGCCAATTCGCGCCAGAAGCCGGCGGCGACCTCACCGGCGTGGGGCCCAGCGCCGCGGGCGGTTTTTCCCGACCTTCCCAATATGGCGCCGGGGTCCCCCCATAAACCGGAAGTCCCCAGAATGCCGACAAAGTGGGCTTGGGGCTTGCAGGGTCCCTCCCATACACATGGTGCTGGGTGACAGCCTGGAACCGTTTCAGATCCAATACCTTCATGAGATGGTTACTGCCCAGAGGTAGCTTTGGTCACAGAGTCTCAGAATTAACCAGGTTGGAAAATGCTGCAAAGATCATCGAGTCCAACCTATTGCCTAACTCTTCTAATTAACTAACCCCTGGCACTAAGTCCCTCATGCATCCTCCTCTTAAACACCTCCAGGGATGGGGATTCCACCACCTTTCCGGGCAGCCCATTCCAACGCCAATCACTCTTTCTGCCAAGAACTTCTTCCTAATACCCTGAACCTTTCCTGGCATAGCTTGAGGCTGTGTTCCCTTGTTCTGACCCTGGGTACCTGGCAGCAGAGCCCCACCCCACCTGGCTACAACCTCCCTTCAGGTAGCTGCAGAGAGCAATGAGGTCTGCACCGAGCCTCCTTTTCTGCAGGCTGAACAAACTTAACGATGTTAAGCCCTTCAAGGCCAGGGCACAGGGCTTAGTCCTGTTGAGGCAGAGCTGCCTCCCTCAGCCCTGCTGAGACAGAGCAGTGATCCCACCCTACTGAGGCCTCGACACATTAGGAGCAGGAAGAGGCTGCTGACGTTGGGGATGCTGCAGGCAGCAAACACTCAGCATCTGAGGCAGCAGCAAGTCCCTCAGATGCTGACTTCAATCAATTGAGTAATTTCTTTATACTCTGGGAATTTCAGAGAAAAACATTTATTTTAGTCCTTACAAGCATTTCCTTTTGTCTTAGCTTGGCTGACCAAAGCATCCTGATTTTCCAAACTTTCCCTTTTTTCTTTTTTCAAGACCTATCTTCTGCTTTTGGTTACAGAGGACGAACCAAGAAGCTGCTTTAATTGCAACTGCCATTTACTGTAAGAAATATTCTTGCTTTTAATGGAGAATTGGAACAAATTGTCATGTGTGGGTTCTTGTGGGTTTGGTTGGCTGGGGATTTGTCTGTGTGTGTGTGTGTTTTGGTGGTTTTTTTCCCCTGGAAAAAAATAACAAAACCCAAACATTTAATTTCCAGTGACATGTCTCCCTTTTGATGGGGAAACTGCAGCCAGTTCTGCCTCTCAGTTTGTTTGTGCCCAGACTCACCCAGGAAATTAGACTTTGTCTGAGGTTCAGGCTGTAACACTGCAGGTTGCTCTGCTCAGAAGGCTGCAGGCAATTACACATGAGAGAGGCCATGCTTCATACTCCAGTTAAGCATCATCGAGTCACAGAATGGGTTGGGTTGGAAGAGACTTTCAAGGTCATCCAGTTCCAACCCCCATGCCATGAGCAGGGACACCTCCCACTAGCCATGGCACTTGAGGACATGGTTTAATGGCAGTGGTGGTGTAAGGTCAGTGGTTGATCTTAAAGTTGTTTTTTATTTTTTTCCCCAACTCAAATAGTTCTATGATTCTGTGCTGCACCTGGGGCATATTTTGTTGGTGGACTTCGTGGCTTTACGTTAACAGTTCCACCTGATGATAAGGATCTTTCCCAACCCAAATGATTCCATGATCAAGCCTGCTTGAAGGCAGAACCTGGGCTCTTTGTAGGTCGAGCTGCTGCCACGAGAGGGCACCTGCGTACCGCGAGTGGAGGTCGGCATACAGGAAGAGCATTCCAAGGCACTAGTGCAAGGTCATAGAAAAACTGCTCAGACAAGGTTTGTCTGTCCCGAGGAGCTGGGAAGGAGCTGAAGGTCTTTTCCAGCTCACTTCTCTCTGCAGAGTCAGCCCACGTGCAAAACTGAAATAAAAATAATAATCTTATTGTATTTATTATTAAATTTATTCCTTTTAAAAAATTGTTGTTATTGTACTATTGTAATTTTATCATCATTATTATGATTATTATTAATAATAATAGTACTACAACTAAATAAATTAATAAATAATACTAAGCACCAGTTTCAGCCCAGTTTAACCCACCAAACTATAGTGCAACAAATGCAAACCCATTTGACCCCACCACTGCACTCAAGTGCTTTGTCCCAAGGAGTTCAGGGCATTCTCCATGTGAGTGGTTGATTCTGACTGGCACCCACTGCCTGCTGCTACAAACACTGAAGAAACAGGAATGCTGAGGCAGAAAGTCCTGCCTGCAGCCTGGAGGGGCAGTTTCCACTGCCCTGCGCAGCTCTGCGCTGCTGCGTGAGGCCACCCAAGCACAGGAAGCTGGCAGCATGCACTGGTGCTCAGGGGAGTTTGGCTTCTCTCTGTAGACCACAGGCTAAAGGACTTTGCAAGCAGTTCTGTGCCCACTTCTGCTACATCCCAGCTTAATGTCATGGCCCCCAGAATAGCCTTTTTTGGTCCTTGCTGCCCTGTGCTGCAGAGGAAGCATCAAATTGTGTTATTCCTGACCCCTCTGATGATTCCTATGTCAAGCCCTGGATGTGTTGCTATCACAGAATCTCATTATGGTAGGAGCTGGAAGGACCAACATGGATGGACCCATGGAGATCATCCAGTCCAAGCCCCCTGCTAAAGCAGAGCACCCACAGCAGCTTGCCCAGAAGAACAATGCCTGGCTGGGCTTGGAAGATCTCTAGACAAGGAGACTCCACAGTCTCTCTGGACAGCTTGCTCCAGCACCCTCACACCAAAGGAGTTTCTCCTGCTGTTCAGATGGAACCTCCTGGGTTCCACTTTGTGTCCACTGGCCCTGGGCACTGCTAAGAGTCTGACCCCTCTGTCTTGCCCCCCATTCTTTAGATATTGGTCAGCATTGAGAAGAACCCAATAAGAATCATCTCATGAGCAGGACAGGGTCCACTTGGAGCTGGACACACCTTTGGCTTTCCACCTGGTGCTCCAGGGAAGCAAGCCTCATGCCAGGGGCTCGGCCACATCTCGCCTGCAGCTCTCAGGCAATCAGTATTTTGAGGACAAAGTGGGGTCCCTATTGCAGTTGTTGTGCCAGAAATTATGGAACAAGGTTGAAAGGGACCTGTGCAGGACAGCAGCACGGACAGGAGGGCTTTTGCTCTGGTGAGATCTCACCTGCAGTACTGCATCCAGCTCTGGAGCCCTCAACACAGGAAGGACATGGACCTGATGGAGTAGGTCCAGAGGAGGGTCCCAGAAATTACCAGGGGGCTGGAACAGCTTGTCTACAAGGACAAGCTGAGGGAGCAGGGAGTGTTCAGCCTGAGGAAGGCTCTGGGGAGACCTAATACAGTCCTTCAAGTACCTGAAAGGTGCTTACAGGAAGGCTGCAGTTGGACTGTTAGCAAAGGCTTGCATTGACAGGACAAAGGCAATGGTTGGAAATGAGAGAAGAGCAGGTTTAGATTGGCTGTTAGGAGGAAGCTCTGCACCATGAGGGTGGTGGAGCACTGGAACAGGTTTCCCAGGGAGGTGGTTGAGGCCCCTTACCTGGAGATATCCAAGGTGAGGCTCAGAAGGGCTCTAAGCAATCTGACCTAGCTCACTGCTTTGGAGGTCCCCTCCGACACAAACCATTCTATGACTTTGTACAAATCGTGAGGGGAGAGAGGGAAATGTTTCACCATCAGATATTTTCCAGAGAAACCTTCCGGCTTAAACCCTAAATCCTATTATACTGTCAAGAAAGGACTATTGCTCATAGACCTAATAAAGGACTGGGAAAAGGCACCTATCAAAAGAGCTTTGCAAAGAAAAGCCTTTGTTCTGCCCATCCTCGTACCCTGTGGCTCTCCCATGGAAGGACACCTTGGCAAGGAGCTTTTATTTATTCAATTGGAATGCAGGTCCTAAACCTTTCCATCTAGGCTGAGTCGTTTAACCCAAGTGTCCTTGGGTGAGTGAAGATTTGTTCCATGCACCATGCAGATGCCCTCAAAGAGGTGACAAAAACAAATGCTTTGGGCATGGCCTTGAGTTTAACACAGGCAATAATATCTCCTGTTTTGCTGTGGCAAAGGGCTTCATGCTTGAAGAGTCAGGAGCTGGAAGGACACTGAAGAGAGAATGGGAAGCAGAGAGGAATTACAGAAGGTAAATGAATCTTCCCATTTCTCTCCAAATGAGTTATTAATAATCTCTCATTTGCATATTCATTAGCCATAATACACACCATCTTTTTATTAATGTGGCAAAAAAACCAATTACAGGTGAAAAATGTGCTGTCTGTTTATTTTATATGTGGATCTTGTTCCTCATTTTGCATGGCTTAAAAAATGATGTTTCTTCTTGCTACAGACACGCATACCCCAAACCACCAAGCAACTGTCCGCCTGGGACATGTTCCTGCCTGAGGCTTCAGAAAGAGCTGTATGGATGAAGAGCTGGCAAATAAGTTGGCTGCACCCACCAGCAACTGATTTTTTTTGGCTAAGAGTGGGTTCTACTAAGTCAATAGTCTTGTGAGAGCCCAAATGGGGTAGTGAGACCAGCTGTGGAGCCCCCACCACAGCAATGACATGGAACTGTCAGGAGTGGGTCTGTAGAAGGGGCACAAAAATGATCCAAGGGTTAGATCACAGGTTGAGAGTTGGGGTTGTTCAGCCTGGAGAAGAGAAGGCTCCAAGGATAGCTTAGAGCAGCCTGCCAGGATTTGAAGATTTCTTCAGGAGAGCTGGAGAGGGACTTTGTGGTAGTCTGAGTTTGCCAGTGCAGGGAGAAATGGCAACTTGTAATAACTAATGAGAAATGATAAAGCTATCTAAGCGCTGGTTAGGCCATACCTGGAGTCCTGTGCCCAGTTCTGGGACCCTCAGTTTAAGAAGTTGAGGTGCTTGAATGTGCAGAGAGGGCATCAAGGTGGGTGAGGGGCCTGGGGCACAGCCTTGTGAGGAGAGGCTGAGGGAGCTGGGGGTGTGCAGCCTGCAGAAGAGGAGGCTCAGTGCAGACCTCATTGCTCTCTGCAGCTACCTGAAGGGAGGTTGTAGCCAGGTGGGGTTGGGCTCTGCTGCCAGGTACCCAGGGACAGAACAAGGGAACACAGCCTCAAGCTGTGCCAGGGCAGGATCAGGCTGGATATTAGGAAGAAGTTCTTGGCAGAAAGAGTGATTGGCATTGGAATGGGCTGCCCGGGAATGTGGTGGAATCCCCATCCCTGGAGGTGTTCAAGAAACCTGTGGCCATGGCACCTGGGAAGTGGTTTAGTGGCTATGATTGTGTTGGGTTGATGGTTGGACTGGATGACCTGGAAAGGGCTTTTCCAACAGAAACTATTTTGTGATTCTGTAACATCTTCCCTGTACTGCAAGCAAGCACAGTGTCCCTCAGTGTCTGTGGGTTTCCATTTGAAAGAGTCTGTTCAGAGTATTTGTTCTGCTTTAGTAATGATATTTTTGATAGGCTTCTGTTTATTCATTTTCTGGTGTAATATTTTCTCCTTTTTATCTAGTGGTGATTACTATTTAGGAGCAATTTGCTACCTGTGGTGACATTAACATGTCCTGCAACTGCGGTGGAAGTAGGCTGTACAGCCCCAATATCTCTTCCCCTCTATCACATGACATAGGAAAACTAGACCATCAGAGGTTTTAAACCCTTCTGTAATAAGTAAATCAAAATAAATCAGACTGGGGGGTGCTTGGTTGAAAAGCCAGGGTGTGCTGGAGCTGGGAGCATCACAGAGCTCACTCTGAGGTCACCCACACAGATGAGAGGGACTGGCAGATCAGCAGGGCTGTGTTCCCTGAACATCAATTCCTCTTTCAGGAGAGAATCCTAAGTCTTGTAGAGCTCTATACTTGATCACAAGGCTTTGCTTCAATTCTTGACAGTATGGCTGGTATCTTGCAGTTTGAGACAGCTTATGTCACTGTTGCCCTAGTGATGCTAGGAAGAACAGGGAATCACAGGCTGGGCTGGATGGGAAGGGATCTTCAAGGCCACCTAGTTCCAACGCCCCTGCCACGGACAGGGACACCTCCTACTAGATCAGGTTGCTCAAGGCTCCATCCAACTCTTCCAGAGTTGGTGACACAGGACTTTTGGTGTCTGCTAAGAAATGTGTGTATGGCTTCTCTCATTTTCTAAATGGTGAAGTGAGGCATGGGAAAGACTTTGCGTGCCTCTGAGTTGCCTTGAGGGGTAAGTGTGCTCCTTTCCCACCTCATTTCTGTGTTGGTGGCATAAATTCTCACTACAAGAAAGACATTGAGGTGTTGGAGTAGGTCCAGAGAAGGGAAATTAGGTTGGTGAAGGGTCTGGAGAACAGGACTGGTGAGGAGTGGCTGAGGTAGCTGGAGTTGTCCAGTCTGAAGAAAAGGAGGCTCAGGGGAGTCCTTCTGGCTTTCTACAACTCCCTTAAAGGAAGTTTGAGCTAGGTAGGGATTGGTCTCCTCTGCCTTGTAACAAGCAATAGGAGAGGAAAGGGCCTCAGGCTACAGCAAGGAAGGTTTAATCTGGACATTGGAAGGAACTTCTACGTTGAAAGGGTTCACAAAAACTGGAACAGGTTGCCCAGGGAGGTGGTGGAATGCCCATTGCTGGAGATGTTTGAAAGAATCAGAGATGTGGTTCTGAGTGACATGGTTTAGTAGCAGCTTTAGCAGAGCTAGAGAATGGTTGGAGTCAGTGGTCTTGAAGGCCATTTCCAACCAAAACAATTCTATGAAACTAGCTTGGGCAGAATGGCTTCTGGTGTGTCTGCACAGGACCCAGCACAGCTCTGTCTTACCTTAGCTGAACCAGACTGCTCTCACCAGAAACAAGGTGGTTGGTGCAACTGTAACCCTGAGTGGCTCTCAGGGCTTGCTCTGCTTTTATTCTGCTCAGTCCAGTCCTATGTGAGGGAATGTTTTTATCTGCATTATCAAGCCTGAGCAGCTGCTGCCAACGGTCTCTGCGGCACTGGGCCGCCTGAGCTCCAAACCTGCTCCCGAGTCTCTCACTCTTCTCTCCTTTTCGCTTTAATATACTCCCGTGGCTCTGTATCAGGAAACATCCTCTGTAGTGGTTGTTGCAGGCACAGGACCAGGCCCCACCTTCACAGAGCTTTCAGAGCTTTCTTTGTAGAAGCAGCAGCAGCTTTAAACTGAAGCTGTAAGGAACGTGCCTCTGTCAGGTTTGCTGCCCGAGTTCAGTCACAGTGGAGCACAGAGATTTATCAGCAGTGAAGTCAGGGGAGCTGCCTTTCAGCAGCTCCGTTTCTGCATCGTAATCAGCCTTGCTCACGCCGATTCAACTTCCCCAGACCACTGCATTCAAGCATTTCTTCCCTCCTTTGTTTCCCTCGCTGCTTTTCCTCTCACCCAAGCCCTTAAACAACCTTGACTGCAAGGGCTTGGCAAGGGGCAGACAAAGCCCATCCCTTCAGAGGGAAAACATTGATGCTTCTGTGTCATTTTGTAGCACATCTGGGGTCCCTTGGGCCCACATACCCTCACTGCCCAGCACGCCAGGCCAAGAAAAGCACCAGGAAGAAAAATAAATGTGATGACAGTTAGGCTCTAGCAAATGACTGTTGGTCTAAAACAAGGCAGGAAAGAGCAAGCGTCTTGCACCGACTCGCACCCGGAGCAGAGCAGGGCGCAGGGAAAGACAACGTGCAGCGTTCACACCAACAGGGCAAAGGTCTGCAACCTAAGCTTCCACCACCGGCAGAGGCAGACTTCCTGTCTAGGAAGGCTGAAGGAAATATCTGGGCACTTGCTGATCAGCTGAGCTACAACATCTGTGAGTGAACCAAGAAAAGGGAGATCAGGCTGTGAGGGGTTGCCTTACAGAACCACAGAGCCTTAGAGATTGGAAGGGATGTGCGGAGATCACCCAGTCCAATTCCCTTGCCAAGGCAGGATCCCCATGGGTAGTCAGCACAGGAATGCATCCAGGTGGGTTTTGAAAGTCTCCAGAGAAGGAGACTCCACAACCTCTCTGAGCAGCCCGCTCCATGGGCTCTGGCACCCTCACTGGAAAGAAATTTCTCCTCACATTGTGGTGAAACCTTTTATGTTCCGGTCTGCTTCAGCAGGAGCTCCCCCAGACCTGGTCTCTGGGCACAGCTCTTGTCCATAGATGTGTTAGAGCTTTGACAACTCTACAGGGGTACCTTGGGTCTCCTTTTTGTTTTAGCCAAAGTACTTCAGCTTGAACTGTTTTGGCATAAAATCCATTTGAGCCAGGTGCACGAATCTGCATTTTTGAGTCCATGGATTCAGGGAGCTGTTTCTAGGGTGATTTAGAATTCAGTATTTACAGAGACTTAAACTCACTCTTCAGCGGCTCAGCCTTAAAGGACAGGCTTCTTTTTCAAGCAAGGGGAAGTTTGATTCGATCTCCTTTGTAATGAAGAGTTAACTTGAATCAAAAAATCACATTTTGGCTTTTATTGTCCTCCAGTGCCACCATGTGATTCCCTGGGCTGATTTTTCCAGCCTTTCCAGATATTTGCTTTCCTCTCTTTCCCTGCACACCACGAGTCTCTGGGTGGTTTATGCATACTTGGCTGTGTCTCAGTTCCCTGTGGTCCTCTCCATTCCTCAGCCTTAAGGCTCCAGCATATGCAATGGTTTCTGGTTAACTTCTGCTCCACCAGCAACCTGGGAAACTTCTCCAGCAGTGTTGGAAATGTCCAGCAGTTGATATTTATTAAGGCTTTTGCTGTCTTCAAGAAATGTAGAAGCCAGTTGAAGTGATTGATAGGCCTGATCGGATTGCTCCGTGCTTCCCTAGCCAGGTTGAGATTTGGCTTGGATGAATGAAATCTGGAATTTGCTTCCGAGCAGCAGCAGGACCAGGCACAGTTCCTGGCTGTGTCAATAGCAGAGGCAAAATAAAGGCATGGCAGTGTGAGACTTTTGGGAGCCCATGTTTCTCTGGCTTCACAGCAGTGGTCTCCAGGCTCTGCTGGTCTCTTTCATTCCAGTGCTGGTCAGCTAAAGCATTGGTCAGCAACAGCAATGAGTTGCTTAAGGTTGAATTCTGGGACCATCTGCATCTAAAGATACATCTGCCCCTGCTTTTTTGGGAATAAGGCATAACTGGTGCCTTAAAAGCAAAAGCAAGCTACCAACTTTCAGCACACTTCCTCATGTCCATTAAATCTGGGGGAGGGTCTGTGACTGCTGCTCTACTTTCTACTGCTCCAAATCCTTTTGATCACAGCTGCCCTTCCCATCAACCTGCAACAGCAAACAAACCACCTCAGCTAACACATCCCATGTGCCCCACATTAACCTGTGAAAGGCATTTGTTGAGATGTGTCAGAGGGCTCCTGCAGCTCAGGACTTGCAGGGAGGCAGTGCCAAGGAGATATCTCTCCAGCACAATAAAGCTCAATGTGGTTCCACTGTACGAGAGCAGTCTGGGGTGGGGTGAAACATGGCAGCAGAAGGCAGATTTCCATGACAGCAAACAGAGCTGCTGAACCACAAGGTTCCTCCTCTGTCGATGCTGGGGAGGGACTGGGGGCAGCTGCAGAGACTTTGGTGGGTAGACAGAAGGCTGCTGGCACACTTCAAACTCTCACCGTGCTGCATTGTGTCTGGGCAGAACCCCCAGGTGGAAAACAAAGCTGCAGAAACAGTGATGTCAAAAAGACTTGGAGGGATGTAATGGAGAAGAAAACTACCCAGCCATCAGTGATTGATAAGTGTTCATTTACTCAGCCGTTGCTTGGGCTGCTGTTCTCATGCTCTCTCCTTAGGTAGATGCATTTCCTGGCCTTTCTCTTCCTCAAAACACATCTCCTCAAACATGATTCTCCTGCTTGCAGGAGAGAGTTTATAAGAAGGATGCAAGCAGTGACCCTGAGGTGACTCATTGATATTCCTCTGCTGCTCCAGGGCTGAAAGCTGATGTTTATGGAGCAACACGTCCCAGATTTCATGTTGGGTAACTCAGGACTGAGGCTCAGGTGACATCCTCATGTCACAGGAACAGGCAATGACAGCCAGGTCTATCTGTAAATCATAGCATTGTTTCAGTTGGAAAAGATCTCTAAGGTCATCAAGTGGCCACCATGGCCATTAAGCCGTTCCTCAAAGTGCCATGCCCACATGTCCACCACCATGGCCATTACACCAATCACCACTAATAATGTTGAGGCACCACGCAGGATGAGGATGCAAAGTCTTTGTGGAGAAGCTTCTCTTGCAGCCAAATGGGAAAATTAGGGCTTGGGTTAGGTGGCTCTTAGCTATAAATCACAGCAAACTCAGGTGGAAACTTCTGCCTCTCTGTTCATCTGGCCCATGCCACTCCTTTGCTAGTCATCAGGTGAGGTTTTGGCTCCTGGGGAAGACTGAGAACTGTGACTTTAAGAATCAGGAGCAGGGGGAATGCTGACATTTTCCCAGATGCTGGAGCCAAGGAGCTGTTGAGCTGTGAGGTCATGCTCAGAAAAAGAGACGGTTGTCCCATTAGCTCACTCTCAGCCGTGCTGGCGAGGCTCAGGGCGGGTATATGGGGAGCAGGTGGCTCTGGCTGACATCAGTGATGTGGATGGGCTGCAGGCTGTGCTCCTCCCTGGCCCTAGCTGGATCCTTCCCTTTGCAAAAGCCACCGGACACCCAAGGAGAAGAGCATCCCAGGTAGAAGGTGGTTGGAAATTTTTCACTAAATAAGCATTTTTTTATTATTGAGAGGGGATCTGATCAATGCTCAGCAACAGCTAAAGGGTGGAAGGGTGAGAGGATGGGGCCAGATCAGCAGTGGTGCCCAGTGACAGAACAAGGGGCAGTGGGCACAAAGTGGAACCCAGGAGGTTCCACCTGAGCAGAAAGAGAGAATTCTTTGTTCTGAGGGTGCTGGAGGCCTGCAGCAGGTTGCCCAGAGAGGTTGTGGAGTCTCGTTCTCTGCAGAGATTCCAATCCTAGCTGGGCGCTGTGCTCCTGGGCAAGCTACTGTGGGTGTCCTGCTTCAGCAGCACGGTTCAACTGGATAATCTCAAGAGGTCCCTTCCAATTCCCACCATGCAGGGATTCTGGGATTTATTTTTAAGTAAATAATTATTGTAGCTAAATGGGAAGCTTCTGGTGGAAAATGGATGGGGATTTTTTTTTTTTATCTTAAAGAATCTTTTAAACTGGAAAATGGAAATGTTTAAACTAACACCTAAAAGCCAGGCATAACAAGGAGGCAGTGTTTAGATGAATTTAAACAAGCACAATTACACTGAACCATTACTCTTTGCAAGAGCGATCAGTAGCTCCTGAGCAATTGGGCTGTTGAGTGGAGGCTGAGTTCTGGGTAACAATGACCTGGAGACAACAAAATCATGTAGCTGGCAACACAACCTCCATGTCCAACTTCCACATGCATGTATGTGTGCTGACAGCACAGTCCTGTGCCCAGAGCTGATCGAAGACACAGGACTTGAGAGGTCCTGTAGAACTGCATTGATCTCTACAACTCCCTGAAAGGAGGTTTCAGTGAGCTAGGGTTGGTCTCTTCTCCCCAGCAACAAGTGATAGAAGGAGAGCAAATGGCCTGAAATTGTGCCAGGGGAGGGTTAGGTTGGAGATGAAGAAAAATTTCTTTGCTGCAAGAGTGGTCAGGGATTGGTACAGGCTGCCCAGGGAGGTGGTGGAATGCCCATGCCTGGAGGTGTTCAAGAAACCTGTGGCCATGGCACTCTCGGATATGGTTTAATGGGTTGATGGTTGGACTGGATGATCTTGGAGGTCTTTTCCAGCTGAAACAATTCTATGATTCTATGACCAGAGGTAGTTTTGCTCCCAGGTTGTATCAGTAGTCATTGCTCATGTGGCTGGAGCATTTGTGTACAGATCTGCAAAGAGAGGTTTGTTTTTTTCCAAGCTTTCTGCCGCCTAGTCCTAAATTTCAGGGTTTGTGCTTGCCTTGCAAGATTTGTTCAGGAATATCATCACCCCAACCCACACTCATTTCTGTTTGCACCAAGCCTCAGGCAACTAGCAGCATCTACTGCATGCTGTGAGTTATTTATACAGGGAAACTGCAGATTGTGCTGCCCCTGGACGTGCATCAGAGTATCAGTGGTGGAAAGGAAAGGAATAGAAGCAAATCCATTCTACTAATGCACAAATGTCTACAGGGGCTTGGTGCTGCAGTTTCTGATTTCAACAAAAGGGCTTCTTGCCTCAAAAGCTAAAGAAAACATCAGAATCTGATGTTTTTCTTGAGTGCCGTGAACAGATTAAGAACAAAATGCAAAGGTGCATTCAACTGGGTTGGCAGGTTGCTTGAACTTGATCGGTGCTGTGATGCTCTAGGATTATTTCCACAGGCTCCAGATGATCAAGTGAAAGTGTGTCAGATGTCACAATCCTTGCATAGGACCATCCAGTCCAACCCCCCTGCTAAAGCAGGGCACCCGCAGCAGCTTGCCCAGGACCCCAGGACCACAGTGCCCAGCTGGGAGACTCCACAACCTCTCTGGGCAGCCTACTGCAGGCCTCCAGCACCCTCACAACAAAGAAGTTTCTCCTCCTGTTGAGATGGAACTTTCTGACTTCCAGTCTGTGCCCACTGCCCCTTGCCCTGGCACTGGGCACCACTGAACAGAGTCTGGCCCTGGCCTCCTGCCACCCACAGCTCCTTTAGCTCTTGCTGAGCATTGCTCAGCTCCCCTCTAGGCTCAGCAGCCCCGGAGCTCTCAGCCTTTGCTCTGCAGAGCTGCTCCAGGCCCCTCAGCACCTTTGTAGCCTCCACTGGACTCTCTCCTGCAGTTCCCTGTCTCTCTGAACTGGGGAACCCAGGACTGGCTCCAGCACTCTGGATGTCGCCTCACTCTTGATCTTCTCAACCAACCCTGAGGACATGGCTCATGCCTCCATGCTTCCATCAAACCTTAGGTTAAATAGCTTTTTTTTCTGAGCAGGATTATGGCTGGGAGCAGAGCTGTGTTGCTGGCTGTGGCCTTGGCTACCCTCCACCAGCTGCCATTCATCCCTGGGGATATCAGTGAGCTGCTGTGATTTCTGGCCCAGGAGTTTAGCATCTCAAGACCTGCGATAGACAAAACCTTTAATTTGCATGAAAATGTTCCACACAACATCTAATACTGGGGATGCCATTTGGTAAATGGCCTTGTCGTTTATGCCACAAATGCTTGGCACATTGGCTCCTCCACAACCGGGGGTACAATGCCATAACTTCTCGTTGCTCCTCCCCCCATCTGCTTGTGATGTTCATGCTGGGAGGAAAAAAAGAACCCAAGAGAAAGCCCAAAAAACATTAATGTCATAAAGACTGGCCCCATCTCATCAAGCTAAATATGAACAATGGCAGAATGATTACAGAAGAGCTGAACCAAAATTGCTTAACCATCGAGCACTCATCATTAATAGCTTGTTATTGGCACGGCTGATGTGTGTTGCTATCACACACTGCACCCAGCCAGTACATAAATGTTTGCTTTAGCATATTTTTAATGTTGCTAATTTATCTGTTACTGTCACACTGGGGCTGTTAGCTTAGAACAAATGGCTGTTATTAATCACTGGAGGGCTATTAGACACCGCAGCCAGAGGTGTTAAATCAACTCAGGAGTGGCACTTGGTAGGAGTATTCAAAGAGAAATTTGCAGCTGCCTGGGTACTGGTCGTGTGGTTAACACCTCAGAGACACAGGGAGCCTGCAGATACTGCTCCTGTGTGCCCAGTTCAACCAGTGGAAATGGCTTTCTCTGAAGGGCAATTTCAGTTTCAGGCTCTCTTTATTGTGAAGTTGTTTTGGGGAAAAAGAAAAAAAAAAAAACCAAGAGGTAAAGAGAAGGAGGAAAAACTTTGCAACTGCTAGAGTCCAGTAGTGGAGTGTTTATACCTGGGTATGGTTTCCCCTTGGCAGAGTTCGGTTTGCTCTCCCTGTGTTGTCACCCTGCTAACCTGCTGATGTTGAGAGGACATCAAGACCCGCAAGCTTGCTTGTCTTGAGGATGAGAAGAGGCTAATTCTTCCTGCTAAGCACCACTTCCTTCTGTCGGATGCAGACCATTACCCTTTGACACCTCTCCTTCAGTTTTGGTGGGGTTTTTTTGGTGTGTTTTTTGTTTGTTTGCTGTGTTTTGGGTTTTGTTTTGTCCCCAGCATGTGCTGCTCGCTGGGTCCAGCCAAGAAAGCTGAAAGCTCTCTTCCCAGCACCGAGCTGCGTGCGGTGGCTGCCACAGCAGAGGCTGTGCTGCTATTCAGCCAGACTGGGACAGGCTGAGACCTAGGCAGGAGAAACTGAATTACATTCAACAAGGTCAAGAGCAGAGTCTGGCACCTGGGAAAGAACAACCCAGGATAGGTTGGGGACTGAGCTGCTGGAAGGCAGCAAAGGGGAAAAGGCTCTGGGGATGCTGGTAGATGGGAGGTGAGCATGAGCCAACAATGTGCTCTGGCAGCCAGGAAGGCAAATGCCATTCTGGGGTGGATTAGAAGGGCTGCGCTTAGTAGGTTGAGAGAGGTTCTCCTGCAACTCTCCTCTGCCCTGCTGAGACCTCATCTGGAGTACTGTGTCCAGTTCTGGGCCTCCTGGTTCAAGAGGGACATAGAACTGCTGAAGAGAGTCCAGCACAGAGCCACAAAGATGCTGAAGGGAATGGAACAGCTCTGTTAGGAGGAGAGCCTGAGGGAGCTGGGGCTGGGAGCTTGGAGAAGAGGAGACTGAGAGGTGACCTCAGCAATGGTTCTCAATATGTGCAGGTGAGTGGCGGGAGACTGGAGCCAGCTCTGCTGGGTGATGCCCAGGGACAGGAGAAGAGGCAATGGTGGAAGCTGAGGCAGAGGACGTTCCACGGAAACATGAGGAGGAATTTTTTTCCCTGTGAGGGTGACAGAGCCCTGGAACAGGCTGCCCCAGGGGCCTTGTGGAGTGGCCCTCTCTGGAGATATTCAAGCCCTGCCTGGATGTGTTCTTGTGTGATCTGGTCTAGGTGATGCTGCTCTGGCAGGGTCTTGGACTGGATGAGCTTTGGAGGTCCCTTCAGCCCCTGAGATGTCTGAGATGAAGCTGTGTTGAGTGAAGCACCCTGGAATTGGACAATGTCCAAAGAGTCCTTCTCTAAAACATGGCAGGCTTGTTGCAGCTAACCCAGTCTGGCAGTATTCTGCAGTCTTGACGAAAGAGCATCCTGGGGATGGGGGAAAAAAGAGTGCAACTCAGGTCATCAGGAAGTGCTTGGTCAGCTCTAGTTTGCTCTCTCTTTGTAGAATGGTGATAGCAATGGGAAAAGGAGCAATGGTTTGAAACTGGAGCAGGGCAGATTTAGGTAGGATTTCAGGAAGAATTTCTGCACAGTGAAGATGGCGGAACACTGCAACAAATTGTCCAGGGATGTGGTTGAGGCCCCAGCCCTGGAGACATTCAAGGTCAACCTTGACATGGGCCACCTGCTTTAATTGGAGGTGTCCCTGTTGGCTGCAGGGAGGGTTGGACAAGGTGAGCTCTGAGGGTCCCTTCCAACCCAATGCTTCAGTGGTCTTGTGTGGTGAAGTGGCAAAGAGACATCCCAGTTCCTCCTGCCCTGAAAATCAAGCAAAGCATCTATCCCAGTCTGTATTCTCTGCCTGCTCAAGTGAAACGTCTCTTTACTGTTGAAGGTGAGATTGGCCAAAGTACACACCACCAACAGGACTCTTGACCTGCCCTGGGAGAAACATCAGTCCAGCACAGACAGCTGGAAAACTCCACGTGATGGCAGGCAACTGGAATGATGGGCTCATACCTGGACATAGAAAATGGTATGGAGGTGCCTTGCCCTCATTCAGCACAGCCCCAGTACAATGCTGGAGCATGCTGTTATTTAGTTACAAGGTGTTTGTGGCCAGAAGAGTGGGGTGGATTGATCCTCTGTGTAGCTCTGTAACTGTGTATAACTAGGAAGGTGCTGAGAGCATGCACCTGGGTACTTTTAGCTGCAGGACACCAACGACCAGCTCAGTGTCCTAGTAAAGCTGAGCTCAGTTTGTCCCCATCTACATCTGCCCTCCAGGTCAGAGGCAGCCTGGAGCCTTTGCTGAGGGAGCTCTTAGCTGTGAGCCAGATGTGTTTCAGAGGAAAGAACAGTGACTGAAACTTTTTCTGGAGGAAAGAGGGATGTCCTCTGCCCCTAGGATAAAGCCACACCTTTTCATGCTGGGAATCCAAAGTAGAAGTCCTCAGGCAAGGGACTGTTCAGCCTGAGGAAGAGGAAGACTGAGGCCCACAACCACCTCCTCACCAACAGACGTCCTTTACCACCCCATCTCTCATTCCGCATCCCTTTGAACCCAGCGTGGTTACAGGATAAAAAAACATTCTTCATCATCTGGGAGCAATTAGAGAAGAATCCATCCCTTTCCCTGTGTCAGAGAATGCAGTGAAGAAAAGAGACAGTGAGAAACAGAGCCGGGAAGGTAGACCTCAGCTAAAGACCACAGGTAGGCCATCTTCCAGCAAAATCCAGGTAAAGCTAAATTAACTCTAAATAAACTCTCTTGTGGTACAGCCTCACCTATCAGTTCCAAAGTCACAGCACCGCTGCCTTTAGGAGAGTTTTTTTCTCTTGCAATTAGTGTTCTGCATCAGTGACTTTTGGGTCCCTGAGGTTCAGCTGCCTCTCCACACGCGTGCCAAACGTAAGGTAACACTGCAGGAAGCTGTGCTTGTGCATACAGAGGAGAACAGACCTCCCTTTCTACTCTCAGAAAGGGTTTGGGTGTGATTTATGAGCCTGCAGAAGGAGCGTGGAATAGCAGAGACGAACAAAGGCGTGGCCAGGGAACGGCAGGACAAGGAGAAATCCAGGAGCCTTCCCAATTAATTAGTGGAACAACAGAGCTGACACAAAGTGATGTGAGCTCAGGGTAGATCCTGCCAGCTTCAGGTGCAGAGGTATATTTGTTCGTGGCTCAGGGTTTTTGTCCCCCTGCTGACAGGGTGATAATTCAGTCCTGTAAAGGAGCAAATTATCACTGCCTCCTTAGCATTAATTTCCCTCCCCAACAGACACCCATAAAAAAATGAAAGCTTTCTCCTCGAGACCTTGGCATGGAGAATTTCCCCTGGCAGGTCATGAGTTATGACTCTATCTCCAAAGACATCCTGTAAATAACATGTCAGGATCTTAATTCATTAAATAAATCTAATAGCTTACCCAGTCCACAAGGAGCTGCATCTCTAGTGCTTCTCCTCAGAGGGCTCTCAGTGCTCCCTCTCCTTTCAGGCCTGTGCCAAGAGCATCACTGAAGGTTCAGAAAGGACCTCTGGAGATCATCCAGTCCAACCCCCCTGCTAAAGCAGGAGCACCCACAGCTGCTTGCCCAGGAGCACAATGTCCAGAGAAGGAGACTCTCTGGGCAGTCTGCTCCAGAACTCCAGCACTCTCACTACGAAGAAGTTTCTCCTCCTGCTCAAATGGAGCCTCCTCAGTTCCATTTTGTGCCCCTTGTTCCATCCCTGGGTACCACTGATGAGAGTCTGTCCCCATCCTCTTGCCCCCTACACTGTAGCCATCACTTTTGGAGAAAGAGCCTTACCAAGTACTGCTGTGTGTGTTTCTCCTTTCTATCTGGGAACTTCCACACTTGAAGCTACCTGCTCTACAGTCACTTCTGTGCATGTGGTTTCTGATCTTGTGATGAAACCCTTTGTCCTGGGTCAGGGCTGGGCTTGTCACCAGATGAGTGCCAGAGGCTCTTCATGAAGCGCCCTGCTTCTCAAAGGGAAGGAGGGAGACAGACTGATGAGGAGGGAAAGAAACTAACTCAGCTGGGATGGAAAGAACAGTGCCATGGAATACAGACAAGGACACAAACCAAGGTGGAACCCACCCCCTGATGGCACTGATGGCACCATCAGCACCACTGCTGCTGGAGCAGGCAAGCCCCGGCCTGAACTCAGCAGCAGATGGGAACTAGATTTTGTAAATTGGTTCAAGAACACAGAGATGGGGAGAGAAGACAGAAGGGACAGAGTTGTGGGCAGATTCAATACTGTTGCTGTGGTTCTCAAGGCTGTTAGAGCTTCCTCAGACCCTTTGGACTTCCTTGGGTAAGGTGTCCCTGTGGTGCTCAGCATTTGCCTTGACTCTAGTTCCTCAGTTTTGTGAAGAACACCACTGACAGAAGTGGTGTTGAAGAGTCCATCCCTTTGCTCTAAGGCCAACTGAGATCTTTCATGTGCCTTTGAAAGAAAAAGAAAAAACCCTGAAACCATGAGAGATCTTACCCTCCAGCAGAGAGCTTGCGTGAGCAGGAGAGAGGCTGTGGAATACTTTCATTCTACAAGGAAATGCTGAACTGCTGGTGAATATAGTAATTAATCCTGTGAATACAGTAATTAATCCTGTAAGATCTGCTGGAGCCCTGTGGAATGTTTGCTTCTGCTGTAATTCATGCTGAAAGAGGGAAATTTTGCAGGGATTGCTTTCATTTCTAGCCAGGTAATGTCCCCACTTCATCTTCTCCTTTTGGATTAAAGCAAAAGAGCAGAAGAAAATGAACTTCCTACGGGACTAGTTCAGGGGGTGCTTCACTACAGAGCACACTTCACTTGGTGTTATCTTGCTGTATGAGACACAGGACATTGGAGAGGTCTCTAATTTATTGCTGGTTTGGGCACTGACACTGTGGCAGGACCTCCAGTTTGTTTTCTCTCTTCCACTCTCTTATTCCTTCTCTCATTCCTTCTCTTCTTTCTCTTATTCCTTCAGCCCTTACTTCTTTTTTGCTCCCCCTTCTTTTCAGCCTTAGGAGGAAGGGATGAGAAGGAAAAAACTCAGTCAGAAGGAGGCTTTCTGGTTTTCCTTGTCCAGATTCAAGAGCCATTCTGTGCCAAACCCACTGCCATGAGTCCATACTAGCAACACACCAGGACCCCTTGTACAGCAAGGGCTGGAGCAGCCTTCCTCTGGTGTGGGGAGGGGTGCAGCATCACTGAGCCCCACATTCCCAGAACAGCCCTGAGCTTCTCTGAGCCCCAGCAATTCAACCCCCAAACAGTTCTCCAGTTTCTCATTAAATGATGAAAGTAAGAGCTTTCCTTCTCCCTCCCAATTTATATTTATATAT
Source organism: Psilopogon haemacephalus (assembly GCA_013396835.1). Lineage (NCBI taxonomy): Eukaryota > Metazoa > Chordata > Aves > Piciformes > Megalaimidae > Psilopogon > Psilopogon haemacephalus. The sequence goes on from VWZI01007636.1 coordinate 19,859, forward strand.
ATAATTCCCCCCCCCTCCCTTAAACAGCAAAGTTAGCAGGGAAATTTTGCAGGGAAGGAGCTGCTCCTTTTTCATGGCCCCTGATTAGGCAAGACAATGGGATTAGTTCAAACCCGGCTGAGAGGCCTTGGTGACTCCTTTGCTAGCTAAATTGCAGTGGAGGGTGGATAATGGGAGATTGATTAGGGTTAATAGACTTATTTTTACAGGTCAGGCCGCATAGCACTCTGGGTTGTGGTGCTCCAACACATATTATTGCAAGCCATAAATCAAGTGGCCTGGAGGGACTTCAGGGCTCCCTTTCTCCGAATTGTTGGTGAACAATTGACTTTTGTCTCCCTGTTGCTAGTGCCTCTGCTTCTTTGGCAGGGCCTGATCCTGGGGGTGCTAAGCAACTCCTCCCCAATAGCCAAGCACCTTGCAGAGCTGTGGAGAGGAGCCTGGTCCTTGGCACTCCACAGGATCCAGCCCCAAAAGCATAAATGGGCTGAGCTTGTTAAAGGTTTCTGCTTGGGGATGAATGGGAACCTTCAGACAAGCTCTGTGGGACTCCCAGGTTTGTTTTCTGTCATTTCTAAGGTTACTGAGTGTGTTCCAGCAGCTGGAACAACTGTGCTGGGCTGCCAATCCTGCTTCTGCTCCATCAAAGTACCTCCAGACGGGAGGTTTCCAAAGTAGTGGAGCAGGAAGGAGTGGCGAGGGGGGCAAGGAATTCCCACAGGGCTTTCAGGCTGTTTTGGCTCCAGCTTCTAAACGTGACTAGAGACAGCACAGGAAACATCAAAGCTGATTGTAAGCCAATGAGAGCTCCACTTGAATTGCACTGGCAGGTCAGTGTTAAGCAGGGTTATTGTATGTAGCATAGAATCACAGAATTGTGTCTGTTGGAAAAGCCCTCTAGGATTATCCAATCCAATCACCAACCCAACACCACCATGGCCACCAAACCATGTCCCAAACTGCCATGGCCACAGGTTTCTTGAAGACCTCCAGGGATGGGGACTCCATCACTTCCCAGGGCAGCCTGTTCTAATCCCTGACTGCTTTTGCAGCAAAGAAATTTTTTCCTCATCTCCTGTTCCAGTAGGAGGTGTCCCTGCCTGTGGCAGGGATTGGAACTAGATGATCTCTGAGGTCCCTTCCAACCTTAGCCATTCTTTGATTCTCCCCTGGCACACTTTCAGGCCATTTTCTCTCATCCTATCACCTGGTAAGAGGGAGAAGACCTGATCTTGGGGAGAATATCTGCTGTTGCACACATAGCTTTCATTTAGAGAATCACTGAATCACTCATGTTGGAAAAGACCTTAAGGATCATCAAGCCCAACCAGTAGTTAACTCTACCAAGTCCACCACTAAGCCATAACCCCAAGCACCACATCAGCATGGCTTATGAAAACCTCCAGGGATGGTGACCCAACCACTCCCCTGGGTAGCCTGTTCCAATCCACGACCACTCTTGGAGCAAAGACATTTTTCCTCATCTCCAACCTAAACCTCCCCTGGTGCATCTCAAGGCCATTTCCTCTTGTCCTTTCACTTGATCCTAGGGTGAAGAGACCAACCCCCACCTATCACCATCTGTTTGCTGTTGGTTGCTGAACACTGAGGGTTTGAGGGTTGGCTCCATCAGGTCTAAACCTTACTACAGTGAGCAGGAGATGTTTCCAGCACAATAACTACCTCAAGGGAAAGTGTCCTGTTTGCCAAATCACCGTTTTTCCACAGGGAAATGAAGGCTTCTGCTGTTTTCCTCCCTCTTGCTGCTTTTTGCTCCTTCCCACATAGCTGCTGTCACATCTAAACTTCTTCATGATTCTTTTCTGAGAAAAGAGATGCAGTTTATGGAGTCATAGAATTGTTTTGGTTGGGCAAGACCTCTAAGATCACCAAGTCCAACTGTCAAACTAACACCATCATGGTCATTAAGCCATGTCCTGGAGTGCCATGTCCACAAGTTTCTTGCACACCTCCAGGGATGGGGACTTCATCTCCTCTCTGTGCAGCCTGTTCCAATTCCTGACCACTCTTGCAGCAAGCAAATTTTTCCCAGTTTCCAGTCTAGCCCTCTCCTGGCACCATTTCAGGCCATTTCCACTCTCCTATCACCTGAGAGAAGAGACCAAGCCCCAGCTCACTGCAACCTGGTTTTGGGGAGCTGGAGAGAGTATCTTGTTGGAGATTAATCAGGGCAAAGAGGTTTAACTCCTAAGCACTCCTTCAGGGCTGCCTGCTGCAGTGTCAGTGTGGGAGCTGCCCTGTGAGGAGCTGATCTCTCCCACTTTTCTAGGCCCTCCCTGCTTTCTGCACCTTGCCACACAGGTGCTAATTGAAGCTCCACGCGGACAATTTTTGGGCTCTGACAGGATAGGTGAAGGCTTTGTCAGAATGATCTTCTCCAGAGAGGACAGAGGATTAATTCCAGCATGGATCATGTGTTGTGCACTTGTAGGGATGTGAAAACAAAAGCAGGCAGAAATAAATGAGAGTGCGTGGGGATGTGCAGAGCTGCGGCTGTGGGATCTCTGCTGTCACTGTAAGCATAACAAATATCCTAGCAGCTTGTAGCACCTTTTGTCCAAAGATGATGAAGTACTGCACAAAAACCAAAACAAAACCCAAAACACCAAAAAACAACCCAAAGAAGACTTTCAGTGCACCAGAGCTGTGTCTCTGTGTAGCTGCTGTCTGCATTTGTGAATCTGAGTTGGCAAGCAGCTAATTGATGTACCTGGGATCGTCTGATTGATCAGTGGTGGAGGTCTTGGAGTTCAAAGCACCTTCACTCCCTGGATAGGTCTGGCAACATCAAGGGCTTCAGTGCAATTCATAATCCCTTTCCTGATCTAAAGCACCGTTTGCATCATAAAGAATGTTGGGCATCCGGCCAGAGGTATTTATCATGAAAACATGGAATGGGTTGGAAGTGACCTTAAAGATCATTCAGTTCCAACCCCCTGCCATGGGCAGGGACACCTTCCACTAGCCCAAGTTGCTCAAGGTCACATCCAACCTGGCCTTGAACACCTTCAGGGCTGAGGAATCCACAATCTCCCTGGGCAACCTGTTCTGATATTTGCCACATCACATTTTGCAACATCAAATGGTCTGTCCTAAGAAGACACAAATGTCTGTCCAGCACAAACTGCCCAGAGGCATGGAAATCCCACACACCAAATGGAATGAGAGCTTAATCCCAGTATGGCACCCTGCATTGGAAAATCCTGGGGTGAGCCCTGGGAGGAACAAGCACATTTGGTTGCAGAGTCACAGGTTCACAACTTGCGCTGGGTTGAAATGTGACCCTCAAAGCTCATCTTGTGCAATCTCCTGCAGGCAGCAGGGACACCTCCAACCTAAGCAGGCTGCACAGGGCCACATGAAGTACGATCTTTAATGCCTCCAAAGACAGAGTCTCCACCACATTCCTGGGCAACTTGTTGCAGTGTTCCACCATTCTCATTGTAAAGAACTTCCTGTAGTGAGGTTCCCAGAGCTGGACACAGCAGTTCAGATGAGGTCTCAGCAGGGCAGAGCACAGACGCAAGATCTCCTCTGGCCACTCTGCTTTGGATTCAGCCTCGGCTTCCATTGGCCACCTGGGCTGCAAGTACCCATTGTTTGCTGATGTCCTGCTTCTCAGCCACTGAGAAGCCCCTGCAGCCTGCCCTGGGTGACTTGTGTTTTCTCCAGCCAGGGTCACAGTGTGGAAGGCACATGCTGAGCAAAACTGTCAAGGTGCTTAACTTATGGCTGGGGTAGTTTGGAGCAGCCTTTTTTTGGTTGGTTTTCCTCTCCTTTCTTGGCCAGAAGCTTTAGCTGCTCTGCCACTCTGCTCATGTACAAGGCACCTCAGATATCTCCTTGTGAATGGTCCTGAGGGATCTTCACACCCAAAAACATCCTTGCAAACAGCACTTCCCTCTTGTGAATGCTTGCTAAAATGAGCCCTGCTGGAATGTGTTTGCATTTCTTTATGCAAATTGAGGACTGCAAATACTTTTTGGCAGTTGAGTCCTGGCTCACAGCAGTGAATCAACGAGAGAATTAGGTGAAGCTGATGACAACTTTCTAACAACAACCAACCCAGGCAGATCAAGCATGTGTCTCACTTGTTATGTCTTCACTACAAAAGGAAAGGTGGAAATGATGAACTGGAGGCATCTACCTCAGTGAATGTGGTGAGGTAGATAATGTTACCCAGACATGGCTGGCTTGGCTGGGCCTCAGCCACATCTATCTAGGCAAAATCTGTAATTCTTTGTCTAGACAATGATCTCACAACAAAATAATTAACTTTAATTAGCTGTTCTGATGAAAAACCAAACCTTCTTGTGTAAGGGAGACAAAGCCACAGCACTTATGAGCTGCGATAACAAACTTGGTGTGCAGGAACACAACAGATAGGGAAGGGGGTGGCAAGAAAAGGAGGATTTTGTTTCAGGGTGTCAGGCAGCTATTTCAGAGGCTGGCAAGCACCTGCCTTTGTAAACAGGGTGAAAGGCAACGTTTGCACCTCTCTACCCACAGCTCTCCTCGAGGGGAAGGAAGGACCTGGAGAATTCCTCTGTGAGCTTTGCTCATTGCACCCTGGGCTAAAAGTTGCAATGGGGAGAGATGAATGAAAAGCCACATGGCCATGTGATAACGAGCCACCAGGGGCTGTGGTGGTAAAGTGCCGTTGGGGAGAGGACAAGATTCAAGTCATCCCTGATATCCTTGCAGGACCAGAGAGCCAAACCTCTACCCTTCCAGAGATAAGGTAACAATCAAGGAAATCACACAATGATTCCTGACTGTGAGGGACTTCTTGGCCTTTTAAATGTGCTTGTCCCCCCTGTCCTGGGTGCTGGTGAGATTGCTCCTTCAATGATGAGTTCAGTTTTCAGCCACTCATTCCAAGAACGATATTGAGGTGCTGGAGAGTGTCCAGAGCAATGAAGCTGGTGAAGGGTCTGGAGAACAGGCCTGGTGAGGAGCAGCTGAAGGGAATGGGATTGTTTAGTCTGGGTAAAAGGAGGCTGAGTGAATAAAATAGGATCTCAGTGAGACTGCAGTGATTTGATATCTGTGCTCCAGACATTAACAGAGCCCTCGCTGGACACAGACACTCAGCTTTACACGGAGACAGAGCAAGACTGAATTATCTCCCAGTCCTGCTGCTGTCATTCTCTGCAGCATTGGTGTTTTCTCACAGATGCTTCTTTGATGCTTCTTTGATGCTGCCTGTGAATATCCATGTGTAACTTGCCCACCACAGCAGGGTCAGAGCAGCTGGAAAGGAAGTAGGAGGGGGCACAGCGGGGAGAGCAGACAAACGTCATCTGCTCTGCTAGCAACTGCCAGGAAAGTGCAAAAGGAAGCAAATCTGCGAAGCGAGGTTCTGTGTGATTAGTGCTGTTTGCATATGGATGAGCAACTCAGCTGAAGCAGTGCTGCTCTGCAAATGCGTTTACATGCTGCTGGTGCCAGCCTGAGGCATGCAAGTGCCTGTTTCTCCCCAGCACCATCACTGGAGTTCCCTTAGCAGCAAACTGGGGCTCTGGCTGCAGCACTTTCCCAGCTGCATCGAGCTCTGCCACCACACCCTGAGCTGCAAAGTGCTGGGAAAGACTGAAGCTGGGGCTGAGTTTGTGCCCACGGTCTTTAGGAGGTTTAAGTGCTCAAGCACCTAACCAAGGTCTTGTAATGACAGGATGAGGAGGAATGGGTTTGAACTGGCAGAGGGGAGATTAATACTGGATGTTAGGAGGAAGTTCTCTGCAGTGAGGGTGGTGAGATACTGGCACAGGTTGCCCAGGGAGGTTGTGGAGCACAGAGTCACCCAATGTTATCTTTGATCACACTGGGTGATTCTGTGCTCCACAACCTCCCTGGAGGTATTCAAGGCCAGGCTGGATAAGGCCTTGAGTGACTTGTTATAGTGGGAGGAGTCCCTGCCTGTGGTGGGGGGTTGGAATTGGCTGAGCTTTGAGGTCACTTCCAACCCAAACCATTCTATGATTCTAAGCAGGGCCTCTAATCACTCCTTCACACAGACCTTCTGCAGGTGATAGAGACCTTGTAGAGCTAAACCTTGCCCTCTTGAGACACCTGTCTCTCTGCACTGACCATGATGGCAGCCAAAACCTTTACTAGAGGTTTCTGACTCCCAAGCCTGAAGTGGGGTGTTTAGGCAGGTGCAGAAGGTCTGTGGCACAGAGGAAAGCCAAGGAATGTTGCAAAATGAAAGGCAGCCAGTCTGGAAAGGGCAATCCAAGGAGCATGTCTTGGCTGGCTGAGTGGCTTTTGGTTCTGAGGGCTTTGGTGTGGATGAAGGAGGTTTGGGTTGGTGATAGGGATGATCTTGAGTTCACTGACCTGCAGTGGGTGCAGAAGGAAAGAGCTGGGGCGGCGGGCAGGGGGAAGTCAGTGTGTTTGAACATGGCTACCACGCTTGCGGTGTCTTAGGTTTATCTCATTTAGTGTAATACTGTGAAACTGTCACAAACTATTACCCAGCCCATGACCTGCAGGCCCTGGTGCCAAGCTTCACCAGAGTCCATCCACAGGTATCCACCTGCCACCGCTGAAAGCCTGATCTTCTTTGGCCTGTGTCAGAGGTGTCACAGTGTCTTCTTCCAGGCCATTGAGTTTATTCTCATGAACAGTGGCAATAAGGCTGCTCTGCTTCATCCAATCTCCTGGTGCTGTCCCTAGGTCCTAGGAGAGGTTTCTTTCCAGAGAGAAGACCCAGAACCACCCTGCCTCTGGTTGTACTCCCAAGGGATGTCCCTGAGATATGAGTGGAAGGAGATGAAGGTTTTCCCTTTTCTCCTGACTCAGCACTCACACCAACTGCAGCACATGGAACGTGCATTGTGGGGACACCTCTGCTCCCCTTCAAAGGACCTCATGAAACACATTTCAGCTTTCCTGTCAACTGTTGCACGGACTCAGATCATTCATTAAAGATGAGTTTTGATCAGACTTCCCTTGGGAGGGACCTCTCAGTAGTCAGCTTGAACAAGGGAGGGACAAAACAAGAGAGAAAGGAAGAGACAAGATGAGGAAATCATAAGAGGCTTTAAGCAGTGCCCTTCATTAATATCTTCAATAAACAACCATGTCCATCTGAATATTGCTTTCTCTTACCCACCCATTGCTATCATTTAGCTGTATGCCACATGAAAGCCCCCTTGTCATGAAGCCATTTCAACTCCCAACCCAAGTTAATATAGTAGCACTCATCTCATTTGCATTTTAATGGCCAGGCTCCACTTTTCAGCTAAATGACTGCACTTCATCAAAGGATTGCTTCCTTCTGACTCTAATGCTGCTCTGCCATGTGGGAACTGGGGAGTGGGATGGTGGGAAAAAAGGCCCTGCAAAGCCAACCCACTGGGTTCAAGAGTAGCAGCCCTGCTCTGTACAACTTTGCCTCATAATGAGGAGGAGGAAAAACCACCTGAAAATGTGCTGGCTACTTCTCTTTGTGCTGGAGGGAGATGCTGGGATGTCATTTCACTCCTATTTTGTGTGCATGGACTCCGCTGCTCCAGGGAACATGGTTGAGGGCTCTAAGTGGCCCAAAATGAATGAGGATAGAAATCCACAGGGTTTCTCTGTATCCAGGCTTTGAATCTTCATTGTGTAGCTGAAATCTTGTTCTAATGTTAGGCCAATTTCTCCTGGAGATGGGATTGGATCCAGCATCCCTGACTCAGAGAATGGGGTAACTTGATGGCCACACTGTAAGCCTCTAGGGTTGAAAAGATGAGAATACAAACATCAAAACGCAATTACCCTTCTCTTCCAGAGGCTGGAAGATGTGCAAAGCTGCACATGGTGGCAAATTTAGACAGAGGAGGCAGGAATGCAAAATGCAGCCTGCATGGCAAGGAGCGGGGACATCTGCAACTAGAGCAGGTTGCTCAGTCCCCAAACAACCTGATCTGCAATGGTTCCAGAGGTGGAGCTGGGCTGTAGCCCTTCTGGAGGGGCACTGAGGAGAGAATCTGATTAGTCAGGTCCCTCAATGCTGATGCAGGTGGCTGCAGAAGTACTGGTGAAGAATCATTAAGGTTGCAAAAGGCATCTGAGAAATCTGAGTTCAGCCATCAACCCAATACTACCCTAACCCTGTGTCACATCTAAGTGTTTTTTGAACACCTCCAGGGATGAGGATTCCACCACTTTCCTGGGCAGCCTGTTCCAATCCCTGATCACTCTTGCAGGAAATAAATTTTTCCTGCTATACAACCTAAACCTCCTCTGGTGCAACTTGAGGCCATTTCCTTTCTTCCTGTCTCTTTTACTTGAGACCCATCGCTAGGACCTTGTGGCATCTGCTCCTTGCTCACAAATCCCTGATGCACTGAAATGGCTGATCCACACCTTTCACTGGCCTGCTAATGGCCCACCTCCAGCCAATGGCGTGGACTCAACCTGCTACTCATCAACATTTTAATAATTGCACTTCTTACCACACTTCAACTATTTCACAAGCATTGGCTCTGGATCCCCTGAACGTGCCTGAAATAATTCCTCAGGTATACAGAAACAGTCCTGCATTCCTCCTTGGTTATATATAATGCTGCTGAAGCCTGGGATGGTTATGGCTGGCTGTGTTTATGGCACCAAATCTCTTCTGCCTTGCCCAGGATTTGAGTTGTGTAACTGATGTGGGCTGGCCAAAAAGCTGAAGCATCCAGGAAGGCTTAGTGGTTGCTCCTGTGAGCCTTCAACCAGAAGCTCTTTGCAGTGTGCTGCACATAGCCATGCTTCTTGAAGTTGTGGCAGGGAGTACAGCTCCAAGAGCACTCCTTGAGGAGTATCCCTTTGCTGTGGTGTTTTGTACATACAGGTGCTCTCGGTGATGCTGCTCTGGCAGGGGGGCTGGGCCAGCTGATCTTTCAAGGTCCCTCCCAGCCCCTGACGTTCTATGATTCTATGATGATTCCATACAGGGACCTGCCACTCTTGCTGAAGACTGACAGATGCTGCTGTGGCCCCTGTCCTGTTCTGTGTGATGGATGAAGGTTACAGCTCCATAGGGGTTTCCTGTGCTTTCTCCCTCTTTGTCCAACTGATGTCCTCAGATGGCAACAGATGGCCTTTTTGCTCTGACCCTCTTCCTTCTCTGTCCAGTGACTTTTAAGTGCCATTCATCTTCCTCTGTGTTTGACAGAATGGAGAGCAAGCAGGCTCACACCAGAGGGGAGATTTGTTCTCATCCTGCCTGCAGAATTGCATTTATCTAAGTAACGTTGTGGCTTGTCTTTATTGTTCACGTGGCAAAACTGGTGTGAAGGTTGTGTTAGAGCACAGAGCAGAGATCTCTTGGTCTTCATCAGGAACAGGCTCCTTCTGGAATGGAGCAAGAGGGTGACAGTCCAGGATGTGTCTTTCGGCCATTACCCTCCCAACAACAGTGGCTGTGTGATCCCTTGGTGGAAATGCCTCAGCTGGTGAAATGAGAGTGGTCTGCTGCCCTTCCTGTAGTGCTGTTTTATCTGTTGGACATATATCAGAGGGGTGTGCCACTGAAGCTGCTGCTGGAAGGCTCTCCAGAGGCAGGTGAAGCTGGAGGGGAAGTGGATGAAGAAAAACAAGTAGCAACTGAAGCAGGAGCAGATATCCCTGCTAGCACAGCTGTGGGGCCATGGAAGCATTCAAAGCATTCCTGATAGAGAGGTTTTAGCCATGGAAATTCAAGCCAAACCTCCAAGGTCTGCTTAGCTTGAGAGTGAAACCCTGGTTTGCATTATAGCTTGTGCTAGGTTTGCTTGGAGCTTTGGCTGTTGTTAATCAAACATTCCCAGAGCCTGACCTTAGTTCCAGCTTGGCAGCAGGACCTGTGCCTGGGCAGGTTTATCTTGGCTCTGCATTTCGTTGCACTCCTCTGCTTGTGGATGGTAAATCAAATGGGAGATAAGTTTGCAGAGGATCTAGACTGCAGCTAATAGAGGCATTAGGCTGCTTGTTCAGAGTTGTGCTTGAGGCAAGGTCACCTCATCTCCTCAAGGCAGCAGGGAACTCTCTGCTTGACTCCCACAGAGGATTGTGGGAGGTGGAGATGTTAAGATTGCTGCAGTATCATGAAGCATAGCTTCTGGGAGCAAGGCAATGCAGATATCCATGGCAGTAACTGTTCATTCAATCTCTGGCTTGGAATCATGGAATCACAGAATGCTCCAACCTTTCCAGGTGACGGTGGAGTTACAATGAGCTGCCCCAGCAGCCTGTCCAGATGAGTCTTGCAAATGCCCAGTGTAGAGGAATCCACCACCTCCCTTGGGAAATGATTCCAGTGCCCAACTGTTCTCATGGGGAAACATTTTCTGCTGGAGTCCCATGGAAATCTCCCCAGCAGTAACTTGTCCCCATCAGCCCTTTTCTTTTCTACAAGGCTCCTTGTCAAAAGGAAGTCTCCATCGTCCTGGTAGCCACCCTTTAAGTGCTGGTCCATGGTAATTAGGTCTGGCCTAAGCCTTCTCTGGGCTGAACAAGCCCTTAAAAAAATGCTTGTGTGCCCTTAAATACTTGCAGCCGTCTTGAAGAGGTGTGCTGAAATCTCTCTCCTGGTTAACCACCTCACTCCTACAGGTTAGCTCTGGGCAGGTTCACTCTGCCAGGGTTAAGGCAGGGGTGGGGCTCCTTGTGCTTAAACCTGCTCTCAGATATGTGTGTTCTATAAATAGTTCTCCTAAATACTCAAGCAATTCACTTTTGACTTTCTAAAGGCAGAAAAGGCCTTTGCGGTCATGGAAATAGGGGTGATTAGTGAAGGTTGTGGATGAAAAGAGGATATGAAAGTAGCACAGAAATCCTTTGATGGATCACTCACTGCTCCTGAAGCATTTTCCTCTCCTTGCCTTGCTTTTAAATTTCCTCTCTTTGTCTTGATTTTAAATTTCCCCTGTAGTGAGTGAAGCAACCTCCAAAATTTACACTCTTAAAATATTTTCCCTTGCCTTTCTCTGCAAAAATATACTTGCCCCTGAGTTGTGCTTGTCGTAAGTGGGGAAATTGTTGTGTGTGTGTGTGTGTATACATATATATATATATATAAAATCAATCCAAGAGTATTGATCTGCAACTGTTTGGGCTCCAAGGAACAATACATAGGCAAAGCAATTCATTGCCTCTAAATTTAGCTCCCAAAATCTGTGGACTCAGCAATAAGCCTTTTGCTGTGAATGCTGCTGAAGGAACACTTCTGCCTGTGCCCTAGGAATGGATCAGCCTGTGAGGCTTCCTGACTCTTGCCATTGACCAAGAGGAGTCTAAATGATTAATGAGATTAAATGCCTGAGGACTGGTTTAGGTGTCTAAAGGTAGATGTTCAGTGCTGGTTTGGACACAATGTCTTATGCAAGGTGTATGCAGTGAGCTGGCAGATGCAATTACTCTGGGGCATTCATGCCTGCAATGAAGTGTTGTCCACCTGCCTTCTGGTCACTCAAAGATGGATACTTTGGGAAACTTAAAGTGTGGCTGAGGACTTGTTTAGACATAGAACCCCCATGTTCCATGCTTAGAAACCTTGTATTTGGTGAGTTGGATCACTGCCTGTCCTGCTGACTTACCCTCAGGAGCTGGAGTCACATGGCTGACATCCAGCCCATTCTACTGCTCTTTCAAAAGAACCCTGGAATGGATTGAGTTGGAAGGGACCTCCAAGATCACAGAATCACAGAATATCAGGGACTGGAAGGGACCTCCAAAGCTCATTCAGTCCAACCCTCTGACAGAGCAGGATCACCCAGAGCAGATCACACAAGAACACATCCAGGCAGGACTTGAATATCTCCAGAGAGGGAGACTCCACAAAGCCCCCGGGCAGCCTCTTCCAGGGCTCTGTCACCCTCACAGGGAAAAAAATTCCTCCTCATGTTTCCATGGAACTTCCTATGCCTCAGCTTCCACCCCTTGCCTCTTGTGCTGTCATGGGCATCACCCAGCAGAGCCTGGCTCCAGCCTCCTGTCACTCACCTGCACATCTTTATAAACTGTCTCTACCATGGGCAGAGACACCTCCCACTGGACCAGGCTGCTCTAAAACTCATCCAGTCCTCCTTCCTTACAGGCAGGAGCCATCCACAGCTTCTCTGGGCATCTCATTCCAATACCTCACCAGCTTCATACTAAAGGACTTCTTTGTAATGTCTGCTCTAAATCTACCCTGCTCTAGTTTCAAACCATTGCCTCCTGTTCTATCACAACAGACCCTTGTAAAAAGTCCCTCTCCAGCTTTCCTGTAGACACCTTTTAGATCTCATGGGGTTTGCAGGGGTTTGAGGAGACAAATTCCATGGTCAGAATCCTCTGTGGGCAATTGGATTTGCCCACAGGGGTTTCCGTTTAGCTATTTTCATCAATGCCTTATGTCACCTCTGGTATCCTGATGCTTCCCAGTGATACTGGGCATGAGGTGGAGCTGGTATATGAAAACCCATAAAGTATTTCCAGAATCATTTGTATCCTGTGCTCATGTGGATGTTGACTGAGAACAGTTTCATCCCTCTGACAGTCCTTAAAGCTGCATTTCTGGGTCACATGCACAGGGGAATGCTCCTGAGGGGAGGTTCAGCCTGGATGCTAGGAAATATTTCCTAGGATTGTCAAACACTGGAATGCTCTACCCAAGGCAGTGGTGCAGTTGCCACCCCTGGAGGTGTTTAAGCAGCCTGTGGAGCTGGTGCTTAGGGACGTGGTTTAGCATCGACCATTAGTTGAAGGTTGGACTGGATGACCTTGAGGTCTGTTCCAGCCAGGTGTTTTCTGTGATTCTGTGAGTGTACCAGGGCACAGCAGTTACCTGAGTTACTCCACAGAGAACTATGGTGAGGCGTGTAGTTGGCAAATACATCAGGATTGAGTTGAGAAGCATTGGGGGTGCAATAAAGCATGGAGGTATTTGGCTGGAAATCAAACACCACAGATCAGCTGCAGTGGCTCACCAGAGGTTTCCCTGCTCCAGTGGTCATGTTGCTTTACAGTAGTTGAGGATTTATCTGATGGTCTTTGAAGAAAGAGGTAGAAAATGGACCCTCAGCAACACCTGTAGCAGGCAGCAAGTGCACACTCCAAGTTCCATGGTGGCTTAATTAAAGGAGAAGAAGCCTGCCAGACTTAATTTATTTTTAAAAGCCCCATCAAATTTAATTTGTGAGTGCAGTTCTTCCATCTGCTTTCAGGCATTATCTCTGGAGTTCAGGAGCAAAACATATGTCTGGTGGTTAATAAGAATTTGTTCTAATGGCTCCTGTGCCTGGGTGATTAATAACTGCGCTGCTCTGATTGCTCTCATTAGGAAGGTGCAGTCCTGTCGCCGGCCACAGTCTACTCTGGTGAAGAGCGATCATAAACTGGCAGATGAAGAATTCCTTTGGTGGGGATGAAAGCAAATGGATCAAGAGGCTGGCTGCACGGAGCTGCATGCAGGGCTCGGTTCCTGTGGCTCTTGCTGTTTCTCTTTGGGGATTATGTATCAGATCACCAAATGTGCACCAAGCAGGGCACTTAACTCTGCCTTTAGAGACATAACACAAGCCCGTGCCTGGCTGCCAAAGGCACTGTGCTGCCATTCAGCAACCTGCTTCTCACTGACTCCCTCAGCAACCTTGCACAGTGCCTTAAGCCTCTCCTCAGATAGCATCCACAGGGCAATGTCATCACAGGATGGTTTGAGTTGGAAGGGACCTTCAAGATCATCCAGTTCCAACCCCCTGCCAAGGGCAGGGACACCTCCCACGGGCAGGGACACCTCCCACTAGCCCAGGGTGCTCAAGGCCTCATCCAACCTGGCCATGAAGACCTCCACAGCCTCCCTGGGCACCCTGTGTCAGTGGCTCCCCACCCTCACCCCAAAGAATTTCTTTCTCATCTCCAGTCTCAATGTCTCCTCTTCCAGCTCAAAGCCATTGCGTCGTGTCCTCTCACTCTCAGCCCTTGCCAAAAGGCCCTCCCCAGCTCTTCTGCAGCCCCTTCAGGTGATGGATAGCTGCTCTAAGGTCTCCATGGAACCTTCTCCTCTACAGGCTGAACAGCCCCAACTATCCCAGCCTGGCCCCATAGGGGAGGTTCTCCAGCTCTCTGATCATCTTTGTGGCCTAATCTGGACCTGCTCCAGAAGTTCCATGTCCTCCTTGTCCTGGAGTGCCCAGAACTGGACTCAGTACTCCAAGTGGGGTCTCAGAAGAGCATAGCACAGGGACAGAATCACCTTCATGGTCCTGCTTTCAGTGTAACCCAGGACACAGTTTGCCTTCCAGGCTGCAGATGCACACTGCTGGCTCATGGTGAGATTTTCACCAAATGACAGCCTCAAGATCATCTTCCCAAGACTGCTGTGAAGTCATTCTTTGCCCAACCTGCATTTATATCTGGGATTTTCCCCGTGCAGATCAGGCCCTGACCTCACCAGACCATCCTCTTTTTCTCGCTTGCTCTCAGTTTTAACTTGGTGTCTCTCTTCCCAAGCCAAAACTTGACATCTCCCTAGGGTCCCACCCTATTTCCACCAGTGCAAGTGAGAGGAGAATGTGACCCTCCTGTTTAATGTCCAGCTGTTGCCTTCGTTTTGTGCAGGAACAAAATCCAGAGCAATTCATCATATTTGCTTTCATGATATGCTGGCTGGATATTAGAAATGTTGAGAGGTTGGTTGCTTGGCAGATATTCAACCCTGTTCCTTCAGAGGAAATTCCACATATTGAAAGAGTCCAGTGATTAGGTTATCGTCATCTCCACTTCTCATTTTCTCTGTTCACAATAAAAGCTTGAAAGAGCGAAATTTATTTGGTTGTTTTGAAAGGCAGGAGCTGAAATGTGCTCTCAGGCAGGAAATAAAGAGACATGATTAGTTCCCAGCTCCCCCAGGGGAGATGGCAGGCGGTCAGGCATGTGCTCCCAGGAGGCATAAAGCAGCACAAACCGGAACAGGTAACTGCTGTCATTGCGCTTTGATTTGCTTTTCCAGTGTTAACCTCATCTTAACCTTCAGAGCAAGAGGTCAGGGAAAGGTTGCAGCCTTAGATGCTGAAGGAGAAAGGAACTTTTGCCTGCCTGAAACACACAGGCCTGGCAAAGCCAATGAAGTCAGCCACAAATAATAATGAGAAAAAAAGGAATTGCTCCTGAGTTGTGTTTCCATTGCAGCTGAAAATCGTCAGGCGGTTTATGTGCAGGAGGGAAAAGCAGAGGAACCTCAAAGCAGGGAAAAGAGCAGGCTGAGAAGGGATCTCTTTGGTGCTGATCAATACCTCAAGGATGAGTGTCAGGAGGACGGGACCAGTCTTTTTTCGGTGGTCCCTGGTGACAGGACAAGGGGTAAGAGACACAGACCTGAATGTCAGAAGTTCCATCTAAACATTAGGAGGAGCTTCTTTAATTTAAGCATAATGTTGCTCTGGATCAGGCTGCAGTGAGAGCTGGTGGAGTCTGCATCTCTGGAAACATTCAAAACCCTCCATTCACTGTAAGAAGGCATTGAGGTGCTGGAGCATGTCCAAAGAGCAACCAGTCTGGTGAGAAGCATCAAACAAAAGTCACGAGGAGAGACTGAGGAAACTAGGAACTTAATCTTCAGAAGAGGAGGCTGAGGAGAGAATCATAGAATCATAAAATGGTTTAGGTTGGAAGGGACCTTGAAGCTCCAACCTCCCTGTGCCGTAGGCAGGGACAACTACCACTAGAACAGGTCACTCAAGGACTCATCCAGCCTGGTCCTGAACACCTCCAGGGAGGTTGTGGAGCACAGAAGCACAGAATGTGATCTTCAATCACAATGGGTGATTCTGTGCTCCACAACCTCCCTGGGCAATCTGTGCCAGTGTCTCACCACCCTCACTGCAAACAACTTCCTCCCAACATCCAGTTTCAATCTCCCCTCTGCCACTTCAAACCCATTCCTCCTCCTCCTGTCATTACAAGACCCTGCCAATAGTCCCTCCCCAGCCCTCCTCTAGCTCCCTTCAGATCCTGGAAGGCCACTCCAAGGTCTCCTGTAGTGCTTCTCTTCTGCAGGCTGCAGAGCCCAAACTCTCTCAGTCTGTCCTCATAGAGCTGCTGCAGCCCTCTCAGCATCTTGATGGCATTGCCTTCCTGTAAAGAGGTTGGAGTGAGGTGAGGACTGGTCCCTTCTTACATGCAACAAGTGTCAGGACAGGAGAAAATATTTTGCCTCAAGTTGTTCCAGAGGAGCTGGTTGGATACCAGGAAATATTTCTTCACAGTAAGGGGTCTCAGGCTGGAACAGGCTGCCCAGGAAGGTGCTGGAGTAACCATCTCTGGAAAGATTTCAAAGATATGTTGGTGTAGTGTTGAGGGATATGGGTCAGTGGCAGTTTCTTAGCAGCAGTGGTGGGACTGTGAGCTCCAGGTGAGAAGCTGGACTTGATGGTCTCAGAGGTCTCTTCCAACCTCAGCATTTCTGTGATTCTATTCTAAAGGTACTTGTGCCACTCTCCAAAGAAAGATTTTGTCACCCTCTTCACCAAGGGAAAGTGCAAGCTGCAGAACAGTCGAGGTTCTGGCCTTAGGTCACTTTTTAATGTAGCAAATTCTATGGGGTTTTAATGAAAAAGAGCATTGTGCCCCCTCTGAGAAACCCCAGCTCTGCTGGGCTGCTTGCTCTGAAGAAGTGCCCAAGTGAGGTGAAAAGAGGCACATTTCCAAGTGACATTATCCCCTGAAAGATTGGTATGCTGGAAAATCATCAGCTGTCAGGACGAGCTGCTCGTGCTGCCTTCCCCCCGCCACCAAACAAAGCTCGGTGGGCTCAGATCTGAGGCAGAATCACCAGGGGAAGGGGGAAGCTCTGCCCAGATTCAGTATGGAGAGCTTCTATGCCTCAAGAATTTATTACTTGGTCCAACTTACAGGAGGTCAGAAAGACAATAACAACCCTCTTTGCATGGTGAAGCAGATGCAGATGTGGGAGAGTAACCTCGGGGTGGGGGGGGGTTGTGGCTTAATGGATTCTGCTGGTGGCTTGTGTGATGGACACATCTTCATCACACTGTGGTGTTGCTTCCAGAGGAATCTTAATCAGCAGCAATCCGAAACTTCCTTACCTTTAATACACATCAATAACTTCACCTCTTCTCCATATCTCCTGGCAGCAGCTGGAGCCTAGGTCAGGGTTTTGCTGGGGAGGTGATTCTTTTCTCCAATGTAGAATATTAAGGCCAGGCTTGCATTTCCATGCATTGTCTGGAGCAGTTCCCAACCCACTCCTTAAAGCTTTTACAATGCTGAGAGACCTCCTAAACTTCAAGCAGCCAGGAAGATATTAGAGGAATGTCTTTAAAAGGAGAAAGAATAAAAAAAAAAAAAAATTAAAGATGGTGAGGGGAGCAAAAGCAAACTCATAAGACAGCATCCAAAGGTAGATGAGAACTAACAGGAATGTGATCCTGTTGGGATGTGGGAGATTCAGCTTCTCCCCAACATGCAGGAAACTTCTGGGTTAGCTAAAGGTGCTTTTTGCTTTCATTTCCCCTAAAGCCAAACTAATAGCTTCTTGCAGGGAAACAATGAGCATGCAGCCTGTGGGCTCTCTGAGCTGGGGGGCAGAGGTGAGAGGGATTGGGGCTGAAGGTTGCATCTGGAGCACCTCTAACAGCACTCAGAGAGGCAACTGGTCCAGCTGAAGAGGATTCAGTGGCCTCAGTGGTCAGTCTCATTCCTCAGATTTTCCTGTGGTGGGGATATGGTGGCTCCTGCTCTGAACTGAGCTCAAGAAACCTCATTCTGCTCAGGATGGAGAAATCTGGCCCAGCTCTGGGAATCTTGGTAGAGTGAATTGTTCAAGAAAGAATGAGATGTGTTGGGTAGGAGGAGCTTGGGAATTTCAGCCCTGGCTGACTCCTTCCTCAGGGTGCTGATTTCTTGCCAGAGAGAGATCAGTTTGGGCAAAATGTTCTGCTGTGGAGGAGGGGTGAGTAGGGAGCAGACAAAGAGCAGGGGTGTAGGGTTGGTGCATCAGACCTGGCAGCTAGTCCTTGGCACGTGAGTAAGTGCTGAAGCCACAAGGCTCACCTGCTTTAGGAAGTACTTACCAAGCCTGCCCACCTCTGTATGTGGCCTGAGAGCCAGGGGTTCTAGTGGACAGGGAGAGTGTGTGGGAGGGTTGCAGTGCCTTTTGAGCCATGGTCTTTCTCTTGATGCTCTTGGGATGCTGTTTCTAACCTCTGCATTGATCCCAACAACCTCCTCTGCTCTGTCCATCGCAACAGGATGAGCTCTTTGTGTTTGGAAGCAGAGAGAGAGAATGCCCTGCCATGAGCTGCTGAAGATGGGGCTGCCCAGTCAGAGAGTAGGCATTGTGTGGGCACCTAGGTCTTGGGGGCAAACCTAGCTGGAACCAGGCAATGTGCTGGTTCTTGCCTGGTGACTCCTGTAGCAGTAGATGGGACTCCTTAATAACAGCAAATATCTCCTGGTGGTTTCCCCTTCTTCTATTCCTTCTAATTAAATAAATACCAACCCATTGGGAAGGATCTGGGTACTCACATTGCGTTAGCCACAAGAAGATGCAGGAATGTCATTAGGGTCACACCACAAGCCCCCAGCTGGGGATAAGGAACAATTCCTGACGAAACGAGGTGGTTGGAAGCATTGTGAGATAAAAGCCTGCCTGTCAGTCTGTACCAAAAACCTATATTCCAATTTTATCTTTTGGAGCGCGATTCTCTTTTATCCGGGTTCCTGTTTGAAGGGATTTGAGCAGAATAGATAACCCTAACTTTGAACATAAATCACTGGGCTGCATGGCTGATAGATGCTTTCCACTTTCTTATGATAATGGCTGATTGGATCCTGGGAGGGAAAATGCCAGCAGCTTATCTCTGTGGAGCAGCACTCAGAGGTTGTGCGGCAGGCTGAGGGAAGGGGAGGCAGCGGCTCGAGGTGGGGCCTGTCACTGCTTATTTATCTGGTTGGGTGTTTAGAACATCTGAACTCGAGCAGAGATACTCTGGGATGTTGCTGGGAACTTTGGGAGTGAGGGTCTGCAAAGGCACTGCTGCTACCAGATGAGGGTGGGCGGGCGGATGAGGTAAGGGAGGCTGTTGGGTGCTCACCACGTGCAGGGCTGAGCTCCAGATTGCTCCACCACATCCTGACATGCATAGAATCATAAAACTGTTTGGGTTGGCAAGGACTTCTAAGGTCATTGGGCCTGACCATCAGCTTAAGACCATGGTGGCCATTAAACCATGTCCTGAATTGCCATGGCCACACAGTTTTTGAACTCCACCACCTCTCTGGGCAACCGATTCCAGTGCCTGACCAGTTCTCCCTAAAGGGGCTTTGGGGATGCCCTCAGATGGAGTCCATGGTTTGTATTTTACTGAAGATAGGTTTAAAAAAAATAAAAAGGAGGAAAATACAGCTCCATTTTTTTTTTCTTTTTTAGTCACAGCATAGCTGACCACTCAGACAGTTGCACTTTTCCTTCTGAAGATGCAAATCCCCAGAAAGGTTGTGTTTCATTTTGGTTTGGAGTGTTTCTTATTTCTAAAAGCTTTCTTTTACTCCAATTAGATTATATTTCAAAGTCATTTCAAAACCAGAGAACTGGATTCTTTCCTTGCTTAGAACTCCTGTCTCTTTCTTTAAAAAAATCCCAAAACTAAAAGAAAGAAGAAAAAAAACCCCAAAAACTCAAAACCAACTAAGCAAAACCCAAAATCCAATAAAAACCAAAAACCACCCAAAAACTCAAGATGAAAACAGATTCTGTCTCAGAGAAACAAAAAAACCAGACTGAAACAGATTAATTGGAATTTTCTAATCAGGTCTTCATAAAACTTCCAGGCAGCTTTAGTGAGACACCGAAAAACTCTTTTCAACACTGAGCTTTCTTCATACCACTCTGTGCAAATTGCCTCCCTCCAGTGCCCATAAATGATGTCTTGGCAACAGCTTTGGTTAGATGCCTGGGTGAGGTTTTTTTCTGCCTGGGACTAGCTGAGTATTTTGGTTCAGAAGAGCAGAGTAATTTTTAAGCCAAACCCCAGTTTGTCTCCAGGTGTGCTCCAGATGCTCTGCATCCCCTAAAGAAGGTGTAATGGTCCAAATCCAAGACTAATTTTTCCAGCAGCTCTGAACCACAAGCATGGTCAGGATGTTTAATCTCAGAGACCAGAATAAGCCTCGTGCAGAATCAACCCCTTTGAGGTGCAGTGTCACTGCCACATGTGCAGATGCTGCAGGTCTGCTCTGTTGCCCAAATTCATTGTCAGCAGATGCAGCTCTTGATAACTACAGTTATGCCTATTGAAAGCCATCTTCTGTGCTTCACTCCTGTATGAATCCTGATCTCACTGCTCTCTGGGGATAAGAGACATTGAATGAGTGAGATGGTTTGAAGAGCCTACTCAGCTCTGGTGAGGCCACACCTCCAGTACTGCGTTCAGTTTTGGGCACCTGATGACAAGAGAGATATGGAGGTGCTGGAGCCAGAACAGAGGAGGGCAAGGAAGCTTGGGAAGGGCTGGGAGAATAAATCCTATGAATAGTGTGTTCACACTGAAAAACCGAACTGTGAAGGAGGAGCTGCTGTGGGCACAGCTGGGAGCTGAGGCTCCAGACCATTAAGAGCTGGTACAAGTCAACCAGAGTGAGGGGAGGGAAGGGAAAGAGAAAAGGTATGAAGGTATGTACCAGCTGAAGGGGGTGAAGAGGTAAGGTTTAGCCTTGGTGCCTCTCTTCCAGCTTGCCAGGAAGTCTCCATGAGGAATTGTACTTCTGACACAGATTTAAGATCAATTTAGAGCATCAACCCTTGTAGCTGGTCTGCTGCGAACCATTCTCACTGAGGCAGAGTCAACATTCACATCGCTACTTCTGCTTGCTTCTACAGTACTTGCACTGCTTCTGTTACCAGTTTCACATCTATGAGGAGCACCTCAAGGTCAGTGAATCCTAGGGATGTGTACCCTGCCCTGGCAGACAGCATGAAGAGTCAGTGTCTAAGGAGACAAGGCTGAGAAAATTAGGACAAAGCAATGCAGGCAAAGTTATGGAATAGATAACCTAGACTGAACCTGACTTGAGCTTAGATGCCATTACTGGTTAGTCTGGAGAGGAGAAGGCTGAAAGGAGATCTGATACATGTGTACAAGTATCTGAGGGGTTAGGGTCCAGTGGATGAGTCCAAGATCTTTTTTGGTGGTCAGCAGCAGTAAGAGAAGGAACAGTGGATACAAACTGGAACAGAGAAGGTTTCAGCTCAACATGGGGAGAAACTTCTTTCAAGTGAAGGGTGCCAGGGCCCTGGAGCAGGCTGCCCAGAGAGGCTGTGCAGTCTCCCTCTCTGGAGACTTTCAAAACCCATCTGGATGCATTCCTGTGCAAACTACCCTGGGGGATCCTGCCTTGTCAGGGAGGTTAGATTGGATGAGCTCTGAAGGTCCCTTCCAACCTCTAAGGTTCTGTGATTCTGTGATGTCTCTTGTGTCACATCAGAGTCTTCTGGTGAGGGCATCACTATCACCAAAACGCATGACACGTGGCCACAGAATTAGCCCCAGAGATGGGGGATGTCTGAACATTTCCCTTTGTCAAGCAGTGCAATTCCATTTCAAAAGAGAACTCTCTGGGCTTTAGGATGAAAAATGAGGCTTCTTTTTTAGTCAGAAGCATCCACATGTTTTAAGGGAGTACTTTAAAAAAAATATAAATCCCAAACCCTTGCATTTTCTTACTCAATATTTGTTACTTTCCAGAAGCCAAATTTGCTGGGAAATAGATCTTTTTTTGTTTGCATGGTCTTAATTATTCTCTTGCAGTTTCAAAGGGGCTGGCATGAGCATGTACTGGGGAAGGAACAGCTCTCAGAAAAGACAGTAAATGATCAGGTCTCCCCCAGGAGACACTTTGGGTAATGTCATTTCCTCAAACAACAGGGCCTTGAAACTTGGGAGAGAATTTCTTTTGAGCTTGGATAAGTCAATAACTAATTTTTTTCTCCCATTTGGAAAAAAATAGAAAAAAAAATTTCTTTTTTTTTTTTAATCTTTCCCCCCCCCCAACTCCTGTCAGCATTTCTGTTTTTTAACAGCCTTTTAGAAACCCATTTCCTAGGCTATTTTAAGCTGTGGGCAGAGTCAGGAGACCACATCTAAGAGTGACGATTTAAATCTCTAGACAGCTAGGGAGAGAAGTCAAAACAAATTTCAGGATGTTCCTCTAAAGAGCTGTTACCACTTAAGTAAGTCCCATTGGGAGCCCAGTTAAAGAATCACCTAATCCACCACACATTTTATACATTTAAACAGGTCCATTTGAAAGAAAGTTTGTGACAAGCTCTGTGCAGTGAATCCATAATGAATCTCATCAAGAGGGGGCTGGCAACTGCAGTC
>VWZI01007636.1:42323-72894 GCA_013396835.1 Psilopogon haemacephalus
TACTACCTTCTTCCAGGTTTCAAATGTCTTGTACCAAAATTCCACCCTTGTTCCTCAAAAAAAAAAAAATTAATTAATGCAGCAAGGCTGCTAATGTTAGAAAGATGCTACACAGAGCGCAGGTTAAGGAGTGAGTTAGAGCATGGGAAGAAGGCCAGGGGAGGGGAGATGGGATGTGGAAAGAAGGAAAGGGGATTCTATCAACACTTATCAACATTTCTGGGCTCCCCAGCTCAAGAGAGGCAAGGAACTACTGGAGGGAGTCCAGTGGATGCTACAAAGATGCTGAAGGACCGGAGCAGCTTTGTGAGCAGGAAAGGATGAGAGCCCTGGGGAAGGACAGTCTGAGAAGGGATCTGATCAATGCTCAGCAAGAGCTAAAGGAGCTGTGGGGAGCAAGAGGCTGGGGCCAGACTCTTGTCAGTGGTGCCCAGAGACAGGACAAGAGACAATATTTTATTCTTCTTTCCCAGCCATCAAATAGCAGAAGGTCACCGCTACAAATATGTGTGTGTGTGGAAATCAGTGTCGGTCTCATTTTCCAAGATAAGGAAGCAGCTGTTCCCACAGTGCTCAGAAGTGGTCTGCAGAGTATGGAGTCAAAACTGTTGAGTGGAATCTGTCAGACCATAAATGCTTGGAAGATGAGTCCCTGTCCCTGTGTCCTGGCACCTTTCCTTGTAATTTCAAGCATTGGAAAAGGTTGCCTAAGGAGGTGAAGGAGTCGTTGTCCCTGGAGGTGCTCAGCAAATGTGTGGATGTGGCAATTCAGGACATTGCTTAATGGCCATGGTGGTCTTAAATTGGTGGTCAGCATCAATGATCTTAGAGTTCTGTGATTCTATGAATGTCAGGTTTTGGGACATCGTTTAATGGCCATGGTGGGGGTGGATTGCCAGCTGGACTTGATCTTAGAGGTCTTTTACAACTGAAACAATTCTATAACCCTGTGGTTCTACTCTGGTTCTGGATTTCACAGATGGGACACAGGACTTGGGTTTCCCTGCCTTTGCCTTAACTTCTCAGCCTGCACTCTCTTCCCAACTCCATCACAGGAGAGGGGTTGTAAGACCTGGTGGTAAACTTTGTCTTGACCTTTTTTTTTCACTTACGTAGCTTTTCCATTGCAAGTGGTTTGCTTCCTAGAGGGAATGATATTTCCATAGCGAGCTCTTAGTGTTGAGCTGCTGCTGCACCACCTGATTTTAGTGTTTTTTATAAGCTCTTTGCATTTTCAGAGGCAAAAGTAGGGCAAATGCTCTGTTTCTCTTCGTACTGGTTAATTATTTTCTCCCTTTCACATCCTCTAATGGAATTTGAAGCTAACCCTTGAAGATGACCAGTGTGGTCATCTGACCTGACCTTCTTTCTAACACACCAAGATCTTTGCTGTCATTTCCTGCAGCAGTCCCTGTCTTGTGCTTAGACTAAAGGAGATATTTTTACACAGAGTTCATATAAAACATTGTAATGCTCAGATGTTAGTTCCATCCCATGGCTCTAGTTCAGCAGTTAGGCAACTTATTCTTCAAGGGTTGTGTGTGTCCAAGCATCATTTCACATCTAATATACCAAACGGCTTCCTATCAGCCAACATTTTCAAGAGATGTACAGTTTTGGCTTGAGGTCTGGTTGGTTTCACAAAATCACAGAACTTTAGAGGTTGGAAGGAACTCCAGAGATCATCCAGTCCAACCTCCCTGCCAAGCCAGGATCTCCTATGGTAGTTTACACATGAATGCATCCAAATAGGTTTTGAAAGTCTCCAGAGAAGGAGATTCCACAACCTCTCTGGGCAGCCTGCTCCAGGGCTCTGGCACCCTCATTGGAAAGAAGTTGAGCTGAAATCTTCTCTGTTCCAGTTTGTAGCTTCTGCTCCTTGTGTTATTGCCTCTGACCACTGAAAAGAGATTGACCCCAGCCACTAACCCCCATCCCTCAGATATTTCTTTTGTCCCCTCTCATCACTGCAAATTTCCCCATAGTATCCACAGAGGTGGCAAGGTTAGAAATGAGCCTTCGCAGAATCACAGAATTAACCAGATTGGAAAAGACCTTCAGGATCATCAAGTCCAACCTATCATCTAATTCTTCTCATTAACTAACCTCTGGCACCAAGTGCCTCATGCAGCCCATCCTGATTTAACAAAGACAGGAGAAAAAAGTAACCTTCTCCACCTGGGTTCACCCAGGAGCTCAATGCCAGGGGTCTACAAGCCTGCTCATGTTTCTAAGAGGGAATTATCCCAGATTAGAGTGAAGGCAATGGTGGTGTTTGCCCTTCCTGGTGACATGTGGCCTCACACTCAAATGTCCAGGCCCTCCCATCAGCCTGGACAGCTGCTCCAAGCTGTCCTCAGACTGGCTGGCAGCCAGGCAAGAGCCTGCGGGAATGCAGTATGAGGCACCTGCTCCAACCCACACCCAAACAGCAGGGAAAGGAACAGCTCGGGTGGGCCTCCTTAATCCTAGGTGCTGGCCTGCCTGTTCCAAATCGGATACCATGACTGGAAAGTAAAACAAAGTTCTGCAGAGCAGGGCTGTGCTGCAGAGGCTGATTGCAAACTGCAAGCTGCGGATGCCATCCCTTCACCTACGGTGTTGGCTGCAAATGCTGAGAGCCAGGGAGGATGCTGCCTGCTGACCTCTGCCCAACAAGTTGTTCTGGGAATGGGTGGGTCTCAGTCCATCTTTAGGGGATGTTTAGGAACTTGAGAATTCTGGGAAAAGGCTGCTTGGTATATGCAAGGGATAAGAAAGCTGGGGAGAGACTTCTGACAAGAGCTTGTAGTGCTAGGATGAGAGGGAATTGCTTTGAGCTGGAAGAGAGGAGATTGAGACTGGAGATTATAAAGAAATTTTTCACAGTGAGGGTGCTGAGACATTGGAACAGGTTGTCCAGGGAGGTCGTAGATTCCCCCTCTCTAGCAGTGTTCCAGGCCAAGTTGGATGAGGCCTTGATTGGTCCAGTGAGAGGTGTCCCTGCCCATGGCATGAAGTTGGAACTGGATGATTTTTAAGCTCTCTTCCAACTGAAATCTCTCCTGTTCTAGTGGGAGGTGTCCCTGCCTATGGCACAGAGGGGTTGGAACTGGATGAGTTTTGAGCCTCCTTCCAACCTAAACCATTCTATGATTCTATATGATCAACCTTTAGGAACCCAAAGTTTTGGATTATATCCTCTTGGGTGACCTTCTTCCTTGCTGCTGTGTATTGGTGCTTACCAATCCTTGACATGGGAACTTTGTCCTTTTTTCTCCCCTCTTTGATTTAGAGAGCATTTGATCTTCAAGACAGGAGCAGTAATTGACTGCATTTCAAGATTAATTGAATATGATACCTTCTGAAAAGAAAAAAAAAAAGCTGTTATTAAGAAGGCTGTCTGTCAAATTGAAAGTGCTCTAATTTTAATACCCCAAAGGCCAAAGCAAATTATCAAACTGAAATTAGGGATTAGGAATTTTCAATTTCTCTCCCATGTCTTCCATTTCATCTTCCACCTTCTGTTGTAGGAAGGAAGGGGGGAAAAAAGAAGAAGTGGCATTTGGCACGAGAAGGGAATGCCGCAGTCTGGATGCATTGATGCTCTGTGCTTGGAGAGAGATGTTGACCTCTGGACCACCCAGGGCAATGCAGTCTGAGGAGAGCTTTGATTCCACAGCACGTTTTAGGGACAGGGTGGGGAAGAAGCTGAGAGACAGCCAACATGCAGAGTTGTGTTCAGCCAAGGATCTGAGCACCCTTGGATTTAGTCTGTTTAGAAAATCACCTGCCAATGTAACTTTCAGCACCTACTTAGGTGCCACTGAGTCAGAAGGGTGGAGTGGAGGCTTTATGGCATGTGTGTGCTTCAGTGGAAGAATTTTTTCCAGTCTTGGGTAGTTGGATTTTTTTTATTGCTGAGCTGGGCTTGCAGAGGTGTTGGGGATCTGGAGCCAATTAAAAAAACATATCCTAGGTGGAATCCAGGCTCCTAAACCTGAAATTGCCATTTACCCCAGCCCCCCACCACAAAAAAACCAAAAAACACAAACAAACAAAAAAAACCCCAACCCCAAACAAACAACACCTCTTTTAGTTGGAGTCTAACCCCAGAGGCTTCTAAACTTTAGTTTTTGACTGGAATGTTCTCACAGAGGCTGAAAGAGGTCCTCCTGCCTATGCAGCAAAACCCTCAGTGTGGAAGGCCTGGGCAGCTGAAAGGCTACCATGCACATAAGCTGGGAGAGGATCCAGGAATTCCAAGCTCCTGTGCCAAGGGGACTTAATCCATAAGGAATTTTTACAGTGTGCCTATCTGATGAGAGAAAGAGCTCCATAGAATAGTCTGTGGTATCTGGGTGTTACTTAGAAGGTTGCACAAAGAAGACAGAATTCCTGGGTTCTTGGGCTATTCGTTCAGGGCATTTCCAGCTGGGGTTTCATTTTTTCCTTCAGGAGGCAGGAGTGCCTTAGCCTTCAGACTGTAGTCTTCTGGTGGAAAGAGGCTTAATCTCCAGCTGAAAATACACTTCATAGAGAAAATAAGCAAGGAAAGCTCCTGGAAAGGGAAAGACCTTGTCCTGGCCACATCCAACAGAGCTGGTTTTAGGGAAGGAGACTGCCCCGTGTCCTTTGCATCTAAGTGTCCCAGCTCCCTGACTGGAGAATCTTGCTAATCACTCAAGATCGGAGAAGTTTGACTCTTTTCTATATGATGAGGGCTAGTCCAGGCACCACCACCTCCGGACAAGAGAGACTGAGGGAAGACTTTATTGCTCTCTACAGCTCCCTGAGTCGGAATTAGGAAGAGGTCAGTCTCTTCTCCCTAGTATCAGGCTATGAAGTGAGAGGAAATGTCCTTACATTGTGCAAGGGGAATTTTAGACTGGATATTAGGAACCTTTCTGCAAGAGTGGTCAGGCATTGGAACAGGCTGCCCAGGGAGGTGCTGGAGTCACCATTCTTGGAGGTGTTCAAGAATCGTGTGGACATGGCACTTTAGGACATAGTGGTGTTGGGCTGAAGGTTTGACTCAGTGAACTTAGATGTCTCATCCAACTGAAACAAATCTATGACTCTGTGATGAGTGGGCTCTGGCCGTATGTGGATGCAGAGAGGACCAGGATAGCTCCCTGCCAGACACAAGACAAATTGTGCCACACTGGTAAGCAGCTGTGTGTCTTCAGGCGCCATGGTGTGCTTTCTAAATCATGTCCTCCTAGATACTTAGGAGGCTTTGACAAGCAGGACTCTGGCACTGCTTGCATTTGAAATATCTGCCCAGACTGGTGCTGTGAAAGGATACTCTGGATGGTTATTGTTTTTGTGCTCTGGTCTTCCCTCCATGTGCAGTAGGCATGGATTTCCTGGAGTAGGAAGAAAGACTCAGAGTAATTGAAATAGTGAGAGCATTTCTCATGAACTTGGGGCTAGAGAAGGGTATGAGATTCTCTGCAGTGAAAACATTATGGTCGTGCCATAATCCACTAAAGCAGTCTTAATTTCCCTGGTGGAGGAAGGTTCTCTTCTCTTATTGCATTTAGCCTGAAATCAGAGCTCTCAGGCTGTTTTATGCCTTGTGTTGTCATAATAAATGCCCCAGATCCATCATAAAAGCAGTTTCTTTGACACAGAGGCCGACTGGAAACTGCAGGAGAGGTGTGAGGCAGTAATGGAGATCTATTTCCTTTGCAAAGGAATTGGATTATAATCTTCTGCAGAATTATTTTACCTCTCCCCTGCCCAGTCAAGTCAAACTAGTTACTGTCGTTCGTTGTATTAAGCATATCAAGGCAGAGCCTGGACACCTTGTTGGCTCCTGTTGGTAGAAGAGGACGTTGTGTGGTAATTTGCAGTGCCTGCCCAGCAGCCCATCCTCAGGATGGAAGTTATCCAAACAATGCAGCACTCAGGCGTGTTTGACATCCAACTGGATGCTCCATTTTAATGGGCCTTGTTTTACTGTAGGAGTACTTGCTCATTTCTTACCCAGCTCCATCGTTCCTGGTCCTTTATCTGTCATGGTGTGAAAGAGCTTATAAAATTCTGTCAAGGGTATTTTTTAATTGTCTCTTGTTTAAGACAAGTGGCTCTTGCTTTTTATCATTTGCCAAACAACTGCAAAACTGACTGGGCCATGAGAGATAACAACTTCTCTGCTGGCACTCAGGAACTGGTTGGTGGAAGGGACTTGGATCCTTCAAGAGGTTGAAAGACCTGGGGCTGGGTGGTTTTTCTGGAGATCACAGAATCACAGCATCACAGAATTAACCAGGTTGGAAAAGACCTTTGAGATAACCAAGTCCAACCTATCACCTTCTAATTAACTAACCCATGGCACTAAGTGCCTCACTCAGTCTCCTTTTAAACACCTCCAAGGAGGGTAACTCCACCACCTCCCTGAGCAGCTTATTCTACACTCTTGTTGTGTAGAACTTCTTCTTAACATCCAGCCTGAACCTGCCCTAGTGCAGTTTGAGGCTGTGTTCTCTTGTTCTGTCCCTGGGTACCTGAGAGGAGATCCCAACCTGACCTGCCTACAACCTCCTTTCAGGTAGTTGTAGAGCAATGAGGTCTCCCCTAAGCCTCATCTCTTCCAAGTTATACAGTTGCAGTTTCTCCAGTTTCTCCTAAGACTTGATCTCCAGTCATTTCTAGGTCTGAGATTGTCCAGTGCTGGGATCAGATGTAGGGAAGCAGCATAGGGAGTTGGACAAGGAAGAGGGGCAGAGAGCTGGAGCAAGAGGCTGTGGAAGGACAGCTGGGGACAAGGAGATGAGATGCAGGTAAGGATTTAGGCAGGGAGAGGGACAGGAAGTCAGAGGAGGGAAGATGGGGCAAGGAGCCTGGCATAGTGCAGGGTGAGGATCTGGAGAGGGAGCAGGACAGGCAGAGAACCAGAGCTGGGATGTAGGCAGGGAGTGGGGACAGATACAAGAATCCAGAGGCAGGAATTCAGGATCCAGGACCAAGATCGGACAGGAGTAGGGACAGGGAGGCAAGGGCAAAGATCCGGGTTCTAGGAGGCAAGGATCCAGGAATGGGGATCAGGCAGGAATGAGAGCAGAGCAGCGGGACCAGGAAGCCAAGGGCAGAGATCCGTGATCCAGGATGGAGCAGGGATCCCGGATCCAGGGGCGGGAAGCTGCATAGGGAGCGAGCTCTGTCCGTGGTGCTGAAGCCTCCGGACGGTTCCCACTTGCCTGTGTCCAGGGAAGCTGCAGCTCATGAAGCTGACCAAGGGCCGTTAGTAGCCTTTGGGGATCAGCTGGCTCTCTCGGCTCGCATTGTGCATGCTGGTACCAGCTACTCAGCTGTGGGCACAGGAAGCTGTCTCCTTGGTCTGTAGAGGTGACTCCTGGCAGGCAGGAGGGAAGAAGAAACCCAAGTATTCAAAAGCTGCTGCTTCTGAGAGTTGTGTTTAGGAAAGTAAGAAAGGCTCATACCTCTCACCAGCACTGAGAAAAAATGGAATCACAGAAATTCAGCTGGATTAGACCTCCAAGATCATCAAGCCCAACTATCAACCCAACACCAGCATAGCTACTAAAGCATGGCCCAAAGTGCACAGGTTTCTTGAACACCTCCAAGGATGGAGACTCCTCCACCTCCCTGTGCAGCCTGTTCCTATCCCTGACCACTCCTGCAGCTAAACTTTTTTTTTCCCTAATATGAAAAGCCTGGCACAATTTTGGGCCAGCCTCTCCCTAACAACTCAGGGTGTGGATTTGTGATCTAAGTATTTCCACTGAATAACTACTGAGTGTCTGCAGAAGGGAGGGCAAGTGCAGGAGATGGGAAGTGTGGGTCACTGCCTGCTCAAGTGTAGGATATCACTGTAATGAGTGGAACTACTCACTGGATTGGTTTGCCATGTTAATTGCTTGCATTAACTTCCTGGAAAGTAGGGTGTATAGTCTGAGGTATGTTTGAAACCTTTCAGTGGAGTTGTGTGGTAGAGAAGAGATGATCCTGAGCAGAGAAACATGTAGAAGCTGTTCTGCAGCCACAAACAGGATTTTCTTATCATAATCAGTTGGTTTCTTTCTGTTGGGGATTTGTGCAGGAGCTGATAATAGCAGGAGTGTTGTGTGATCCAGAGAGAGCTGCGGGATGCTCTGGTGAGCTCTTTATTCAAGGGACTGTGTTTTGCCACCAACCCTGAATAAACAGCAGTTGGTTGCTGCAGCAATATGGTGAAGGTAGGTAGAGATCCAGGAGCTACATGTGCTGAAGTGTGACCAGAGAAGGGCCATGAGGATGATCAGAGGAGTGGAGAAGCTCTCCTATGGAGACAGACTGAGGGAGTTGGAGCTGTGCAGTCTGGAGAGGAGAAGGCTCCAAGGAAACCTTATTGTGGCCTTCTAGTATCTGATGTGGGCTACAAGAAAGCTGCTGAGGGACTTTTTAGGCTGTCAGTCAGTGACAGGACTGTGGGGAAAGGAGCAAAACTAGAACCAGATAGATTCAGATTGGATGTCAGGAAGAAATTCTTCACCATGAGAGTGCTGAGACCCTGGAAGGGGTTGCCCAGGGAGGTGATGGAAGCCTCATCCCTGGAGGTGTTTAAAGCCAGGCTGGATGTGGCTCTGAGCAACCTGCTCTAGCATGAGCTGTCCCTGCCAATGGCAGGGGAGTTGGAGCTAAATGATCCTTGTTGTTGCTTCCAACCCTGACAACTCTGTTATTCCCAATTTAATGTTCAGAGATCATGTCAGTGGAGCAAAGGATAATCATGGTAAGAGAGGACAAGAAGTCCATGCCTTCCATCTTCATGGCTTCTGAACCTATGCACATGTAATCGAGAGGTCAAAATGTCCTTAGCTCAGTAGTAGAAGGAGCTCAGCACTGGCAGTGTCAGTCTGGAACTTCCCCTGGTGATAAAATGCAAACTGGCACATACTCATTAAACATTTGCAACAAGTTTTCATTTGTTTGTTTTAATTAAATATTAAAGGATCATTTTAAGATGGTTCAGAGCATCTGGATTCTCACATACTGCTTTGTACACTACCTCAGCACAAGTCCCTTCAGTCCTGCGGACTTGGTGTTTCTACAACTGATTGGAGTGACTCCAGCACTCAGATTTATTCCTTGGTGTGTAAAGAGAAAAAGCTCCTAATTAGAGACATGGCTGCTTTACTGTCTTCCTAGAGGGGCTGGAGATTTGTCTCTCTAAATTGCTGCCTGTCCATGGGCTGAATTACTCTCTGAAGGTGTTTTTCACAAGGTGAATTGACTGCTAGCCTATGCAACCTTGAGCAGGATGAATATGTCACCATAGAATCATAGAATGGTTTAGGTTGGAAGGGACCTCAAAATCATCCAGTTCCAACGCCCCTGTGCCATAGGCAGAGACACCTCCCACTACAACAGGTCACTCAAGACCTCATTCAGCCTGGCCTTCCAGGAAGGGAGCAGCCACTATCTCCCTGGGCAACCTGTGCCAGTGTCTCACCACCCTCACTGCAAACAACTTCCTCCTAACATCCAGTTTCAATCTCCCCTTTGCCATTTCAAACCCATTCCTCCACATCCTGGCATTACCAGACCTTGTCAATAGTCCCTCCCCAGCCCTCCTCTAGCTCCCTTCAGATCCTGCAAGGCCACTCCAAGGTCTCCTGGCAGCCTTCTCTTCTCCAGGCTGCAGAGCCCCAACTCTCTCAGCCTGTCCTCATAGCAGAGCTGCTGCAGCCCTCTCAGCATCTTGGTGCCCTCCTCTGGACTGGCTCCACCAGTTCCACGTCCTGCTTGTGCTGGGGGCTCCAGAACACAGTGCTCCAGGTGGGGTGTGAGGAGAGAAGAGCCAAGGGGCAGAATCATTTCCCTTGCCCTGCTGGCCACAGCTGCTCTTGCTGCAGCCCAGCACACGGTTGCTGTCTGGGCTGCACTCACACTGCAGGCTCATGCTGAGCTTTTCGTCACCCCAGACCCCAGACCAAGCAACCCCAGGTTCCTCATCCTCTCCTCACAGGCAGTGCTCCAGTCCCCTCAGCATCTTCATATCCCTTCCTTGGACTCTCTCCAGCAGATCCTTGTCTGGGAAGCCCAGAGCTGGATGCAATATTCCAGGTGAGGGCTCACCAGGGCAGAGTAGATTGGGAGGAGAACTTTCCTTGATCTGCTGGTCACACTCTTCTTAATGCACCCCAGGACCCCATTGGCCCTCTTGGCCACAAGGACACATTGCTGTGCCATGGAGAACCTGGTGTCCACCAGGACTCCAGGTCCTTCTCCACAAGGCTGCTCTCTAGCATGAATCACCTTTACTTGAGTTAGTTGAGTTATTTGAGAAAGAAAGAGTGAGCCTGTGATCTTGGTTACTATATCTTAATCCTCAAACAATCTCTTCTGGATCTCTACAAGATCCCAGAATCCCAGCACAGTGGAGTTGGAAGGCACCTCTGGAGATCATCCAGTCCAACCCCCTGCTAAAATAGGACACCCACTGCAGCTTGCCCAGGAGCACAAAGGCCAGAGAGGGTTGGAATCTCTGCAGAGAAGGAAATTCCACAACCTCTCTGGGCAGCTTGCTTCAGTCTCCCTGAAGGAAAGAAGTTTCTCCGTAAGTTCAAGTGAACCCTCCCTGGGTTCCAATTTGTGCCTGTTGCACCTTCTGCTATCATTGAACACCATTGAGAAGAGCCCAGCCCCATCCTCTTGCCTCCCACCCTTTAGCTTCTGCTGAGTATTGATCAGATGCTCTCTCAGTACAGCCCAGGCCTGGTTGCAGCTGTTTATGGTGTTCCAGGCTGTTCTTATTTTCTGGGATTTGTTGTGCCACTCTTGTGCAAGATAAGCCTAAAATGAGGGGAAACCTTTGTGTTACACAGACATGGAAAGGGTGTTGAGAACTGTGCCCCCCTGCACAGTCCTGCTCCCAAGGCTCAGACAGCCAAGAAGGAGAGAGAGCTCTTTCCAGGCAATGAATAAATAAATAAAAGAAACAGTGATTAAGCAGCCAATTTCCCCAAAAGCCATGGATAAAATGCTGCCTCTCCAAATCTAATAGTACTGTTTGTTATGTCAGAAGCAGCTAATAATGGCCATATTTGTTTGAGTCATCAAGAGCCTCTTTTGCTGGTGCATGGTAATAGATTGTGTTACATGTTCAATTAACCAAACTAATCAAATGGCTGAGAAGAAATAGGATGGGAACAAAGAGCTGATCTCTGCTGTTCTTTGTTGGGCACAGCAGTTGTTCTTCATGTTCTTTGGGGCAGATTTACCAGTGATATGCTAACAAACCCTTGACCAATTAAAAATGCAGATTTGTTCCAGGAAGAGGTAAGAAAGGCTCCCCTGGGACAACTCACAACCATATTTGCCCAACCCTGCCAGCGTGAGGTACAATGCAGAGGATCAATTAATCTCATTCTTGGCAGTGTATTGACCTTGTATATAAAGACATGAAATAGGTCAAATCTAGCAAGAACTAAGACCCAAGCCTGGGTTTGGAGTTGAGGAGAAGTAATGTTCAAATGCTACGGCATGAGAAAAACTCACCAGCAGACAAGGATGGAGCCTGGATCCTTTGCCTCTAAATTCAGCATCTTGGAGTTTTATTCCCCTGATTGAGCAGTATTCCTTACTTGGCCTGCTTCTGGCTGAAGGAGGTCCTTCAGTGGTGCTGAGGACCTCCAGATGAGGCAAATGAACTTGCTTGGAGTGCTTCCATCAGGGCAGTCTCAGCCTGAGTCAGTGGATCTCGGTGCCTGCAAAGCTGGGCACAGCAGACTCTGGGAAGCAGGAGAGGTCACAGACTGTGATAGGTTGGAAGCAACATCTAAAGCTCATCCAGTCCAACCCCTGCAGTCAGCAGGGACATCTGCAGCTAGAGCAGGTTGCTTAGAGCCTCAAAGAACCAGACCTGGAATGG
This sequence comes from Psilopogon haemacephalus, assembly GCA_013396835.1. Taxonomy (NCBI): domain Eukaryota; kingdom Metazoa; phylum Chordata; class Aves; order Piciformes; family Megalaimidae; genus Psilopogon; species Psilopogon haemacephalus. The sequence continues at coordinate 54,184 of VWZI01007636.1, forward strand.
TTGTCACCTCTCTGAGCAAGCTGGCCCAGAGTCTTACCACTCTCAGTTTAAACAATGGCTTCCTTCCTACTCTCAAGTTTGCTCTTTGAGGTAAAACCATACACACAGCCTGGGTTAGCAGCTGGGTGGGGAGCAGCTCCGAGGTAAGCTTTGAAGGCAGAAAGGCACTGATTTTCTTGGGGTGACACAGGCAACAAAAGGATGGCCACATGCTGTTGAGAGAGGTAAGATCCCTATTGTGCAGATTACTGTGTGATGCTGTGACCAACTGCCTCCACTGGGAAGCCAAGCAGGAGATAGCCTTGTGCAGCTCTGGCAAAGCACACCTTTGCCTCTCCTGTGCTTGAACATCTAAGGGATCTCCAGAGCTGACTGAGATGGGAGAACTGAGCATCAGCAGGTTCCTATTTGTTAGGCAGGGAGACATTTTATGGCTCTGCAAATAGAAAAAGGTTTAAAACCTCTGCTCCAGATCAAAAGTTCTTCTCAAGAAGTTGCTTTTTCCTGCCACTAAGTGGCTCCAGATGTTGAAATATTCAACAAAATTCCTTTTCTCTTTTTGCCTCCTGCTTGACACGCTGAGTTTCATGTAGCCAATCAGCAGCAGAGAAATGCCAGTGCTTTGCCCCCTCCAAAAACCACCCAATTGCAACATTAAATATTAACTGAGAGAAGAGCTCAGATTGTAGCTTTAGTCCATTTTGAGTTGGTTAATTGCTTTCTTTTTCCCCCAAACACAATTTTTCCTCCCCCCAAGAGAGACAAGGAAGTTTTTACACATTATGGACACAGTGAGAGGAGTTTTTCTGCTTTGGGAAGTGGAACTCCAGCTCTTTCTTTACCTGCAGTGAGGGACATGGCTCCTTGAACATCCCAACTTCTTACTCCATCTCACTGTGCCCTCTTTCTGGTGCTTTTTGCTTTCCCTACCCCTTTGGTTTAGGGAGAGATGGAGGGTGCCAGGAGGGTACAAGTACCTAGATGTGGCTTTAGGTCTGTTGGTTGACAAGCAAAGGCTGCTTGAGATCCACCTCCTACCACACATACACTACAAATTTGGGCACAGTGGGAAGAACAGATGGTCACCATGCAGAAGTGCTGGTTCCTCGCTAGGGTGCTGGAAAGTGCATCCAGCACAGCTGTAAGAAAGATTATTTGGGCCTGGATGGCTGCATCCTTCTTTTCTCATTGGAAGTTGATCAAAACTACATAAAACCTTTGGAAAACACACCAAGAAAAAATTCATCCACGGATATAAATATGTATTAGATATGGATATGTTCCTCTGGGTCCTCTGAAATGTCCTACTTGGTAAGTGTTTGAAAACCTTTTTGCTACAGAAAGTCCCTCAAAAGTCAGATATTTCATTCCTGCTCCACTGAAGCACAACTCTTCCAGCTGCCATGAAGTGTGTGCTATTTCATTTTTCCTCCCCCCAGAATAAAACTGCACTGAAAGCACTTCCATATATAATTTCTCTTGCCCGCAGCTGGGATTTTATTCTTTTTTTGGGTTGTTTGCCCCCCAGATCTGTTCCCCAAAGCTCCAGCTTCTTGGTTTTGCTTTCCACTGGACAGAAATGTTTTGAGGGCTTTGCTGAGGGGTCCTGGCACACTTCATCCCCTTCTCACAGGCAAGTTTTATTAAACAGCGTTATAGAATCATTGAGGTTGGAAAAGGCTTCTAAGATGATCAAGTTCATTGGCCAACCCAACACCATCATGTCCACTAAACCATGTTTCAAAGTGCCATGGCCACACATTTATCGATCACCTCCAGGGCTGGGGACTCCACCACCTCCCTGGGCAGCCTGTGCTAGTGCCTGACCACTCTTGCAGTAAAGGAATTTTTGCTAATCTCCAACTTGAACTTCCCCAGCATAATTCCAGGCCATTTCTTCTTGCCCACTCTTGCTTGTCCAGCACACTGGAGTGGTCTGGGCAGAATAGGCTTTGATGTACTGATGAGATCTATAGGCAAAGCCCCCATGGAAAGAAAGCTCACAGATCTGGAAGGCATCGATGCACAACTCTCCCAAAGCCTTTTTTGCAAACCATCTTACTCCTCAAGCACCCTGCTTGGCTTTGGGACCCAAACTGCCTGTTCCCCGTTGTGTTGGGTTTGGTTCACCGTGGTGGGTGTCAGAGCTGGAAACTGCTCTACTGCACCCCAGAGCTCTTGCCCTTCACAACCATGGTGAGCTGGACACATATAGGAAGGAGACAGAAAGGAAGGGGACTTCCTGGTATGAAAAGTTCAGCAGCCAAGCCCTTGTGTTTCTCCATAGAGCAGAAGATCTTTTCATTTGTTGTGTGACTGTGCCTTTAGTATCTGCCAGGCTCTCTGGAGAGCAGCATGAAATGTGTTGCCTGGGGCATGCTTTGATGGACAAATCTTTCTTTCCTCTTTCTTTATGCCATTAGAAAGGCCCAAATCTGTGCATCTTCCTGTAAGACAAACCTGCCCGGAGCTTGGAGTGATGAATCAGACCATCATGGTGTGAACGTGCATGTTTGTTGGACCCTGTGACCTCACAGAATCGTTCATAGAATCACAGAATTGTCAGAGCTGGAGGGATTTGTTTCTTCTCCCTGGTATTGAATGGCAAAATATGAGAAAATGGCACCAGAGGTGGCTTAGAGTGGACATCAGGAAGAATTTCTTTAATGAAAGAGGCTGCCCAGGGAGGTGGTGAAGTCACTGTCCCTGGAGGTGCTCAAGAAACCTGTGGCCATGGCACTTTAGCACAGAGTTAAAGTGCCCTGATGGTGTTGGGTTGATTTCTGGAGTTAATCACAGAATTGTCAGGGCTGGGAGGGACCTCAAAGACCATCCAATTCCAATCCTCCTGCCATGGGCAGGGACACTAGATTAGGTTCCTTGAAGCCCCGTCTGGCCTAGCCTTAAACATTTCCAGGGATGAGGCTTCCACCACCTCCCTGGGCAACCCCTTCCAGGCTCTCACCACCCTCACAGTGAAGAATTTCTTCCTAACATCCAATCTGAATCTCCCCATTTCTAGTTTTGCTTCATTCCCCCCCAAGTCCTTTCACTATCTGACAGCCTAAAACGTCCCTAGCAGCTTTCTTGTAGCCCCCATCTGATACTGGAAGGCCACGATAAGGTTTCTTTGGAGCCTTTTCCTCTACAGACTGCACATCCCCCAAGTCTCTCAGTCAGACAAGGCTGGTGAGTCACAGCTGGAGGACAGGGCTGCTGGGGTGGATGGGTATGGAGCATTCCAGCTGCAGAACAACTTGTGGGTTTCTCCACTTTGTTCTGTGCTCCTGCAGAGGCTGTCTGCAAGCAGGCACAGGGCTGCAGGCAGCTGGAAGGAGATACTTGGTAAATAATTAAAGAGCTGTGTCTATTTGTTCATCCATGGAGCTACTGTTAGGGCAGGAAGGAGTCTGTGTGCCAGGGCAATGGATGTTCTTGCTTAGAAGAGAAGGACACCAAGACTGCAGCTCTGGAAGCCCACGGAGCTTCAAGCTGGGTTGAAGCCCAGCTAGGTCTAAGCTGCACCAGCGGCTGTGAAGCAAAAAGAGCCTTTGAAGGCCAGCACAGACAGTCCACAGCACCCAGCAGGTGTCTTAATGTTCTTTTTCTGGGTAGCTTTGAGCCATTTGAGATCCTAAGTGACTCATCCTTTATGAAGCAGGACAAATCCTACTTCTCCTTGAAACTAGGATGTGGAGTGGAAGCAGGATCAGCCTTGGCTTTTCTGATCTGGACAGGACAAGCTTGAGCCAATTTGTGCTTCTTCCCAGTGATCTCCAGCCTCTGGAGCCCTGTGTCCCAACTCTCCAGTTCAGTACAGTCACTGAGTTGTTTGAGCAGGTTTCTGCTCTGGTGAGTTTCTGAACCAGTTGGGGGAGTACAAATTGTTCTTTGGTGACTCTTCTCTTTGAACACAGAAAAACAGAGGGATGAGGAATTCAAATGGGGGAAATAAAAAAATCCCTAAATCACAGAAAAAGTTTAAATTTAGGTGTTAAGCAATACCAGCAACCTCAAAACATTTGCAGAGAAGATATTATTCAGCTGAGAAGCTGTTGTCCTTAATCACAAATTCTTTCTGTAATTACAACCAGCTCTCCCTCTGAGGCAGAAGAGATGCCAGGAGAAATGAAAGAATTTCCAGATGAAGTAATTGTTGTTATTGTTTATTCTGTGCTATCCCAATCCCCATGGGGACAGCAGAAAAGCTCTATGGCTGGACTTTCTTCCACACCTTTTAAGTCTATGGCCCAGGTGTGGAATGGGCTGGAAGTGAGCTGAGATGATGCCTGGATTCCAGCAGCCCCCAATTATTTACCATTGGCTGTGCCAACTGTGTGCCTGTGGCACCAAAGTGGCCAAGGTATTGTGTGCTCTTCTGGCCCTCGTGCTGAACAAGGGTCTAGAAAAGATGGAGAAGGAACTATAGGCTGTCGTGCAGATGAAGATGGGACTGTAGATGTCAAGGAGCATAGATGAGAGGTGGATAATGAAGCATTGTGATGTCCTTACAGTTCAATGTTTAATCACCACAGTGCCACTAGAAGCCCAGGTTGCCCAGAGAGGTGGTAGATGTTAGACCCCTGAAACCACTTCAGGTCATGTTGTTTGGGGCTGTGAGCAATCTGCTGTAGCTACAGAGGTCCCTGCTGAGTGCAGGAGGGTTGGTCTAGATTCATAGATTTACAGAATGGTTTGGGTTGGAATGGATCTGAGAGATCAATTAGTTCCAAGCCCCCTGCCATGGACAGGGTCACCTCCCACTAGACCAAATTGCTCATCTAGTCTGCCCTTGAACACATCCAGGGAAGGGTCATCCATGACCTTCCCAGAAAACCTGTTCTAGTGTCTCACCACCCTCACTGTGAAGAATTTCTTTCTAGTCTCTGGTTTATATCTCCCCTCCTCAAGCTTTCCTCCATTCCTTTGAGGTCCCTTCCAGCCCCTGACATTCTGATTGTCTTGTCCTATCACTGCATGCCCTTATAAAAAGGCCCTCACCAGCTTCCTTGTAGCCCCTTTCAGGTACTGGAAGACATCTATCAGGTCTTCCTGGAGCATTCTTTTCCCCAGGCTGAACAGCCTCAATTTTTAAAGGTCCCTGCTAGGGCTCTGTGGTGACAGGGTGGTAGATACACTATGCATTTGTGCTGAGCAGATGTCAGATGTGCCTGGGATTTATGGAGAGGGGACCAGGAGATGGCTGAAAGAGAGCTGATGTGTGGCAGCTGAGGAAAGTTAAAAGAGGACCCTTAATCTGAGGTTCCTCCTTCCAGGGACCTCTGTTACCTTTAAAAAACCAGCCACTGCTCTTTTGATGGAGTTGTGTGTGGAGAAATCAGTTGCAGGTTTGTGCTATTTAACAGCTAAAGGAAAAAAGAAGAAAAAAAAACAAAAAACACAAAAAAAGGCCCCAAAACCATGAAGGTTCTTTTGGCACCTGCCTCAGCCCAGCAAGGAGGGATGCAGCACTCAGCTCCAGGGGGCTTGCTGCATTCCTTTGTCTGACAGCGTGCACAGCTGGGAAGGGCTCTCCTGCCATGAAGAACAGGCAGCTTCCCTCTTCTCCTCAGTGGCAGCTAGTTTGGGCCCTCAGCCTCTTGATGATGGAAGGGAGTGGGCAATTCTCCTGCAAAAACATCTTCGCTCTGACCTGCTTAGTGGGTGTCTGGGGCCAGGGAATTAGTAACTGGGGAGGTTGCCAACACCTGGGCTGAACGGCTTTACTCAGGCTGTCTTTACAAGTAGCATCTTAGGATGGAGTCAGAGAACTGTTGAGGTTGGAAGAGACCTTTGAGATCACCAAGTCTGACCACCTGCCTTAAGCTTGCAATCCCACCACAACTACTAAACTGTGTCCCTCAGCACCACATAAAACTGTAGACTCATTTTGGTTGGAAAACATCTTTAAGGTCATCAAGTTCAATCATTCTCTGACTCTAGCAAGTCTGGTGTTAACCCATGTGCATCCACATGTCATTTAAATCCCTCCAGAGATAGTGGTTCCACCACCTCCCTGGGCAGCCTATTCCAATGCCTGAGAACCTTTCTCGGGAAGGATTTTTTTTTTCCTAATATCCAACCTGAACCTCCCTTGACACAACTTGAGGCCATTTCCTCTTGTCCTGTCCCTTGCTGCACACGGGAAGAGACCAATCCTCAACTCATTCCAACCTCCTTTGAGTCTCTCCTCAGCCTCCTCTTTCGAAGACTAAAGACCTCCAGCTCCCTCAGCCATTTCTCGTAAGACTTGTGTTGGAGGCCCTTCAGCAGCTTCTGCGCTATGGGTGCCTGGTAGCTTTTGCTCGGTTCTCGTCGCCTGCGGAGAGGCGCAGCCGATGCCCGCCAGAGGGCAGTCTGAGCCCGAGTAGCGCCCGCCCGGCACGGCCGAGCCCGCGGAGCTGCCGCCGCTGCTGCCGCTGCTGCTGCCGCTGCTGCTGCCGCTGCTGCTGCCTGCGCAGCGCCGGATCCGACTTCCGCATAGCCCCCACCGAGCGGCCCCGGGGACCCGGTGACACCCGGACCGAGCAAAGCCAAGGGGATGCGGGGCCGTTAACTGCCGGCACAAAGACTCCCGGGAGGAGGAGTGAGACAGAAGGAGTGGCTGCAGGTTCCCAGGGAGCTCTGCCTGCCAGGGACTCTCCTCCCCTTTGCCTTTTTTCATAGAATCGCAAAATGGTTTGGGGTGGAAGGGACCTTAAAGATCATTTAGTTCCGACCTCCCATGCCATGCACAGGGTCGCCTCCCGCTAGACCAGCCTGCTCACAAACCCTGTCCAACTTGACCTTGAATATTTCCAGGGATGGAGACTCCACAACGTCTCTGAGCAGCCTGGCCCAGTTGAATTAATTTATTCTATTGGTAAGTACTGAGGGGTCTCAGACTAAACTCCCAGCTGGTTTTCCTCAGAAGGGAGGATGTTTATGCAAACTCCATCCCAATAACCTTAATCAGGCTGAACTCAATTCTTCCTAATATTTGCTGCTTCCTGCTGCTTCATTTGTTGTCCCTGCTGACTGCTGGGAGGAGTGTGTGGCTGTTGGACTAGATGACCTTTCAAGGTCCCTTCCAACACAAACCAGTTTGTAATTCTATGGTACAGAGGAGGACAACCCTGTGATTCTGTCTGTTCAAAAGCACAGAGCACAGACCCGAGGCAACAGCTAACAACATCCCACAAGAAGAAATGTCCCGTCACCAAGTGTGCTCAGCCATGCAGAGGGCTTGGCTTGGATTCGCCTTCTTGCAAGAAAAAACTGCTTTTTGTTTGTTTGCTTTTCTGACATCTTCCCACCCCTAGCTGCTGAATTTGTGTGTTTTGGGTAATAACACCCAGTTCCACTCCATCTGGAACCTTAAATCTCCCAGATCCCTCCTTATGCCAGATGCAGAGAGGGTGCTGGTTGCAACTTATGTGTGAGTGGTTGGGATATATTTTTTTTTCTTTTTGAGGGGTGGGGGAAATCACTGAAGGCTCCTGGGCAGGCAAGTGCTGCTCCTAACACCTGAGCACCCTCTGAGCTTCCTTCCAGCAGGAGCCAGGAAAGCTCACAGCAGTGCTGCATCCATCTAGATTCCTTAGCTTCCTCCAGCACCTCCACCTGGGATGTTGGATACCCTCTATGCTTCTTCTACCAACTCTCCTGTAGTCTTAAGGTAAAAATTAGCATGACTCCAAGCTGGGATGGAATGTTGGTCTGCCTAAGGGTAGGAATGATCCAAAGAGGGACCTGGACAGGATGCATCAATGGGCTGAGGCCAGTTGCATGAGATTCAACAAGACCAAGTGTCAGGTCTTGCACTTGGGGCACAGCAATCCCATGAAATGCTGTAGTTAGAGTCAGAGGGTCTGCCAGCAGAGAAATACCTGCATGTGTTGATCAGCAGCTGGCTGAAGATGAGCCAGCCCCTGCTTGGGTGTCCGAGAAGGCCACATGCCACCTGCATAGAATCATAGAGTCAGTCAGGGTTGGAAGGGACTACAAGGATCATCCAGTTCCAACCCCCCCTGCCATGGGCAGGGACACCCTACCCTAGATCAGGCTGTCCAGAGCCTCATCCAACACAGCCTTAAACACCTCCAAGGATGAGGCTTTGACCAGCTCCCTGGGCAACCCTGTTCCAGGGTCTCAGCACCCTCATGGTGAAGAACATTCTGGCCTGGATCAGTGATAGTGTGACCAGCAGGATCAAGGAAGTGACTGTGCCCCTGTGCTGAGCACTGGTGAGGCCACACCTCAAATACTGGGTTCAGTTTTGGGCACCTCACTTCAAGAAGGACACTGAGGGGCTGGAGCAGTTCCAGAGAAGCACAAAGAAGCTGCTAAAGGGTCTGGAGAACAGGTCTGGTGTGGAGCAGCTGAGGGAACTGCAGTTGTTTAGACCAGAGAAAAAGAATCTGAGGGGAGACCTCATTCCTCTCTCCAGCTCCCTGAGAGAAGGTTGGAGCCAGGTGACTGCTGGTCTGGTCTCTTCTTCCAAGGAACCAGTGACAAGGGAAGAGGAAATGGCCTCAAGTTGCACCAGAGGACTTTCAGGCTGGATACTGGAAGAAACTTCTCTCTCAAAGGTTCTCAAATTGTCACAGGCTGCCCAGGGAGGTGGTTGAACCTCCTTCCCTGGAAATGTTTAGAAGAGGCAGAGTTGTGGTGTGGAGCAACATGATTTAGCACCAGCCTTGATAAAGTTAGGGGATGGTTGGACTGGATGATCTTAAAGGTCTTTTCCAGCCAAAACAATTCTGTGGTTCCATGAAGTAAACCAGGTTTGAGGATGAAGGAAGCCCCCTTTGCTCTGTAGCATTTTGACCAGCAGCTGAAGCCCTGTGCAGTGGCTGGTCCCCAACAGGCAACACAGAAGTATTGGGAATCTGGGGGATATTTCCTACTAGATTTGTTTAACAGTTTTGAGGTTGGTTAAATACGGAGTGACAAATTAATTCCAACTTAACTACTTCCCTCACTGTCTTCCTGCCTCTTGCAATTCCCCTGTTGCCCTGCTAAGTGAGACCAGCTGGTGGGATCAGGTCACTTTGCAGTTGCAATGGATCTGTGTGCTGAGTCCCACCGGTGGGTCCATTCTCCTCTGGTTGTTGAATCTGCCCATGTACTGACATCCCAAGGACAAGAGGCAGGAGGAAAAATCCATCTGCTTAGAGGTGGAGGCAACAGCTCTTGGGATCTGCTTTACACCAAAGGTGCTTTGAAAGGTTTAAACTTGATGGCTTTGTTTAAAGGTTATTAGAGAGACCAAGGAGTCAGCTGCTGCCTGTAGCCTCCCGAGGGTTCTAGAACCCGAGTGTCACCCAGAGTGTAGTGTGTGGGTGCCCACTCCCTGCAGCACCTTGGGGTGCCTTTGCTTGTGAATCACAGCCAAGAGCAGCAGGGTTCATGGTCTGGGCATAGGTAGACCCTCAGGCACTTTTTGGACAGGAGAGGAGTGGAGCGCAGAAAGGGGCACCAGAAGTCTCTGAGTAGATACCTACTCTCCAAACTGATACTACAGAATCACAGAGTGGTAGGGGTTGAAGTGGCCTATGGGCATCATCTGGTCTAACCCACTGCCGAAGCTGCTTGCCCAAGTTCACAGTGGCCTCTCCAGAGACCTCTCCAGAGAAGGAGACTCCACAACCTCTTTAGTCAGCCTGCTCCAGTGCTTCAGCTTCTATGCCCTTTTCTGTCCACTGAGGAGTTAAAGGCATCTGTGTCTCTGGCTACATATGGAGAACCTGAATTTTATGCCTCTAGGTAGGTAACTTTAATATGCTCTTAAGAGAGTTATAGGAGGGAGAGAAGGTTTAAAGGGCACAACATAGAACACAAGGAGCTCCACCTAAACAAGAAGTAGAATGTCTTTCCTCTGAGGGTGCTGGAGCCCTGGAGCAGGCTGCCTAGAGAGGTTGTGGAGTTTCCTTCTCTGGAGAAATTCCAAACCCACCTGAACATTGTGTTCCTGGGCAGGCTGCCGTTGGTCCCCCTGCTTTAGCAGAGGAGCTGGACCGGATGATCTCCAGAGATCCCTTCCAACCCCACCATGCTGGCATTGTGGGATTCTGTGATCATCTCTTTGCTTGACCGCAAATACCAAGGATCTATCAGAACATATCAGCCTGGCCTTGTGTCCTCTGTGGACCTGGACCAAAACAACCACCAAGACTGCATCTTCTCTGCAGTTATGTTGATAATTTATGGTCTAAATTTGGCAACAGGAGAGGAAATCATCCTGGTGCTGATGCCTGCCTGTTACTAGCCTCACATCTTTTGCTTGCTGAGCCCCACACTTAGTTTTTGGAGCTCTGCTTTTCCTGGACTGACATGTCCTGAGAGGCTTACATCAATATTTGGGCTTTCTGACTGTGCAGCCCATTCTTCTCCACACACTGGAGGCAAAGCTTTGCAGTTTCAGTTGACTGGCCTTTTTATACAGACTTTTTCAAAGCCCTCTCCACAGATGCCTCAATGTGCTTTGAGTTCCTCCTGGAGTTGTGTGCTGGGATAAATGTGAGAGGGCTCATCCTGGGATGGGCCTGGTGCCACCAACTGCGGGAGAGCTAAACCATTTTGCTCAGGCAGAAGATCTGCTGCTTCAAACTTCAAAAGGCCACCCACATGGCCTTGCTGAGCTGGAGGTCTGAATTAGCAAAAGCCAGACTTTTTCACTCTGAGCCATAAAATGAACCATAGTTACTGGAAATCCTCTAGGATCCCTCGGCCTCGGCATGCAGGGAGCACGTTTCAGGTTTGTAATGCAATAAAACGCCAGGAGCAGCTTCATCTTCCTCTTCACTTGGATGAATCCTGCTTGGATTGCAAAAGGTTTTGTAACACTAAGTAGAAATCAGTGCTCTAGGGAGGGCCTTTTGTTTCTTTCTATTCTTTCTTCTGCTTGTGTGTGGCCAACAGACCCCTCCTGGGTTTTAGGTAGATGGTGCTTATCTGTGGAGGAAGATGAGCCCATCCACAGGAAAAGCCCCTTGGAGCCCTGAAGATCTGCCACCAATGCCATCTGCTGGATCTTGGGTGGGGGGGACTGGTGTCTGAAGGCTTAGAAGCATAGACACATAGAAGCATAGAATTGTTTGGGTTGGAAAAGACCTCTGAGATCATCAAGCCCAACCATCCAGACTCCTGATGCAGGCCAGAAAGTACTCTCCTGATGGAGCTGGTGCCCCTGTTCCATGAGCCATTCTGTGAACCATTCCATGATTCAGCCTTGAATTAATTTCAACTTCCAGGAATTGAAGGCATCGGAGTAATTTTCCAGGGAATCGTGCTGGCCACGACCTTCATGCAACCTTCCTGAAGGTATCTACCAGACAGCAGTGTTTATTTGCTATCAAGTTTGTTGATTTACAAAGATTACCATGCATTAATAAAACATTTCTCCCCCTCTCAGCTGTAAAATATTCCACCCAGCACCCCCATTCCTGGATTATGGAGGGAGATCCATCATGTTCAAAGAGCAGTGGGAGATAAAGCCACCACCTGGTAGTGAAATGAGATTGTGTTTCAAGGCTGTGCCACTTCTTTGCATCTCTGAGCAGCACAAGGAGGTACACCTGGGCCTTGAGGGAGACGCCTGGGACAAAGGGGCTACTAATTCAGTCCAGCAATGCACAGAGCAGCTGTTCCACTTCCCTTGGGTTCCTCCTCATCCATCCATCCATCCATCCATCCATCCATCCAGGCGGTGCAAAGCCACTATAGAGGAGGTTTCCCTGGACATCCCAAGCTGTGCCGCTGTCTCCAGGCGTGTAGAATGTTGCTAACCGGGTGACCACAAAAGCTGAAAGTGGAATTTGTCCCTTGGTGAGGCACAGTCCCAACAAATTTTTCCTCCCCGTAGGAAATCCAATATATTTGATCCTGTTTGTCAACAAGCTCGGTTCTGAGAGAGCCTGGAGTCTGTGGCCAGCAATTAATGCCACTTAAAAGCTTTTCAGGAGGATAATTGCTTGTTGTTCTGCAGGCATCACCCTCATTCAGATGCTAATGGCTGTGAGGGGCAGTGGCTATTCCCACATTTGGGGCCAGGTATGTCCCGCTCCCCTCGCCAAGGGAAGATGCTTAATGGAGTCTATTGTCCGTGAACAAGGGCAGTAGGAAAACCCCTCCCCGGTCCCTGAGGAAGCCGGGGAAATAATCCTCATCAGTCTGTGTCACTTTGGCACAAAAGGTAATAGGGTGGAGCGAAAAGAAAGGGAAAAGGGAAAAAAAAAAAAAAAAAAAAAAAAAAAAAAAANAAAAAAGAAAAGAAAAAAAAGAGGCAGAAAGGCAGGAGCATCCTGCGCTGCGGAGGTGGGAGTTAGGGTGTCCCTCGCTGCGGGACTTCCGAGAGCGCACTGCCAGGCTCCTGCGTCCATAAGCGAAGAGGGCACAGCTGTGGAAACCCAGGGGACACTGCAGCGGGTTCAGAGGAGGGCAAGGAAGCTGTGAAGGGCCTGGAGAGTAAATCTGATGAGGAGCGACTGAGGGAGCTGGGGATGGTTAGTGTGACACAGAAGAGGCTGAGGGCAGAGCTCATTGCTGTCTGCAGCTGCCTGAAGGGACACTGTGGAGAGGCTGCTGCTGGGCTCTGCTCACAGGGAACTGGAGACAGATCAAGGGGGAACGGCCTCAAGCTGAGGTTTAGATTCCAGATTAGGAAATTTTTTTTCCTGGAGAGAGTGGTCAGGGACTGGAATGAGCTGCCCAGGGAGGTGGTGGAGTCACCCAGCCTGGATGTGTTTCAGGGTGGCTTGGATGTGGTGCTTGGGGCTATGGTTGAAGGTGAATCTTGTAGAGCAGGGTTCTAGATTGGGCTTGGTGACCCTGAGGGGCTTTGCCAATCTGCATGGTGCTGTGATTCTGTGATTTTTTTCAGCCATTTGCACATTTTTGGCTTTGTTTGCTTTGCTGAGCCTCAGTCATATGCACCATGCCCTCACCAAGCCTTTCTCATCTGCCAGGTGTTAGCCAGCACAGCAGCGCACACAGTGCCCAGCAGATGGTTCTTGTCTCTGCCACAAACTCTGATTGCAGACCTAGTTTGAGAGGTCTCTCCACTCCCCTCTGCAGAAGCTGCTGCTCCTTCAGTTGAACAGATGAGGTTGGTTGTGGTTTTTTTAAGGTGTGGTTGCTTTTTTTTCTGGAGGTCAGATGTACAAGGAAGAGCCTAGTTAGAACCTGAAGCTGTTGATGACTAAAGGTAGGTTTAGCTTTGATAGATTCACCATCAAAACATATGTGCACAAAGATATTTGCATTCAACTGTCCTTTGAGCAGTGGTCTCACAGGCTAAGAAACCTCCTTTCTTCTCAGTTCACCCTCATTTTTCTCATCACTTTATTTTCTCATTGAGGTTGGGCTGGAGCTCTCATTTGTGATGAAGATGAGAGCTCATGTGCATGTGTTAAAACTGCTGGTTTTGCAGATCCCTAACTGCCTGCTCTTTCCAGATCCCAGTGTGGTGGGCTAGCTGTGAAAAAGCCATGCTGACTGGAGAGCATCCCAAGACATGCACCTTTGTTCCTCTGGATTATTTGTGCAACTTAGTGAAAACTTGCTTTACAGATTCTGGATCAATAACCTAAGCAGATCATAGAACCACAGAACTGTCACAGGGCTGGAAGGGACTTCAAGGATCATCCAGTTCCAACTCCCCTGCCTGCCATGGACAGGGACACCTCACACTAGATCAGGTTGCTCAGAGCCTCATCCAGCCTGGCCTTAAACACCTCCAGGGATGAGGCTTTCACCACCTTCCTGGTCAACTTGTTCCACTGTCTCACCACCCTCATGGTGAAGAATTTCTTCCTAACATCCAGTCTGAGTCTACCCAATTCTAGTTTTGCTCCATTCCCCCAATCCCGTCACTGCCTGACACCCTAAAAAAATCTCTCCCCAGCTTTCCTGTAGGCTCCTTTCAGATACTGGAAGGCCACAATAAGGTGGCCCCAGAGCCTTCTCTTCTCCAGACTGCAGTGCCCCTTTCCTCTGCAAATAGGAGCTAGGGGAGCTAGGTCAGTGTGAAGGAGCTTTTTGGGGGACACATGCTCCTCTGTATGAGTGAGGAAGAGGGAGGAGGGGATCGTTTAGCAGCCAGGGGCATCTCTACGGGCCCTTTATGCAGGTTTTGTTTCGGAAGCCCTGGGAAGGATGGCCTCCCCTCCCAGCTGGCCACCTCCTTTGGGCTCCCCTCCGTCTGCAGAGCCCTCCCTCGGGGGCGCAGCAGAGGTTCGCCGCTTTGTGTGGCTTTTGCCGTTGGATTTCCCGGGGGCCGCAGGGCTCCCCTGGTCCCCGCAGCCCTGCTCCCACCCCCGCCCGCGGGCCACTTGCACGGTGGAGGCAAACCAAGAGAGGACTGCGCCACGTCCGTGGAAACAAAAGCCTGTTTTCAAACAGCGCCGGGAGAAACTGTTTCCATCTTGGGCCTTTAATGACCTGAACTGTTCGTCTTTTGGAGAAGAGGGACAATAAAAAAGGCAGTTCGCTGTGCTGCCGCTGCCACCGCTTGGTAGTAATCGGAGTGCTGTGATTATTTTGTGCCAGCAGATCTCGGCCAAGCATCCTTAGTTATGATATGTATTAATAATTAAATTAAAACTAAAGAGTGGGTTTATTGGCCTCCCCCTGGGGCAGCAAGATCTGCTAGGAGCGGGCGGACACGTCTGCAGCAGCAGGTTTGTATTTTCCCTGGGAGAGGAGTCCTTGTGCCCTGGGGATTTTCAGTGTTGAATAAATAGTCCTCGGTGTTGTGTGCGGTGGCTCCGGGCACCCTGCTGAGCTCATGTCCTTAATGCAAACAATGCCACACATTTATTCTAAGCTGACCGTGCTGACCCCCAAAAGTTTGTTCCCTCCGCTGGGACTCCTCGGCCTTTTCATTCAGCTGAATGGCCAGCACAAAGACCTCGTCCCATCTACAGCCCCTTCCTAGACAAAACTCCCCGAGGAAGGGGGAAGGACTTGTCGGGGGAGAGGAAGAAATAGGAAACCTTGACCCTCTCCCCCTTCCCCACCATCCACCTAAAATAAATTGGAGGGGAATTTGCATTTTAAACCTTAAGATGCTTGTCCTGCTCTCTCCTGCCTGACGGTCTGACTCCCTTTTTGCAAACAGCCTGAGAAGCTGCGAGGCTGCAGCATCCCAGCGGAGTTGGTGTCCCGGCACCAGGCAGCATCCCCTGCTGCGAAGAAAGGCTGCACTCTGCTCTCCTTTGCATTCCTATTTCGCCAGAGATTAGAAAAAGAGAGAAAGAGCTCTACTTACTAAGGAAAGATATGTTCTCTTTCCCTTCCCCCCGCCCCTCGTACTCGGGCCTTGATGATTTTTGGAGGCAGGCATGTGCTGGGGAGCTGCTCTGGGTTGGTGACTGCTTTCCCATGTCCCAGCTCCTCTCTCAGAGGTCGCTGTTCGCTGTGCTGGGGCCAGACAGCTGTTTGTGACAAACACCTTCAGCTGCTGTGCTGTACAGTCTGCAGAGCTCAGGCAAACACAGAAATTGGTGGTAAGTTGCTGAGGTATGGTGTGGAAAGTAAGGCTGAGGCTGCTTGGGGTCAGGTTTAACTGTCCTTCAGGGCAAGACCTGCTTTGGGGGTACATTTTCTCTGAATGTGATGCCAAGGTCCAGAGAGAGAGGCCACAAAGGTCCTGAAGAGGGCCACAAAGATAATCAGACTAGTTGAGCACCTCTCCTGTGAGGACAGGCTGAGAGAGTTGGGATTGTTCAGCCTGAAGAAGAGAAAGCTCTAGGAACACCTTAGAGTAGCCTTTTGGATACCCTACAAGGTACAAGCTGGAGAGGGACTTTTTATAAGGGCCTGAGTTGGTAAGGGACAGTGGTTTGAAACTAGAGCAGGGGAGATTTAGATTGACATTAGGAAGAAGTTCTTTACTCTGAGGGTGATGAGACACTGGAATGGGTTGCCCAGAGAAGTTGTGGACACCTCATCCCTGGCAGTACCTAAGACCAGGCAGGATGGGGCTTCGAGCAGCCTGGTCTAAGAGGAGGTGTCCCTGCCCATGGCAGGGAGGTTGGAACTAAATAATCTTGAAGGTCCCTTCCAACCCAAACCATTCTATGAACCCCAAAGGCATGTTTGTATGCCACTTGGACTTCCTTTCTAAAGTGTTGGCTTTAGCTGCTAAGCTGTCTGCTGCTGAAAGGGTCAGAATGTCTTTCCCCTAGATTTGTAGCTGTGCTCTCATCTCCTCTCTATTCTCATCCCAAACTTGGGCTATCTCGTGGGCAGCAAAGTGCAGCTTTAGCAGAGGTGTACTTAGGAATGGCACCATGGTACTGAGGTGTTGGCCTGCCAGTCAGGGTCCTGGGGTCTCTCTGCTTGTTGGCTTTGGCTCTATTTGGCACTGAAACCAGTGCCTCTGTAGGATGTCCTGTCCTTCGTGGGTGATGTGCCCTATGGAAGAGGATCCCTGGCACAGAGGTCTCAGCCCTTCTCACAGCTTTGATGGAGTACAGGCTCATCCTGTGCAATGCCTCTGAGCTCTCATTTAACCCAGAGAGGTTTTATCAGCTCATCTACTAGCAGCTTACTGTGATCTATGTGTCTCTCTCTCTCTCTTTTCTTCCTTCCCTTTTTTTTTTGGTGGAAAAGCTGCACACTTGTAATGCCTTTTGGGGATTTAGCTAAATGTGTGATACAGCTGCCTCAGATTTTGCTTTCCCTGCACAGACATAAAGCACTTTTATTTCCTATGACTGACTCTAGCCTGGAAGGTGGAGCCAGAGCATTCCCTTTTCAGCCTTCTGGTATTTCTGAATTGACACCACTTGAGCATCACACGAAACGTTACCAGTTTGGACCTTGGCCTCCCCAGCTGTAAAAGGAAGGCATGGCTATACCTGTCTCCCAGCAGGGATGTGATGTGGATCAGGAATATCTGCTGGGTTGTTGCAGAGCTCAGGAGTGACATGAGGAGACCTTCTGTATTGAGGAGGCTGTGGCATGGGCAGGGCTCTCCTTTGGGCATTGCTGTAACCCGGCCCTGACCTGTGACATGCCACTCTGCTGGAGGGTGGAGGTGTGTTCATCCCTGTGGACTGCCAGAGGGCCGTGGCTGAGGTCAGGTCTGTGCTGGAGGCTTTTGTCAGTGTAACAATGTCACTGCATTCACCAGAGAAGGCTTTTCCAGAGCTGAACCGCAGCCCAGAACATGTCTGGCAGTTAGACGTAGCTGCACCAGCAGAAGTAGTTTAGCTAAGGTGAAAAACGTAAGGGGCTTGCCCAAGCAACATCTCCCTAAGAGTTCTTTGCTCAGGCACAGACCCTATCTGGCCAAAGTTTCAAAGTGCAGTTACACTGAGATGCTGCACACCAGCAGCATCTGGGCAGCATGCTGGGACAGCCAGACTGGGGAGACATAGCCTGAGCTCTTGCAGTCTGGCACTTTGGAGTAGGGTCCTGAAGTGTTGCTCTCTGAAACTTTCTGCTTCTTCTTTGTCTTTTCCATTCCCTTGCCCTCCCTCTTTTGCTGCCACATCACTGCAGACATGTTTGTGTCTCCTGTGCTGCTCTCCAGGGCTTGCTGACTTTGCCTGTACATGTACAAGAAAACTGCATGACCATTTCTGTCTGGAATCTCTTCTTTTATCTCTCTTTTTCTTGTGTATTTGATTTTGTTGTTGGTTTTTTTAAATTTTTTTACCCCCAGACTCATTAAGAAATCAATAATTGGCTCAGTAGGGCTTTGCTTAACCTGATTTTGGAAGAATTTCTTTCCCTCAAAATGTGAACCAAGTTCTCAAATTGATTTTGCTGCTTTTGCTAATTTCTATTTAATGATGCTCTCGGTGCTGAGTCTTGCCACCTTAGATCAATTCACAGCCAGTGAGAGGTCTTGGATTGACAGATTCTAACTATGCTCCTCAGCTCGTCCACAGCCTCTCCTCCCCAGGCAGTGCTCCAGTACCCTCAGCATCCTCAGAGCCCTCCCCTGGACCCTCTCCAGTAGGTCCCTGTCCCTCTTCAACTGGGGAGCCCCAAACTGAAGGTAGTACTCAAGATGAGGTCTCAGCAGGGCAGGGTAGAGGGGGAGGAGAACCTCCCTCGATCTGCTGGTCATGGCTTGATGTGTTTCTGAGCAACCTGGTCTAGTTGGGGATGTCCCTGCTCTAGCAATAATGTTGGTCTAGATGACCTTTAGGGGTCCCTTCTAACCCAGTGCATTCTACAATTCTGTGTCTGTTGTTTTTGCCTTTCTTAATCATCCAGAATAGACCAAACAAGGCAGAGGAACTTAGAAGGGAAGAGCAGGATGAAGGTTTGGATGAAGCAGACCTAGGCCCTCCCTCAGAGCACAACCATTGTGCTTTAAAAGTTGGAATTCCAGACCAAGATCTTATGAAGTAAGTGATGTGTGGGTGATGAGGAGCCTGACACACCCAGAGAAGTGCCTGTTCACATTATGCTCTCAGCTCTGGGCAAGGTCCAAAGAAAAAAACCAAAATGCAGGACTTGGCCACTCTGCCTGATGCCTCCTATATAGGGCTTTGTGTATCTCCTCATCATAGAGACATCTGAAAGGAAAAATAAACTCATGAGAACTTTATAACCAAAGTCAGGGAAGAGCTCTTGGACAGCCTGGGTCTGACCAGGCTAAGCAAAGTTCTCCCCGTTGTGGGGAGTGGGATTTGGAAAGGGAAGATTTTCCATCTAGTCTAGGTTTTACTTCTTTTCTTCCTTTCCTCCCTCCCTCACTTCCTTCCTTCC
>VWZI01007636.1:73078-88773 GCA_013396835.1 Psilopogon haemacephalus
ATTTTGCAAGCCCTGAAAAGAACAGACTCAATGTTATTCTAACTTTAAATGGAAAGAAGGGAAGGGGGAGGAGATGAGAGCAGAGAAGGAGGATCCATTTGCTCCAGTACTGTCAGCCCCTTAGTTTTCCTTCGAGTCTGACAGACCCAGGATTAAAGGGTTGGTTACAATGACCTGACAGTGCACATTAACAGCCCTGAATGTCTTAACAACCCTGCTGCTGGCGATGCATTCAGAAGAGTCTGTGAACTGCTTTTCCCCTTTAAAGCTCCTGCCTGGACCAGGGTGGCCAGTGAAAGCTTTTGTGGCTGCAAATGCATAGGCTCCTCTTTCTCTGTGATGAGGACCTACACAAACCCCAAAGTCTTTGCTGTCTTCCCATGGGTTTTTAGTTCTCCTTTAAGCATTTTGCTTGTCCAAGGTGTTCTGCTCTGACTGCACACTGAGTTTGTATCTCCCCTTTTTAATGTTAGCAAGATCTTTCCCTCCTGGAAGTGAGCAAGAGTGTGGGCAGAGCTATGGGGATCTGTTCCAGCTGAGGGGCTGAACCTGCAAAATTGTGGGTTTTCCTCTGAAAAAAAAAAGAAAGGAAAAGGAGCCTCTGATCAAACATAATCCCTGTACTGATTTGCTACCTTTGCATCATAAGATGGGATTCACTAATCATGACCTGAGGGACAGTGATTGTGATAACCAGGGCATGCCTGGATCCCCACCGCGTGGTAATGAGCTTGCACCAGGCTGTTACCAGTCACTGGCAGGACTGAGGTACAGGTCTCCAGGCAGAAAACCCCATCTGATTAACTTACTTCTTTTGCAGAGGCAAGTAAAGAGGAGGAGAGCTATTGATAAAATCCAACAAGAGTTCCTGGAAAGGCTTTGGAGGCCTTGGTTTAACTGAACTCCTCCTATCTGAGCGTGTTCCAGGTCCCTGCATTTTGGTCAGAAGCTTTCATCCTGAGCTTGGCTACGCAACTGTGGCTACCTTCAGACATCTCCCATGATGGTCAGATGGAGACCAAGCTTCTGGTAGATGCTTGTGCTTAACCCTAACAAGTCTGGCTCTTGAGCCTGTGACAGCGTCTGGTTTAAAACCAGAAGGGCTTTGCTTCAGTTTTTGTGTATTAAAACTGGAGACATAAGTAGCAGCTCCGTGGTGGCATCTAGGGACCTTAGGCAGCAGTGGTGCCCTTTTTGACAGCAAGAAGCATGTGCAGCATAGAAGGAGGAGACAGAGAAAAATCTTCTGCTCTGTGCTAGATAGGTTGCATGTAGCATCCAGGAAGAATGCTGAGCCAAGGGGATGTTTGCATACCTCTATCCTGCTGTCCAGTAGAGAAATGGGTGTGGAATTGGGCAGTCCTCCAGGCAAGCAGAGGTGGACGTTGTGGGAGAGAAATCAATCCCTGAGAGGTTGGAGTGGCTGCATAAGCTGGGTGATCACCATGTCAGTATAGCGGGGCTGGGGGGGAATAGTCTAGGGGGAAACCTGATTAGAAATGAGGAGAGTGATCTGTGAAAGGGGAGGGTGGAAGGGGGAATAAATGAGACCTAATTTAGCACAAAATCAAGATGTCAAGAACAAAATTAATCAGAAGACAAGGTTAATTAATTAATACATCCTTAAACCATCACAGCTACATCAACACTACTGGCATTAATCAAAACACTAAGACTCCAGAAGAAAAGACACTGCTGAACTACTCCTAAACCTACAACAGGGGCCTGCAGCAGAGGATGAGGGTTGAAGTTTGAACTCTGAGAACAGAGTTTCTCTGTTTCAACCCATCCAATACTGCCAACATCTGTGGGGAGAACTACAAGCCCCAGATGTCAGAACCCCTCATGGTTTATTTTAGAGGTACAAAATAGGCAAAAAGGGGGGTCTGGGAGTAGTGGCATCTGTTTCTTAAATGGTTGTAGATTTAAAGCAAGTGACCTAGCTCATAGGCTACCATGGCTCTGGGAGGTGCTGTTGACATGAGATCCATAGAGAGCATTGACAGGATCACAGAATCATCCAGATTGGAAGAGCCCCTTAGGCTCACCAAGTCCAACCTGTAACCTACAAGATTCACCTTAAACCATATCCCTAACTACCACATCCGAAGGATCCTTAAACACACCCAGACTTGTAGCAGCAGCCTTCAGAAAGAAGAGCAATGACAAGTGGTGAAAGGAGCACTCTTGTCTCAGAAATTGTTGGCTTGCCCAGTTAAGTGTTTATCTGACACTGCTCCTTAGTTACCAGATGAGACAACCAGGCTGGTGCAAACTGACATGGGTTAGGGAGCACAGCCAGCAGCATCTCTATTTGAAGAAGGATTGAGGGTGATGCCCAAGCAGAATTGGGCAGAGGGACGTGGTCCAGCTGCTGTCTGCTTCTGTTTGCCAGAAGCTTTGAAAATGGAATGTGGTTTGCAAGCTGGTTGGTAGAGACTGCTCCACAAAATGTACACAGGAGTTCCACCTCAGGGCAGCTGTCTCAATATCAGGTGCTGATCACCTCATTGCCCCTTCCTGCTGGTGAACAGAGGTGCCAGCTCCAACAGGCTGTCATCACCACATCATCTTTTGCTGCTGTCTGTGTTGCTGCTGTGTGCAGCTGAGACCAAACACTTCAGCTTCCTGGAGCTGAAGTCAGAGGAGGAGGATGGTTGGGAGACTTGAACACCTCTGCTATGAAGAAAGATTGAGAGCCCTGGGGCTGCTTAGTCTGGAGAAAAGAAGGCTGAGAGGGGATCTGATCAATGTCTATAAATATCTGAGGGGTGGGTGTCAAGATGAAGGGTTCAGGCTCTTGTCAGTGGTGCCCAGTGATAGGACAAGGAACAACGATAAAAGCTGGAGCACAGAAAGTTCCAGCTCAATATGAAGAGAAGGTTCCTTGGCGTGAGGGTCCTGGACCCCTGCAGCAGGCTCCAGCCCAGAATGGTAGTGGAGTCTTCTTCTCTGGAGCCTTCCAAGACTCATCTGGGTGTGTTCTTGTGTGACCTGGCCTTGGTGATCCTGCTTTGGCAAGGAGGTTGGACTTGGTCTCCAGAGGTCCCCTCAAATCTCTAACATTCTGTGCTTCTGTGACTTTCAGCCTTGGGTTTTCCATGTGGCATTTGATGGATCAGACATTGGCAGAGATACTAGACTGGAGGCTTGGTCACTATTCCCTGTGCTTCCACAGGTGTCCCAAGGGATCTGTGCAATATTTCCTTCATTGAGCTGGAAATGGCCATAAGTGTTCAGATCTCCTTCTGGAGATATTTGGAAAATAGAGCTGAGGGCCAGGAGTGTAGAGCAGCCAGGAGTGCTTAGTGAAAGCATTAGAACCTGTTGAAACCAGGCTGCTTGCTGTGCTTGAGGGTGGAGATGGAGGAGCTGAGGGAGAAAAATGAGTGAATGGGAGTGGGAAACATTTATCAAACTGGAAACATTAGGGATTGATCATTGCAGAAAAAATGATGAAGGAAGCAAAAGAACAGTGGAGGAGATCCCTGGCTGGTGATGCTAAAAGGAGGAGTGTGTTTCACCTGCATTTAAAACAGAGATAAAGCTATCAGTGGGTTTGGCATCTTCTTGGAGCTGGTGATATACAGGAACTAGAGGCAATAAGTGTCTCTTGTGTTTGGGAAAAATCAGATGGTTTATCCCTGTTCTGGGTGCTGGTGCCGCAAACTTCACTACTGCAAGCACAGCAGAGGTATTCACAGCCCATGGGAAGAGTGGGGAATTAGAATTCTCCTTTCAGTAGAGGTGGCACTGCTGAAGGGCTGTTGGCTCAGTACTGGGACTGAAGGGAGATACCTATGTAGACATAAACTTTTAAAATATTTTTTCCCCATTGCTGTAAATTGTTAACTCTAGGCAGAAGGTTTTATTCTGCTCTAGATCTGCCACAGCTATTGGTCTTGAAGCAGGCGTGGTGGTCCCCTGACCTGGGGTGCGCAGCAGGTCAAGCTAAAAAAATAACAAAGGCCTCTAAAATCTCTGAATTAGAGCAGTTCTTTAGGAGTCAGTGCCCCTGGTTTATAGCAATCAGGTGAGGGGCCTTACATTGTTGACAAGGTAATTTCCACCCAGTTTAAGTACATCCTACCCAGAGTCTCAGGGTGAGGAGAGATGTGACCCAGAGTCATTTCATGAAGCTCTGTAATTGCTAAACTGGCCCTGTTTGAGTCTGGTATCCTGTGTACTGAACCAGCAAACACCAATACTTCAGAGAAGGGATTAAAAAAAGCATCTCTTGCCTTAATGCATCTAGCAGGGACTTGTGTGGAGAGGGGCAGCTGAGGGGTAGAAGCCAGTTCTGTGACGACTGCAGGTGATCAGCTTGAGAGGTGTGATTACCTCTCCCCTGCTCCTGCACAGGCTGCAAACATTTATGAATGGCCATAAAATATCCTGCCTGTGTTTCAAATCCAACCCCCAATGTAGGGCTGGACTATCATAAAGCTTGTCTCCTAACCACCGCAAAGGGTTTGAATTACTCATGGTGGCAATAAAAGCATTCTTTGGGCTAACGCTTGGCTTTATTGTTGGCTTTTCTTTTTCTCCTTCCCCCTTTTCCTACCAGCAAGACATAAACAATGGGGGCCGAGTTGTCGTCCCCCACCCCCTCACACCTACAGTAATAAGATCCAGGAGTGAGCAAAAAATGGACGAAACAGGAGCAGAATAGTCACAGCGGTGGTGGGTTGGTGCTAAGTGCAGCTTGCCTGGTATTAAAGAATCACATAATCACAGAACCATGCAAGCTGGCAGAGCCACTCATGGTCACCAAGTCCAACCTAGAACCCCACTCTCCAAGATTCACCTTAAACCATAGCCCCAAGCACCACATCCAAACCACCCTAATATATATCCAGGGCTCCACAAGCTCTCTGGAGACCCTTCACCAGCTTCCTTGTTGTCAGCTCACACTTGGTCTTGTTTCCTTTAAGAGACCATGGAATAGGCTTAGTGCAAAATAGGGCAGAAAAAAGAAATTGAAGACATAAACTGCATCTGTAAGGAAGCCTGGCGAGCAGTCAGCTTCTAAGTGACAGTCTTTGGCTTCACACCATTTCCACACCTTGTTTGCTGCCTGACTCATGCAAGCAGTTGTGTGGGGCAGGCACAGCCACACATCGGCAAAGAAGTCTCCCGGCTGAACACAAGGAACTTCTTCAACAGCTCTAGATAATGCCTGAGTTGTGGCCTCTCTGCAGCAAGACCCTTCCTCTCCCTCACCCTCTGGAGATCTGTCTCAGCTCCATGAAATGCATGTGAGAGAGGGGAAGAGGGGACAGAGAAGTGAGATTTGTGCTGGAATGAGTTATGGAAATCCTTAAATCTTCCTCAGAAAGGGCAGTGGAAGATGAGCTGAAAATGAAACACTAAGCTGGTACAAGCCACCTCACCTATAAATCCAGTCCTGGCACACATCTACTACATGGCAGGGAGGGTGGAGCTAGGATGGTCCTTGAGGTCCTTTCCAACCCTGACAATTCTAAGACAAGATAGATCCTGGCAGAGGAATTCACTCAGCTGTACCCAGTGGCATGTCCTCAAAGTCAGCCATGAGCACAGAGAGGATTTCACACGATCAAACTCACCACTGTGGTACTCAAGCAGAACCACAAAGGTCCAGAGCAGCCAATTTGTGCCTCGGAGGCCCTGAGTTTAGCTCCTCTTCCTGAGTTTAGCTCCTCTTCCTGAGTTCTGAAGTCACTGGCAGGCGAGGGACCTTTCACAGAGAGCCCATGTGAATGTAGTGGCCTTGGCTGCAGAAAGACTCTGGAGAAAGCCATGGCAGGTGTCAGAGGTGAAGGCTGTGGCAGCAGAGGGCAGTGGCAGAGCGTGAGGGTCCTGCCCTTTGCTGGGGTCACTCCGCTCTTCTTTTCTTCTCCAGACTGGGCATTTGGGCCTTCCTTCCAGCACAGCCTCTCTGACTGATGGCCATTCATGTGCAGAGCCCTTTCTGTTGCAGAATAGCGCTTGTGTCATTGCACTGAGAGGGGAAGGCTGGCAGAAGTCTGCTATCAAAGCACAAGGCAGACATAGGGGAGAGTTGTTCTGTGCCTGGCCCCTGGTCTGCTCAATGCCCTCACTCAAGTCTCTTTCTGTTTTACATTCCTCACGTAGAAAATGGCAATGGGGACCTTGTTCTTTGTGGCAGAGCTGTGTGACACCTGCGGATGAAAAGAGCTTTCTACAGTGGCTATAGAGCAGTGGCACCAACATTTTCTCAGTGCTGTGAGCTATAGTAAGGTGCAAGGCAGAAGAAGAATAGAACTAGATATGGCTCACAGGAGTGGGGAGGGTAAGGGCAGCCTTGAAGCACTGCCAGCCCTCAGCCTGGAGGAGAAATACCTGGGGAAAGTGTGGGCCAGGAGCAGTCAGCAGCCCAGATGGTGAGTGAGTGGAGTAGATAATGGTTTGATCTGATGATCACAGGCTCACAGGATGTCAGGGGTTGGAAGGGACCCAAAGAGCTCATTGAGTTCACCCCCCCCCGCCAGAGCAGGACCATCCAAACTAGCTCAGGGCACACAGCAACACATCCACACAGACCTGGAAAGGCTCCAGAGAAAGAGGCTCCACAGCCTCTCTGGGCAGCCTGTGGAGTGCTCTGGACCCTTCCAGGCAAGAAGTTGCCTCTTGTGTTGAGCTGCAGCCTCCTGTGCTGCAGCTTCCATCCATTGCTCCTTGGCCTATGGCAGGGAGCAGTGAGCAGAGCCTGTCCCCCAACCCTCAGAGATTTACAAACATTGATTCAATCCCCTCTCAGTCTTCTCTGCAGACTAAGCAGCCCCAGGTCCCTCAGCCTCTCCCCACCAGGCAGTGCTCCAGTCCCCTCAGCATCTTCCATCTATTCAACAATTCTATGAAATAGATCCTACTGGAGACCTGACCTGAACTCCATGCTCTTCCTGGGGGATTCAGGTCTTGGCTCCATCCTCTAGACAAAATTAAAATAAGCCATCATCAAAAACTAGTGTCTAAACACCCGTGGGCCAAATTGTTGTTCCCCTGGGTTGGCTTTTCTTCACCAGAGCTTCTGTCCTGTGGACCAGAGAGGCTTTACCCAGCTCTCTGATGCTGTTAGCTGCTTCTCTTTCTGACCTGAACACGTCTGATCTCATTAAACTTTATCTTTCCAGCCGGGTTGGCTGCTCTGTGGCATCTTGCTGGTCTTTGCATAGCAGGTAACCTAAGCTGAGGTCAGCTATGGTAGCTGTCCAGTGGTGAATTCCTCTTTATCTGATGCTGACACTTTCACCTCACATCCTGCTGCAATTCCTGGGAAAGGCATTGCCCTAATCCATGGATCTCTGATCCAGACCCTTGGATCAGAGATCTCCCCCAGGAGGGGAGCAAACAGAGTAAGTTTCAGTGACAGAGAAGAGTGATGCTTTTGGCAGATTTGGTTTTGTCTCTGTAGGAGCCTATGCACTGCAGGAGGAAGCAAAAGGCAGAATCTTGCTCATGCAGGGTGATTATTCTTTATAAATGCTGTCCAGAAAGGGAGGCTATTGGCCTGCTTGGAGAGAATTGTTCCTGCAGGAATTGTATCCTTTCCAAGGCTGAGGAATTGGAGGGGGGGGGAGGATTCATCTGAGGTGGTGAGGAATCCAGGTTATCAATTTTAAGATTTTTTTTTCCTAAGTAATTCTTTCAGTAACCTGAAGAAGTAGAATTAAATCCAATTTTCTGCTTTATCAGGGCTGGTAAAGGATGCTCCAACCCACAAGTCTGGATGTGGTGCTTAGGGATATGGTTTAGGCTGAACCTTATGGAGTAGGGCTATTAGTTAGACTTGGTGATGCTGAGGGACTTTGCCAACTGGAATGTTTCTGCGATTCTGGAAGTGCTCATGGGTATAAATATGGGAGAAAAGACATGGAGACCATATCCAAAAATACAGAGAGGTTTCAGGGATGTCAGGGACTCCAAGTCAGGGACTTGGAGATGTAATGTTCAAGGGACAAATATCCTAAGCAAACTCTGCCTGCCTGGAGATGGTAAACACACAGAGGCAAGACTGAGCTGAGACTTTTGAAGGAGGTTTCAAGTCTTAAGGCTAGTGACATTTCCAGTCCAGGGGGTTGAGTATAGCAGTTCTCATTCTGCTGGGTTGCAGTTTCCCAGCTGCATCTGCTGATCATACTGAAATCATATTTTTTGTTCCTTTTTGTCTTTTCTTTGGAAGGCAGAGGCTTAGAAACACTGTGTGTGAGGTCCTGCCTCCTCTCCCAACTCCAGGAACTGCTGCTGTTAGTAGCCTCTGTCCTTGTCCTGTCCTGCAGGGTTGTGCACAGGCAGATGAAAGTCCACCTTGATTTTCTATACATACTTTTTCTCCTCCACTGCACCTTGGGATGCCTTGGCCACTGGATTCAGCACCTGTTTTCCAGTGTCTTGGACTGGTTATAAATGGGCTCAACATAAACCTCCTCCCATGGCCCAGGAAGTGGCAGTTCTTCCAAGGGAACCCACCTCTTTTAGTTCAATTAATGTTGAAGCTAATTTCCACCCTGGGGCTGAGTCCCACTGCCTTTGAAGTCAATAATAGTTCTGTGCTTCACTTCAAGCAGAGCAGGTTTGAGCATGTCCCTTGCAAGGAAAGATTTTGCCAAGTGGTTCAAAGAGCTGTGAGCATTCTTGTGCCAACAGAGCTGCATCCTGCTCCAAAGGAAGGGTTGGATTTCAGCAGGACGAGGCCAGCTGTGTCCTGGACTGATCCCCAGTAGTGTGGGCATCAGGGTCAGGGAGGGAATTCTGCCCTTCTGTTGTGCTCTGCTGAGATCTCCCCTGCAGTGCTGGGGCAGCTCTGGAGCTCTCAGAACAGCACAGGCAGGGACCTGTTGGAACAGGGTCAGAGGAGGCCACAGCAGTGCTGGCAGGGCTGGAAGGGCTCTGCTATGAGGCCAGGCTGGGAGAGCTGGGCTTGGTCAGCCTGGAGAGGAGAAGGCTCCAGGGAGACCTTCTGGTGGCCTCTCAGTGATGAAAGGGATTGGTTAGAAAGCTGGGAACAGAGCTCATCAGGATTTGTAATAGTAGAATGAGAGGTAACAGTTGTAAACTGAAAGAGAGTACATTTACATTAGGTAGAAGGAAGAAATTTTTCACTGTGAGATTGGTGAGAGCCTGGCCCAGGTTGCCCAGAGAGATGCAAGCTGCCCCAGGGCTGTTTTTTTGGGGGCTGTGAGCAACCTGTGCTAGCTGCAGCTGTCCCTGCTGACTGCAGGGGGATGATAATCTTGAAAGGTTCCTTCCAACCCAACCCATTCTCTATGAATGTGTGGTTTTGTGATTCTGTTACTCAGAAGCCTCTGCTGCTCAGGCCAGGCTGATGTTAGAGGATGGAATGCATTCAGGATTTCAGGTGAAGGGTCCCGCATAAAAGAGAAGAGTTACTACTCTGGAAGGGCTTTGAGACTTAGAGTGTTTGCAATGAATTTGCAGTGAAACACATATTTGCCCTCTTTGGCTTTATTTACTGCCTGAGTTTTTATCTCTGCCTTTAAAATGACATTGGGATCATCCTTTCCTGGTTTTATTTTATGGTGTGAAACCCACAATCAGCTGGCAAAGACTATTTCTACTATTCAGAGCAAAGTACAAGGAGCCAAATGCTGAGAAATGTTTGATGCCTGTCTGGGTGGTAACTCCAACATTGCCTTTAGACATCAGTCTGAGACTGCACCTAAGTGACTGGGGCTAGGATTTTACATCACTTCTCCGCTTATCTTAAGTTTAGCTGTGTAAAGAATGGCAGCACAACACCCTGGTGGTGTCTGCAGCTGACTTCTGAGCTCCACGCTACTTATCAGCCCCAATTGCTGAGGAATGTCCAGCGTGAGGGGACAGCAGCTGCCTGTCCCTGGTATGATAGGAAATGATGGGAAATGAACATGCAAATCGTTCCATGATCCCCAAGGAGTAGTTGCTGTGTCGTAAAACAATCTCACTAGGAAAGCAGAGAAACAGACAAGTCTCATTGTGCTTTTGGGCTAGAGGAGCAGCCCCAGATAAACATCTGAACTGCACTGGGTGTTGCTGGGATTTGGTTTGGCAAAGGCACTGGGCTCTCACTAGCGTTGCTTGGTGTGGCACTGCAGGGCTTCACACTGGCTTGCTGGCAGAGTGAGAGGCATCCATTTTATCTGATTGGATAGGGAGAACTCACAGGCTTAGCCTCCAGCCACAGGCCAGTTGAAAAGCTCCACGCTCCAAATATAAGTCCCATCCATAGTCCTCTGGAGTCAGCAATGCTGCTTGTTCAAAGTAGATGGTCCCCTCTCACTGGGATGGGCAAAGCCATCCTGATAACAGGAGAGCATGATCCCCTCTCACTGGGATGGGCAAAGCCATCCTGATAACAGGAGAGCATGATCCCCTCTCACTGGGATAGGCAAAGCCATCCTGATATCATGAGAGCATGATCCCCTCTCACTGGCATGAGCAAAGCCATCCTGCTAACAGGAGAGCTGCCCCATGGCTTTGCCCACAAGCTTCCTTTTGAGGTTTGAAAAGCAAGCTGTAAGTGAGGTTGTTGGTCAGCTTGTTTTGTTTCTCTTTCATGCTCACAGCCCCTGTGCCAGGGGCACTTCCTGCCCACACTGGGAAGTTCGCTTATGAAAGGGCTGAATTAAAATGCAGTAAGGCAGCAGGTGCATATCTGGAGTTTAGGATAAACACCTACAAGTTTGGATTTCCTGCCTTCCACTTCCCCCTAGCTGTCTAATCTAGCTACCCATTCACCTTTCCTTTCATCCCAGGATGTCTAGTCTGATCTAACTGTCTGTCCTTTCATCCCCGCTATCTTCCTCTTGATCTATGTTTTGTAGAGCCCATTCATCACACCTTTCAACTTCTGAAGCACCCACACAGGGCCACAAAGCTTCTCTTTACATTTTAGCCGAAGTGCTTGAAGGGATGGAAGGCACAGGCTCTGCCAGAGGGACCCGGGGAGAGAAGCTGCTTGGTCTTGTTTGACTCACACCTGAAAGCACCTCAGTGAACAGAGAAGTGAATTGTTCACATCCCTGAAGACTTTAGCCCGCTGGAAAAGGGCAGGCTCGTTAATTACTTGGCTTTCCTGCCTGTCTTTTGCTTTGTGTTGGGTAGCAAATGCCAGCAGGTAGGGCACCGGCATGCTCCCAGTGCAGACACCAGGGCAAAAGGGGATCCTCCTGAAGGGCTCTTACATGCACAGACACATTGCTGGCCAAGCAGGGTAGCAGCTTGGGTTTGATTTCTAAAGAGGGGTGGAAAGCACAGGGAACATCTGATGAGGAATAAAAACCTGAATGTGGGACAGAAGTAGCTCTTTCAATATAGGACTGCATTTAGGGCACTTTATTTCAAGATCTGAAATGATGAAGGTCAGGGTGGAAACAGTCACTGGAGATGAGACAATGAATCCTGGACCAAGGAATGCTGTGGTGGGTTCCAGCATCAGCCAGCTCGAAAGAGGTGCACTTATTCCTTAAGCCATTTCTAACTAGCAGCCAGCTTCAGACAATGATCCAGGGACAAAATTAGCTTTACAGGGAACACTTCTTTTGGAAGGTCTCTCATTCTCTCTTGCCCATTCCTTCTGTTATTTTCTTTCTTTCTACCACCCCCTTCCCCAAAAAGGAGAGGTTGATACTTGGGAGCCCTTTTGAAGGGGGAGAAGCATGGTGAGATTCTTGTGTTGGCATGGGTGATGTTAATGGGTAACACTGGGGCCAAAGGTCCTTTAAAGCTCCCACATCTGCAGCTTTGTACAGACCTCACCTCCAAAATGCCTCAAAGTGTGTAGCCAGGCAGGGCTTAATGTGTATTAGCAAGACAAAGGCTCTGGGAGGGGAGGAAAGGGGGATGAGTTTTAATTTACTGAAGATTTATTAGGCCTCATGAAATCAGCCTGAACCACCTCTTTTCCATATCATCTGCCCACATCTGAAGGGGGAGGCTTTGTTGTGGGGAGGTGGTCGTTGAGAATTATCCTGCCACAAATCTCACCAGCATGAAAGGGACACAGACAGGAGCGGGACAAGGAAGAGGCTTCACACTCTCCACATAGAGCCCCAAATCTGGAAATATGGAAATATGGCAATGCCATTTGTGCTGAACCCTGCCTTCCCTTGACTTTTGTTTGTGGGGTGCATGTTCCTTCACTTGCTTGAGTGGATGAGTGAGGTAGCAAGAGGGTAGAGAGGGGGAGGAGGAGGTCCCAAGGTGTGAACATCACATGAGGTTTTGGAACTGGTGTCACATTCTGTGCTAGTAGGAACCGTATGCATCTGTAAGAGATTCACAGAATCACAGAACTTTAGAGGTAGGAAAGGACCTTCAGATATCATCCAGTCCATCTCCCCTGCCATGGCAGGACTCCCCATGGTAGTCCCTACAGGAATGCATCCAGGTGGGTTTGAAGGAGACTCCACAACCTCTCTGGGCAACCTCCTCCAGGGCTCTGGCACCCTCACTACAAAGAAGTTTCTCCTCATGTTGAGCTGATCTCTGTTTGTAGCTGCTGCTCCTTGTCTTATTGCTGCTGGCCAGCAAAAAGAGCTTGGTTCCAGGTATTGGCCTCCACCCCTCAGATATTTGTACACAGGGATCAGATCTCCTCTCAGCCTTCTCCTCTCCAGACTAACCAGCCCCAGGGCTCTCAGTCTCTCTCCACAGGGGAGATACTCAAGTCTCCCAATCATCCTCATGGCTCTCTGGTGGACTCTCTCCAGCAGGTCTCTTTCTCTCTTGAACTGGGGAGCCCAAAACTGGACACAGCTGAAGCTGTGAAGAGCTGAAGTGATCTGGTTTGGAGAAGGGTTACTGAGTCATGCAGAGGTGTTGCTCTTTTCAAGCAGCTGTCATGTCTCCAAACTTAAGCTTATAAGGCTTTAATGTAGCTCACAGAGCTCTAGAGAATGACCCATCTTGGGCCTCCCCACTCTCTGTAGCTTGATCATGAGGTTTGCAGTGATGGGGTTCCATTGCCGCTTGTCCTATCACAGGGCACCACTGAAAAGAGTCTGTCCCCTTCTTCTCTTAAGGGTATTTGTACCCCTCTCAGTCTTCTCTTCTCCAGACTAAACTGCCCCAGGCCTCTCAGCCTTTCCTCATGGAGTCCAACTGTTAACACAGCACTACATTGTCTAAGCCAAGACAGAAGTGAACCACTCTTAGATGTCCAAATGCTTCTGGCCATCATAGTTCAATGGGATTTGTCTTTTAGACAAGGTAGCATCTGAACTGATAGCCATGGGATGCTTCTCCTCCTCCAGACAGCTATAACTGAAGTGGGACTTTTTTTCAAGTTGAACAGAACGTAGCAGAGAGGATCTGAGAGGCAAAGCATTTTTGGCACAAAACAGGGTGGGAACCATCCTGCTACTGGCAAGGAGCGAACAAGATGCCCTGAGAAATCTTCACTTTTGTTCAGTTTGTAGGACTGTGTAGAGGGCAGACTGGAGAGAAGCCTACAGCCAGAGCAAGCCTGTTCCCAGGCACTCCCCCTACTCAGTGCCAGTAATTAGCCCACAGGAAAAGGTCACTGCAGGATGCAGGGAGGTGCTTCTCGTGACTGTGATGGCTGTACCTTGTGTCAGAAGCACAGAGTCCTTGCTTGAGGTCTTTATCTGCTAACCCCCATGGATGTGGAGGTGATCTGGGCAGTGACTGTCCCTGGAAGGTTGACTCTGTGTGCATGACTGGCACACAGATGTCCCAGCATAGACAGAAGGTATGCAGAGACAGCAGGAAGAGATGGCAAGTGAAGCTTGCTGTAGAGAGATGAACAGGGTAAGAGAGAAGCCAGGCAGAGGGACCTGGGGGTGCTGGTCAACAGCAGCTGAACATGAGCCAGCAGTGTGCCCAGGTGGCATCCTGGCCTAGATCAGGAGCAGTGTGGCCAGCAGGACCAGGGCAGTGCTTCTGCCCCTGTGCTCAGCACTGCTCAGGCCATGCCTTGTCTTAGAGGGGATCTAATCAATGTTTATCAATCTCTGAGGGCTGGGGGACAGGCTCTGCTCACTGCTCACTGCTCCCTGCCATAGGCCAAGGAGCAATGGATGGAAGCTGCAGCACAGGAGGTTGCAGCTCAACACAAGAGGCAATTTCTTGCCTGTGTGGGTCCCAGAGCACTGGCACAGGCTGCCCAGAGAGGTTGTGGAGTCTCCTTGTCTGGAGCTTTTCCAGGCCTGTGTGGATGTGTTGCTGTGTGCCCTGAGCTAGATTGGATGGTCCTGCTCTGGCAAGGGGGTTGGACTAGGTGAGTTCTTTGGGCCCCTTCCAACCCCTGACACCCTGTGAGCCTGGGATCTCGTGATCCTGTGATCTGCTGGCATGTGATCGGCTGCAGCTGCACAGCTAAGTGCCTTGCACTGAGGCTTTCCAAGACAGCTCCTTGGGAGCTGCAGGGGCTTGTCAAAGGGTTAAGGCTTGTCCCATTGATATAGGAATGTATTTAGACGTCTCTATTCTTGCAAAGCAGTGTCTGAACCATTGAACCCCTTTGGGGTTAGAAAGCTGTTGGTCCACCCTCGGGAGAGGAGGCAAATGGGGAACAGAACAGCTACAGTCCTTGGTCAGGCTGAGCAAACACCAACTCTTGGGAAGCCTCAAAGGAAGCTGAAAAGCCATCTTAGATACGGAGCTGAGCATGAGTCACCCGGGGAAGTCAAAATAGACTGCTCAAGTACTTCACTTCAAAGCCTTCAACACCATCAGCTCTCAAGCATCCCAGGAATGTCATAGTTCTTCAAAGGAGGCAGGCAGGGATCGCTCTGTGTCCTGCATTCATCTCCTTTGTGAGCAGGAGATTTCACAAAGCCCTTTGCAGGGCTTCCAGTGTGTACTCCCCCCGGGGGGCTGGTGGGTACAGGGTGCCCCATTTTAGCCTAGACTCTGCTGGCCAAGTCCTGAGGTCGATCTCATGCCATGTTTACACCGGAGTCCTGCCACATTTACTCAGCTGGGAGGAGAGCAGTGCTCGTTGCCTTCCAGGGCACTGCAGCCAGAGTAACAGGAACTGCTCTTGCAGCTGCAAGTTGTGGCCCCATCCCTAGAGACGTTAAGGACTAGACTTGCTGTGGCCCTGGGCAGCCTGATGTAGTAGGAGGTGTCCCTGCTCACTGCAGGGGGGGCGGCCGAGATGACCTTTGAAGGTCCCTTCCAACCCCATGTAATCTGTGACTCTGAGAGCAGGTTTCAGCAGGTGTGATGCAATAAGCCCTGCCCTGCCCGGGCCAGCCTCCTAGGATGCTCCCTGGGGGCACTGGTTGCCAGCTGTGAGCAACGTTCACAGCACAGTCAGAAAGCTGCAGGATCTGCCAGGCCTGCTGGTGACACAGATATGATTTCATGGTGATTTCACCCAGACAGTAAACTTGAAAATCAATATTTGGTTCTGCCAAGTGTTGCAAATGCAATATCACTCCCATGTGAAATGGCTCTTTTCAAAAATTCAGGGTTGTCTATAGGAATATTTCAATTCTATTTCTAATTTTCCATTATTATTATTTTATCAGGGAAGGCTGGAGTGAGAAAGCTCCTGCTCCCGTGGTAGAGAACTTTTAGCAGAATCTGACATCTGCATTCATTTGGGTGACCACTCCACATGCATCACAGCACTTCTTTAGATCTCCTCCTCTGAACTTGTACCTCCTCTCCCTCTCCTCTCTCCTCTCCTCTCCTCTCCCCTCCTCTCCTCTCCTCTCCTCTCC
>VWZI01007636.1:89222-157200 GCA_013396835.1 Psilopogon haemacephalus
TCCCTCTCCCTCTCCTTTCCCATAATATCTTAATGAACAAACAGGCAACCCCTGGGCAGATCAAAGGGTCATAATAAGAGGAAAATGTCAACTTTTGGTGTTTATTTTCCCAGAGAAAGACAACTCATTT
The DNA here is from genome assembly GCA_013396835.1 of Psilopogon haemacephalus. Taxonomy (NCBI): domain Eukaryota; kingdom Metazoa; phylum Chordata; class Aves; order Piciformes; family Megalaimidae; genus Psilopogon; species Psilopogon haemacephalus. The sequence goes on from VWZI01007636.1 coordinate 89,353, forward strand.
CTGCCACTGGTGGAGCTGAGATAGGTTTGTAAATGAGCAGAATAGAATTAATAAACTCAGGAATTAGTCAAAGCAAAGAGGGCCCCAACACAGTGAAAGGGAAACTGGAGAGGGAATTTGAAGTGTTAGGAACTGAATACAATTGCTTGAGTTGGAGCCCAACCACTGTCCTGGGGCTAACACCTCTGCTCCATGGAAAGTGCCAGGAGAATTTTAATATTAATAACATTCAGAATTCTGGGTCTGTGCCTTGTCCAATAAATGGATTTAAAAATAAATTTTGATGCTGCTGAGGATTCTCACACAGAGGAGAATGTGTGGGCAGGCCACAAACCCAGGCAAGGTTAAACACAAAATGTGTCTAGGTAACTTAGGTGCCAAAGCCTAATATCCTTAAGGCACTTAGATGCTTATGCCCAGATCCAACCATGTGCTTGTGGTCCTAGCTGGGAGGCAGGAGCTCAAACTAGTATTACACACATCTACTTTGCTGGATCTGGGTGCTGCAGCCTCCCTGTTCAGGGAGTTCTCTGATTGCTTCCTAGTCTTGTGCTCACAGTTTGTGGGGTTTGGGAGCACCCAGGATCTGCAGAAACCTGCACTGGAGAGAACAGGAACTGGAGAGCAGGGACTGAGGCTCTGAGCTTGAGGACAAGGCAGCCACCAAGTGAGGCACTTCTAAGCAATCCAGAGGCAGGGAGTGCAAAGGAGTGAGTCCTCTTTGATCTATCAGCTTTTATCATTTGTAAACATCTATTAATTGGCTGTGTCAGGCCCAGATCCTTATCGTCTCCTAGTCTAATTTCCCCTGTTCAATACATTTCCTCCACTATAAAAATCCCCATCAGCCAGCCCTGTCAGCACAGATTACATCTAGTGCTCATTCTTTCAGCTCCTCTCCCCAGCCAGGCTGTAAAGCTGTCAGCTCCACACTTGACAAGAGCCAGGCTGCCCTCCTTCCCTTTGTCTCCTGAAGAAGCAAAATATTTAGGTGTCACTGGCTGGATGGCAGTGCTGGAAGTCAACAGACCTCGACCCATCAATTGATCTGAGCTGTGAGAGGAGTTCCCACCTCCAGCAGCTGTGATGTTAGAATCATAGAATGGTCTAGGTTGGGAGAGACCTCCAAAGGTCATCCAGTCCAACCTTCTCTGCAGGCAGCAGGGGCATCCTCCACTACATCAGGTTGCCCAGAGCCCTGTCGAGCATCACCTTGAATAGCTCCAGGAATGGGGCCTCAACTGCCTCCCTGGGCAACCTGTTCCAGTAGACAGGATGAGGAAATACTGATCACAGAAGCCACCTCCTCAGCTTCCCAGGGGCTTTTTGCATATTGGCACTCATCCTCTCAGGGCCTTCAGCAGGACACTTCTCCCTTGGAAGTCCCCCAGCTGCTGACATCTAACTAGCTTCTCAGGCAACAAGGTGCTGGTGCCCTGGTTAAGAGGTTGCTAGAGGGTGTGGTGCTGAGTCTCTTCAAAGCAGATGTGCCCCCGCTCCAGGTCTCCAAAACACAGCTTCCAATAGTGTTGGCTGAGTGCTAACATTATCTCCTGTCTTTGGGTTTATATCAAGAGCCAAGGAGGTGGTTGCAGATGACAGATGTCTGCCTACTTGCAGTAAAAGAGGTGATGCAAGATGCCTGAAAACCCCTCTTGTGTCTGCCCTGCAGAGGACTTTCCTCAGCAGGTCTCTGAGCATCCCTGCAGGCAACCATGAGGCTGAACTCTCAGCTTCCCTGCTCAGAAGACACAGCCTAGACTTCATGAGGCAAGGAGAAGATTCCCAAGCAGAGCAGAGAAGATGTGCATCAGCTGCCACACAGGAGGGAACAGCCAGAGAAGGAAACAGCTTCTTGGGGCAGAGCCTGAGCACAGTGGAAATGAATGGTGCCAGGGGACTTGGTGTGAAGAATCAAGACGGGCAGGATAAATGGTGCTGGGAGATGTTGAGCTGCAGCAGTTTGTCATCAGCCCGTGACAAACAATGTGGGATTGCCTAATCCTCTTCTGCTGCTGGTTCAAAAGTTTACAGGTGGTTAAGGCAAGGGCATTAAAAAAACTCTGCTCCTGCCCTTCCTCACTTAATACAGCTCATTTTGAAGCCAGAACAGTCTGTGGTTTGAGAAGCCCCAGGCCAGTGTGCCCAGGAGCTCTCAGGAGCAGGGTTTGCCTGGTCTGATGTCACTGCTGAAGCATCGTGGCCATCAGAGATGCGTTAGCTGCTCTGTGCCCTGAGCTGGAGGTGCTCCCATCACTGCTTGCGGCAGCTCAGCTGGCACCTCCCCAGCTTGCCAAGAGCTGTGTGTCTGAGCCCCAAAAGATAAAAAGGGCAGACCTAAGCAGCATCCCAAGAAGAGCAGAGCAGAGCTGATGTAGCTTGGCTATGGACTACTCCAAAGCTGTTCTCACTGCCGTACAGCTCAGGCTGTCAGGCCAGAAGGACTCACAATACATTTAATGTGCATGTTAGCACTCCATTAAATATTGACTATGCTTAAATAAATGATGCAGCCAACTTTCAAGGAAGAAAGTGCTTATTTTGTCAACACAGAATGTCCCTCTGTGCCTTTATCCTCACAGTCGGTCTGTGGCCAGCCAGTTCTCTGAAGGAGGTCTTTGTGGCGGGTTTCACATGACGTCACTTGTCCAAAGGAGGCTCTGTTAGAGCTGACAACTTGGTTTGGCCTCAAAAAGCAAACTGTTTTAACCTGGGCATGCCAGAAAGATGACTTCAAAGCCTCCTTTCGAAAAGAGCCTGCAAAGAAGGAATTTGTTGAAACCAGCACTTGCCCACAAACTGTTTTGACAGAAGCGAATCTGCATTTCAACAGAGATCTCCTTCAACTGGAAAGTCCCAGAAGCCCCTCCAACATTCCTGGCTCAATGTATCACCATGTTGTGTGTGTCCTCCAGCTGTCCCCAGCATCATAACGTCTCAGTGGACTTTGTGTAGGTCATGTGCTCATTTAGGGGCTTAGCAAGTGAGCCCGTCCAGGTGGAGCAGCAGTCTGGATGTAGTCCACTTAAACTGAAAATCATCAGCTGCCAGTGAAATAGCTCCGAGGCTCCCTCAGCAGCTAGTGGGAAAGGACAAATCACACTGCCTCTGCCCAGAGTAGATAGGAAGGTTGTATTTGTTTGTCTGAGTCAAGATGGAGATGTTCATAGAATGATTAAGATTGGGAAAAGTCCTCTAAGATCATCCAGTCCAACCACTGACCCAACACCACCATGGCCATCAAACCATGACCCCAAAGTGCCACGGCCACAGGTTTCTTGCACACCTCCAGAGATGTGCACTCCACCACCTCCCTGGGCAGCCTGTGCCAATCCCTGACAACCTCTGCAGCAAAGAGATTTTTCCTCATCTCCAGCTTATCCCTCCCCTGGCACAATTTCAGGTCATTTTTTTCCTCCTATCACCTGGTACTAGAGAGAAGATCCCAACACCCACCTCACTGCAGCCTCCTCTCAGGGAACTGTAGGGAACAATGAGGTCTCCTCTTAGCCTCCTCTTCTCCAGACTCACGCCCCCAGCTCCCTCAGCTGCTCCTCCCCAGCCCTGTTCTCCAGCCCCTTCCCGAGCTGTTTCCCATCTCTAGACACACTCCAGCATCTTTGCTCTCATGATGTTGGCTTTGTCACATTGAAGGACCATCACCACATCCACCAGACATCATTTTGGGTGTCCTTCAGGTCAGATCCCAGGCTGGGTCAGGGCTTCAGGACAGCCAGCACCACCTTTGCTGCCTTTCTTTTTCTCTTCTTCTTCACCATTGCTTTCCTCAGGCTCTCTCTCACTACCTCTCTCTACATTTGTTTTCACAACACCTTACAAACAGCTGCTTTTAATAATGTATCAATTGAAGGCTCTTTATTGGCTTTTGGTGCATCAATTATTGAAGCTCAACATTGGTGTTCTCTGGTAATAATGGGGTTCTTTCTTTTTCTATTTCTGTTACCTAAATTTTTCATGGCAATGCTGTTGCAGTGGACGGTTTCTTGTCCTGGCTGCCCAGGACATAGTCACAAAATCATTTTGATTTCAAAAGACCTTCGAGGTCATCGAGTCCAACCACTAACCCAGCACTGTCAAGGCACTGCTAAACCATGGCCCTCAGCACCACATATCCATGGCTTTGAAACCCCTCCAGGGATGGGAACTCCACCACTGCCCTGGCCATCCTGGGCCAGGCCTTTGCAACTCTTTGGAGGAAGAAATTGTTCCTCATGTCCAACCTGAACATGCAACTCTCTGTAGCACTTTCTTCAGTGACCTGAGTACATTGCTGCCAACAATGAGCTCAGTCTCCACAGGCTGGGCAGCTTTTGATGTCTTCTGGACTAATGGCAGCCACGATGCACAAAGCAGTGCTCAAGAGGGCCACATCTCCCAGGGAACCAGAAAGGGCCCTACAGGTAGGCTGCAGAGGGATTTTTCATAAGGGTGTCTAGAGATAGGACATGAGGGAATGGTTTTAAGCTGAAAGAGAGTAGAGTCAGACTGGATCTTATGAGGAAGTTCTTCAGCACAAGGGTGGTGAGACACTGGAACAGGTTGCCTGAGGAGGTTGTGGGTGCCCTTTCCCTGGGGATGTTCAGTGCCAGGCTGGATGAGGCCCTGGGGAGCTGAAGACAGTTGAAAGGTGTCCCTGCCTGTGGTGAGGATATTGGTGTAGATGATCTTTAAGGCCCTTTCCAAACAAAGCTATCCTATGATTTCTGAGAAAGGCTGGAGCTGGGTGGCTGGGTTTTGAAGCAGGTTTTCCCCAGCTGCCTCTATGCAAGCAGCCTGAGCATCCTGCCAGCACTGCTTGTGGCCACAGACAATGAAAATGTTAAAATCAATGTTGACAGAGAGAGCTGTGTGTGATGCTCAGTGCTGCTGTCCCCGGGCCAGGAAGCACTACAGGGACCTGCCAGCCCAGATGAACCTGCCTCCAGATTTGATTTTCTAGGGCACTAATAGTCATCCCTGGGTATTTCTCTTGTCTATATTGCCACTCTTTCAAACAAGCTGGCTTGGTTTTCATTCTGGAAAGCATCAGGATGGAAAACGTCCATCTGTCTCAACTGGCTCCCTTCATTTTGCAGAGGCCAGTGCTGTTCTCTGAGCTGCTGCTACATGTGAGGCTTAGGGAAAGGTTGACATCAGGATCATAGGATAATTTGGGCTGAAATGGATCTTAGCAAGCCTCTGGAACAACATCTACTCAAAGCAGGGACAGCTCTGAGGTCAGAGGAGATTACAGACAGCTTTAGCCAGTCTGGTCTTTAAAATCTCTGAGGATGGAGTCTGAGCAGCCTGTGGTCAGGAGACAGTGACCTTTCATCACTTCCAGCTGCAGCCAAACTCTAACCGGCAACTTGGTGGTGAAGGTCATTTATCCAACAGACAAACCTCTGCATCAAGCTCTCCTGTAAAGAGAGATTCCTTTCATTAAATTTTACCTCATCCCAAGACTTTACCATGCTCTACTGCTCAGGCAACACCCTGAAGGCTCAGCCAGCATCCCTGATCTTGAATGTGCCCAGGAACCGGGTGGGGCTCATCCCTCTAACGTCAAGAGCTGATGAATGTCTTCAAAGCAAGACACTGGTGTCTGCCCTTTACCTTAGCAGTTACAACACAAAGTGGGGGAAAATGCAAGCAGGTGAGTGAGCTGGAACCCACTGGATCTTCCACACAGGTTCATGCCAGGCTGGTTGTAGCTCCACAGCAGTGCTAAGGATTTCCTGTATCCATATCACACAACTGAGAGGTCTACAGCAGATGTCTGGATGGATTCAGGGCTAAAGCAATCTGCAGATGAGAAAGAGAGAAGAGAGTTGATGTTAATTCTGATCCATTTCCAGCACACACCCCCAGACAGTTGCCTTGGCCTAACCAGGGAGGGATGTGACCCCCATGCCAGGTCTGCTGCCAAAGCTGAGGCATCCCAAAGGGTTGCTCAATATGCTTAAGGTGCTCAGCTATTTACTAAAATCAAAGAGGAACCTTTTAATTATAGAATTACATGGAATGGATAACAGAAACCAAAAGACGTGTTCTTTCCATAGAATCATAGAATGGTGGGACTCAGAAAGGACCTCTGGAGATCACCCAGTCCAACCCCCCTGCTAAAGCAGGGCACCCACAGCAGCTTGCCCAGGAGCACAATGTTCAGCTGGGTTTGGGATCTCTCCAGAGAAGGAGACTCCACAGTCTCTGTGGGCAGTCTGCTCCAGGCCTCCAGGACCCTCACAGTAAAGAATTTTCTCCTCCTGTTTGGCTGGAACCTCCTGGCTTCCAGTTTGTGCCTACTGGCCCTTGTCCTGTCACTGGGTACCAATGGCAAGAGTCTGGCCCCAGCCTCTTGCCCCACATCCTTTAGCTATTGGTAATGATCACAAATGATGCTGAGATGGCTTCCCACTAGCAAAGGGACTTGTCGTTCTGATTCGCAAGAGCAGAGCATGCTGAGGTGACAATATTCTGCAGACCCCACAGAGGGTCAATGGTACATTAGATCAGGAGGCCATGAGGTGGAGGCATTAGCCTGGGCTGAGCCAGTATGTGATGGTAGCTAAACCTACCCTCTGTAGCTTCTCTTCTGCCTTTGTCTCCCGGGTCATCTCTAGAGATGGAGAATGCACTGCACAATGTGTCTGCTGATCAAACATGAGTTGCTGTTGCTTTGTGAGCAAGAGCAAGACTTGATTTCTTAACGCAAGCTCAGCACAGGACTTTGGGGGCAGCAGCAGGTTGGTACTGCTCCTTTTCTCTCTGGGAGGTGGAAGAAGCACTAAGCACAGGCTGTACCCCCGAGGTTATTCTTCCTGCTCTTTTAAAACTGCAGAGGAAATGAGTTCACACTTTTTGTTTTGCTTTCAGCCTGACTGCCTCCTTGACTTTGTCTCCTTATTATTTTTACTATTATTGTTTTCCTCTCCTACGTGGTCAGCACTGCCCAGTTGCTAATGAGAAGAGGCCAGGGAGAGCTGAGTGCACCTCCCACTTCCTTTAATAAAAACCTGCTGCTAGAGCAGGCTCTGCAGAGTAAATTCGCTTTGTAAGCCTAATCCACACTCCCTCACAGTTTCAGACTCTGAGAATTAAGGAGGTGAACATTCTCATACTGTTAATCTGATAACAATAATCCGAGGAAGCTGCTGTAGCAGGGCACAGCACAGCCACAGCTGGACAGATGCTTGCCTGCATGAGGCACCTTTTTCAAACACCACTCTTGGCCTCAGCCTCACGATTTGTGCTCTGGTGAGCACAGCAAGCCCTAAAAGTTAGATGGAGCAGCTGAGCCTTTTATTGCTGACACATCACACTCTGACATCTGGTGGCATGGGGTGTGCCAGCCAGCTGCAACAACACTGCTTTGGCGGCTTTTTGGAGAGCATCTCCAAGTGACTTTGTGCTGCAGCACCGTTAAGTAAAACACACTCGTTCCAGGGGTCCAGCACAGCAGAGCAAACCATTCCACAGCCACAGAAAGATGTGGAAATGGAAGAGAAAGAGGAGGGGACACAGGCTCAACTCCTGGATTTTCCATTCTGATCTTTCCTGTGACTTCAGGAGTTGGTTAGTCTGGAGAGGAGAAGGCTGAGAGGAGATCTGATCCATGTGTACAAATATCTGAGGGGTGGGGGCCAGTAGCTGGGGCCAAGCTCTTTTTGCTGGCCAGCAGCAGTAAACCAAGGAGCAGCAGCTACAAACAGAAGGTTTCCGCTCAACATGAGGAGAAACTTCTTTACAGTGAGGGTGTTAGAGCCCTGGAGCAGGCTGCCCATAGAGGTTGTAGAGTCTCCTTCACTGGAGAGTTTCAAACCCTGCCTGGATGCATTCCTGTGGGGACTGCCCTGGGGGATCCTGCCTTGTCAGGGGGGTTGGACTAGATGATCTCTGGAGGTCCCTTCCAACCTCTAAGGTTCTGTGATTCTGTGATTCAGGTGACTTGTTTAACACTTCTGTGCCTCAGTTTCCCCACTGTGAACTGCAGTGATCTTCCACCTCCTGCTCTTCAAACTGCCCCTCAGCATTGTGTTATAGGTCACATAAAAAGTTTCTCTTCCTTCCCCTGGGGGTTGGTCCTTGCAATCCTATGAAAAGGGACAGGTGCCCCTTTCTAACGCAGTGAATGCTACCCTCTCTCTGCCTTGTTTGCCTGCTGCTCTGGAAGGTTCCAGCCCCTTGCAGCCACTCAGCTGATCCCAGGCTACAGAAATTATTCATATTGATCAGGATCTGCAGCACTTTGCAAGAAAGGAGAGCAGAGGCAGGTGGGAGTCCTGAGTACTTTATGCTCCCTGTGGGTGACCCAGGACTAATGGGCTCTTTGATGTGGTGCCAGACCCAGAAACTCAGACCTGGAAAGTTCCTCACAACAGCCTTCAGAGAGGCATGGGGCAGAGAAGACCATCTTGGGGCAATCCATGCTCCTACAAAGCAAACTCTGCCAGGGTGCAAGGGGAAGTGTAATTTAAAAAAACACACGGGTTTTATTTTTGTAGAACTTTCTCCCTCCCATGGATTTCTGCAGCTGTTGGCCTGTTTCCTACTCCTTCACATTGCCCCAGCTCTGCTTCACCTTTCTGTCAGAGCACCTAAATTGCAACCTCCCTTCCCAGAACCAGAGGAGTGAGGGCTGGAGCAGCTCTGCTGTGAGGAGAGACTGAGGGAGTTGGGGCTGTGCAGTCTGCAGAGGAGAAGGCTCCCAGGTGACCTCATTGTGATCTTTCAGTATCTGAAGGGGGCTACAAGAAAGCTGGAGAGGGCTTTTTAGGCTATCAGGTAGTGATAGGACTGGGGTAAATAGAACCTAACTGAAAATGGGGAGATTGAGACTGGATATTAGGAAGAAGTTTTTCAGCATGAAGGTAGTGAGAGCCTGGAAGGGGTTGCCCAGGAAGGTAGTGGAAGTCTCATCCCTGGAGGTGTTTAAGGCCAGGCTGCATGAGGCTGTGGGCAGCCTGATCTAGTGTGAGGTGTCCCTGCCCATGGCAGGGGAGTTGGAGCTGGATGATCCTTGTGGTCCCTTCCAACCCTGACTGATTCTATAATTCGATGTTATTGGACATGGACACTCCATGGGTTCCCCATGGCCACAGCCTCTGGCCATGCCAGGGGAGCCCTGATATACAACCCCCTCCTCCTCCTGCCCCAGCACATCCCCCTCACTGCTGTGCAAGACTCTGCAGGCTTCAGCAAGTTTTGGGTCAGTTCTTGTGTGCTGGTCACTCCTGGGTATCTAAATAGCTCCATTAATTGTGTATGTGACTAAAAGATTGACGGATGAGAAAGGGCAAGTCTTCCCCTGCCCCAATTAGTACTTCATCAAATACAGGACATACCCTTCAGGATACTAAAAGTGGGTTTGGGTTGGACAAGGCTATCTTGGGTGGGGAGGTAATGGAGTGAAATTATCAGTCAATATTTAAACACAGACAAGATCTAAGCTCTCTCTGAATGGAGAGCTGCTCTACTGTGGCCAGTACACCCCATGCCCTGCATCCCTCATTTTTTATCATGCTACATTACCCACAGGGCTTTCACATTCCCACACCACTTGACCTCTTGACTCGGTTATCTCCATCTTGGAACAAACAAGAAACATTTTATTCCCACTAGCAAACTGTCATTCACATCATCAGCTTCTGCTCTAAGTCCTGGGCTTGTTTCGCTGCATCCTCTCACCTGTCCCACTGGGAGCTCTGCCTTCCCGAGGTGGAGAATACAGGCTGAATAAATCCTCTCTCTAAACACTTTAGGGCCATTTAATCCTCCTTAAAGTGGCAGGGCAGATTCATGGCAATTTTTCTTCTTTTTTTTTTTTTATTTTTTTTTCTTCCCTTCCCCAGTGATTAATTCTTTTGTCTTCCTAGGTGTATTTCAATCAGTCATAAAGATAAATAGAAAGATCTGGCTGCACACACCTCCTGGTAACAGTCAGATTGCTCAGGGGTGCAATTAAGATAACCCCTGCAAATAACCATCCTTGATCTAATGCCTTCTTCCACTGTGGAGCTGTTGTTGGATAATTCAACCCTAACTTGACCAAGGCACCTTGAGGGTGCTGGAGGCCTGCAGCAGACTGCCCACAGAGGCTATGGAGTCTCCTTCTCTTGAGAGATCCCAAACCCAGCTGAACATCGTGCTCCTGGGCAAACTGCTGTGGGTGCCCTCCTCTAGCAGAGGGGTTGGACTGGATGAGCTCCAGGGGTCCTTTCTGACTCACAATCCTCTATGATTCTATGGAAAGAGCAAGTCTTTTAGTATTAGTTCCTGTTATCTATCCCATGTAATCCCATAACTAAAGGACTTCCCTTTGGTTTTAGTAAATAACTGAGCATCTTAAGCATGCTGAGCAACCCTACAGGTAGGTTAGATTTGAGTCTTACAACGAGGGTTTTGGAAAGATGTAAACTTAATGTAAACTGACTCTGCTGTTTAGAAGAGAAGGTTGGGAGGGCAGCTGGTCAATGTGGGTGTCAAGAAGAAGGGATCAGACTCTTTTCACTGGTGCCCAGTGACAGGGCAGGGGTCAATGGGTACGAATTGGAAACCCAGGATCTTCTGCCTCAACATGGCAAAGAACTTCTTCACTGTGAGTCTGCTGGAGCTGTCTGCCCAGAGAGACTGTGGAATCTCCTTGTCTGGAGAGATTCCAACCCCAGATGGGCACTGTGACTCTGGGCAAGCTGCTGTGGGTGCCCCTGCAAGGGGGTTGGACTGGGTGACCTGCAGATGTCCGTTCCAAGCCCGACCATACTGGATTCTGGGATTTGTGCACAGGGATGCTGGCATTGACACGCTTCCTCCAGAGGACCATGAGCCCCTTTCCCAGGTGTCCCTGAGGAACATGGCTGCTGAGGCAAAGGCAATGGCATGGAGGCCTGCAGATAAATGACTGCAGCCATTGTAAGGCCATGCTAAAGCCCCCATTGAAATCAATGGCAAAACTCCCAGAGATTTCAAAGGGATCAGGCCTGAATGTTTGTAATTCTCTCCTAGACTTATCATATATCCTCAGCACTGTGTGCTATTTCCATAACAAGAGGTATGGCATTCCCTTACTTCCATGTTTGTTAAGTAACAAAGAGAGATTTCAACGCCTGTAGCCTTCCCAAATTTGTCAGGCACCAAAGAGTCTCCCCCTGGCTCCATGCAAGCCTGTTCCCAAGCACAGTGCCTTGTTAGCAGCCTGATGGGACCTTGTTCAGATGCTATGAATATGCATCAGGGCTGTGGCTGGGGGGTTTGTTGGCATACACTGTCACTTTGTCATTTCATGGTCTCCAAGGCTCTTTAAATCAACATGCACATTTCGGTGTCAGCTTATCTCACTTCAGTGGTTATTATTTTATTTACCAATATTCTGGCCATTGCTTGGATTTATCCTGTCCCATGTGCCTGGAGCTTTCTCCTCTCTGCTTTGCTTGCTTCTTGTGTTGGTTTGCAAACCCACTACACTTCTCCAGCTCTGGGTGGTGGTTTTCCTCACTTTGCCACGGAGAGGGAGCAAATCTACCCTCAGCCAAGCTTTGCTCTGCCTTCTTCCCCGTTTCAAGACGTTGATCAAGCTGAGGAGGAGGAGGGAAGGAGAGGGGAGAGGGAAGGAGGGGTGTTTGCTCAAATGAGATTGAGAACAGCGTGTGGAGTCCTAGGCATGGGTGTTCAAATGGTCTAGACAGATATGCAGTGATGCCAAAGCCACCGGGGGTGCTCCTCAAGTATTCCAGCAGGAGCTATGAATCCATCCTGGACATGTAGGATTTATTGTACTTGATCAGGGGGAGGACAGGAATTATCTCAGTGCTTTGTAGGCTAACGAGATGTGCTGCAGGAGCTGCCGCGGAGATGCTCCCGAGGCCCTGGGAGAGACATCTGCTGAGAAACCTGGAGGAGAAAGGATTGATGAGATGTAGGTCACGAGAGGTAGACAGAACAAGCTGGGGAGGAGATGCTGTGGAGCTGAGCTGCCAGCGTTCAGGAAGCATCCAGCCAGCGGGGCAGGAGCAGCTGCGTGTGTGAGTGTGGGAGGAAGATGAATTTTGCAGTGACAATTTGGACAGACTGGAGTGGAGAGCTGGGAGAAGAGTCTATAAGGCTTCAGATCCACTCCCTTCCCTCCACATAAAAACCCCCATCACGTCCAGCCCCTTCGCCTCACACTCAGGGAGGATGGAGGAGATCTCTTTTCCGGTCCTAGAGCGAATACTTTTCCTCCCAGCACTCACCCGTATTGGTGCTTTAAAGGAAAGGTGCCTGCCAGGAATTCCAACTAAGTATTCGAGCCGTGCTCATGTGCCCTGGCATGTTTCCCATCACAACTGCCAAGATGTCCAAACCTGAAGCGAGCAGCACAGCATCTTTAATAATTCACCGACGGATGCCTGTAAAAACTCTGCGGTTTACATTCATGCCAGCACTGCCCCTCCCTGCCTCCCCTCTTCCCCATCTCCCCTTCCTCTCCTTTTCTTACAGGTGGTCTATTTAATTTCAATTTCAGGCTGTTGCCTCCTGCTTTGGTTCAGCAGAATGACGTGTCTTGACCTATTCATTTCATGTTTCCAAAATCTTTTACATTTCCTGCCTCCTCCACTCCCTCTCCCACCCACCCTCCACCCCTGCTTTGAAAGAAAAAAAAAAAACCCCACAACAATTCCAGCTCCCAAAATGAAGAATTTCCCTGCATCTGTAGAAAATCTGGCCTCACTTATACCTGTAAAACCAGTTGTTTCCCTTACAGGAAATGGTTTGCTTCAGCACCTGAATTTTGTTTTGTTTTGTTTTTCTTGCCTGGTGAGATTTTGATAAATCTCTGCCTGATTTCTGGAACGGGCAAACTCCCTGAAAGCTAAGTTAGCTGTTTGGTCTCCCAGTATATAGCACTTCTCACTAGGATGGCCTGAGGTCTAGCCTAGTTGAGAATCCATCTGAGATGAGGAGTTTGTGTTGGGCAAAAAGATGAGAGGAGCCACTCCCTGTCCCCAAGAGTTTGCAGGGCGAGCAGATCAGGCAGGCATGAGCTGAGAACAGGGTGTGCTATTATCTGAGAGTCCTAGAATAGAATAATAAATTTGTTTCAGTTGGCAAAGACTTCCAAGCTCATCAAGTCCAACCTTCAGCCTAAGGCCACCATGACCATTAAACCCTGTCTTAAAGTTCCGTGGCCACAGGTTTCTTGCACAGCTCCAGGTATGGTGACTACACCACCTCCCTGGACAACCTGTCCCAGTGACTGACCACTCACTCAGGAAAGAAACTTGGGAACAGAAACCAGAGATCAACCCTCCTGCCTCTAGGGACCCAAGTGCAGATGGATCAGGAAGGTGGTTTGAATTGCCATGTCTCAGCTGGTCACCTGGAGGTGACTTTAGACATGTTGTGCCTTGGTCTTTATTGAGGAGGGAACCTGGGGCTGAATAAGGCACCAAAGGGCAAAGCCAAACTTTCCCTGCATGCTGGGTGTGGCATGGATGTAAGAAGCAACATTGCCCAAGCAGGTCATGGATGCCCCCTTCTTGGAGATGTTTAAGGCCAGGTTGGATGAGGCCTTGAGCAACCTGGTCTAGTGGAAGAAGGAAAAGACCTCTTCTACTATGACAGGGGGGTTGGTACTGGATGATCTTAAAGGTCCCTTCCAGCGTAAACCATTCTCTGAATCTATGAAACATTGTCTGTCCTTTGAAGAAGTAAAGGTCTCTCCCTGGAGAAAAAGACCCAAGTGGGCCCAGTAAATCCACTTCTGGTGGACAGTCATGGCCTGGCTCCACGCACCTGGGAACAGGAGAGTTTTGCCCCCCTCGGCTGGGATCTCAGACAGAAAGATGCTGGGACAGGTCAGGTGCCTGCATGGTGGGGCAATGGTGCCAAATTTTCAGTGACCATAACTAGTGCATAGGGAGCTGTACGTAGGGACTGGATCTATGGCATGGACCAGGTCCCTTTCCTGCTTTGGCAGCCCCCAGTTTGATGAGGTCACCCTTCATGCTTTCCATCTGCCTCTGCATGTGCTTGCTTGTGTTTGTCTGTCCACCTGGGAGCACAAAGTTGTCCAGTTTGGATTCAAGTTTTTTTTTTTTTAAACATAAAGCATATTTTTTAGATACAAATAACAGAGCACAGAATCATAGAATTGTCAGGGTTGGAGGGGACCTCGAAGATCATCCAGTTCCAACTTTCCTGCTGTAGGCAGGGACACAGAATGACAGAATGAACCAGGTTGGAAAAGACCTGTAGGACCTGAAGTCCAACCCATTACCTAACACCTTACACTAAATCATGTTGCTCAGAGCTCCATCCAGCCTGGCCTTAAACACCTCCAGGGATAGGGCCTCCACCACCTCCCTGGGCACCCCATTCCATAGTCTCAGCACCCTCAGGGTGAAGAACTCCTTCCTAACATCCAACCTGAACCTCTTCACTTAGTGCCTGCTACCTCACCTTCAAACTCAGCCCCAGAACACAATACTCAGCCCCTTGGCTCTCCTCTGCTTGTGCCGTGGCTGTAGACCACACAGTTCCAGCTGAAGTGGCTCTGGGGAGGGGGCAGGAGGTGTTGAAGTCCCTCTATAAGCAGGGCCAAAGGTGCTGTAGCTTTTCTGTGGTGTGTGGTGGCTGTGCTGGGGCAGTGCCAGGGGCTTGGGGCGCAGAGGAGTGCTGTTAGGCAGCTTAACTTTTCATTTCCTGCGCGGTTTCACCTTGGGTGTGGAATGCACAACCTGCTTTAATTGATGCACAAAGCAATGCTTTGTGTACATGCTGGGCTTCCAGAAATAGCTCATGGGTGAGACAGACACATCAGCAAAGGGTTTGCAAAGTCACCAGAGAGCCTGGCTGAACAGGAGCCAGTGTGTGCCCAGCTGGCTAAGCAGACCCACAGCATCCAGGCTTGGATCAGGAATAGTGTGGCCAGCAGGAGCAGAGAAAAGATTGTCCACCTGTAGTCAGCATTGCTGAGGCCATACCTTGGGTATTGGGTTTAGTTTTGGACCCTCACTCCAAGAAGGACATTGAGGAGCTGGAGCATGTCCAGAGAAGGGCAATGACACTGGTGAAGGGTCTGGAGAACAGGGCTGGTGAGGAGCAGCTGAGGGAGCTGGGGGTTGTTTAGACTGCAGAAAAGGAGGCTCTGGGGACACCTTCTGGCTCTCTGCAACTTTCTGAAAGGAGGTCACAGTAAAGTGAGGTGATAGGACAAAATGAAATGGCCTCAAGTAGCACCAGGGAAGGCTGAGGTTGGACATTAGAAGAAACTTCTTCACTGAAAGGGTTCTCAAAGACTGAAACAGGCTGCCCAGGGAGGTGATTGAATCCCCATCCCCAGAGGTGTTTAAAAGAGCCAGAGGTATTGTGCTGAGGGACAAGGTTTAGCACCAGCCATGGTAGAATTAGACAATGATCGAACTCAGTGAGCTCAAAGGTCTTTACCAACCAACATGGTTCTGTGATTCAGTGATTCTCTGCTATGATTTTAATGTCCAGAAACCTCCTTTAAGTTTCCCTGCTTCAGACTTCAAAGGATGAAACATGGTAGATGAATAATTTGATTAACCCCCAAATCAGGAGAGTTTTGTTCTGAAAGAACAAGACTTGCAAGGCTGAAAAAGCAAAGCAAGTGCTACTATGGGTGCTCAGGCTCATGGTGTAGCAGAACCATGTTCCAGAAGTGACTTCTCCTGGCTCCCTCCCTTCTCCCCATCGTCCCCCATGTTTATGAGGTGCTTGGCTCCGTGACGCCTGCCTCCTGCTCTGCTACATGACAAGGCTCTGAGAGCCTTTCTCCTGGCTGCCAATTTTTCTTTAGCTCTGCAGCCGTGTTAATGAAGGGGAGTGTTTGAAGCTCGTGGCAGTGTGAGAACAGGGCAGTAGGGCCAGCAAAATGATTTCTTTGAAAAGAAGGAGACTTTTTTTTTCCAGACATATTCTCTGTGTGCTCAAAGAGGCTTTTGAGCCAGGATGCCAAATTGCCAGAGAAAGGAGCAGAGAGCAGGAGAGGCACAGTCAAACAGTCTGATTCACATGAGGTCATCCCAGCTTGAGGAAGAGAAAGATCAGGGATCACAGAATCATCAAATAATTTTGGTTGGAAAAGACCTTCAAGATCTTTGAGTCCAAACAGTCTCTAACTCTGCCAAGGCTGGATGAGGGCCTGAGACCCTGCTCTAGTAGAAGGTGTCCCAGGCCATGGCAAGGGGTTGGAACCTTCCAATCCATACCACTCTGTCTGGCGCACAACTGAGAAGCAGAAGTTCTCCTAAGGCATATTGTGTAGATTTTTGAAGTCAACAACTCATCAGGGTGTGGAAGGCAGAGGAGGGACTCCAAGTTCTCCATCTGATCAGGCCAGGAGCAGGTACAACTGATGCATTTAGGTCATGTCTGCAAGTGAAGGGTACTACTGCTCGAGATAATGTGCTTGGCCTTAGCTTCTGCAGGGAGAAATGTTCTGCTTTCAGGCTGGTATCTGAGCCAAGCTGAGACCAGCAGCAGGTAGGGAGCACCCTGTGCCTCTGTCCATCAGAGGAAAGCAGGACAAGGACAGTGACTGTGACTCTCTGGGTTCTTCAGGTAAAGGCTTTAATATATCTGCAGAATGATGCCAGGAGCAATGGAGGTTTCCTCCAAGCAGGTGTGTTGTCGTAATACAGATGTTCCTGACTGTGTGACCTTCAAATGCAACTTCCAGCCATGGAAAAGGGCTGCTCTGGCTCATTCTGGTGGTTTGCTGGGATAATGCATCTCCTAGGGGCAAGGATGCCTTGTAGACCACACTGAAACCACAGTTCTGGAAGTTGGGGAAAAAAAACCCTCTAACTGCTAAACCCCACTAAACCTCATCCTTTCTTTCTAATGGTGTGAGATTCTTGGAACTCCCATTCAAATAAAAAGTGTGGATTTGGCTGCTGTCATGTAAGGAGCTGTGTGACTCAATATTTCCCTCCTGCCCCCACAGAAACCAAGAAACTGATCTGTCTGTTTATTAATTAGACTTCACCAAGGTCGTGGCAAAAGCAAGGGCGATAAGACCAAGCCCATATGGTGCATGGGTGCAGCAGCAGCCAGCTTGACTTCAGCCATAACATCTCAATCAAGGCCCATTCTCGGCGCTTCTCCCCCTCCATCTGCCAGGCAGAAATAAATCACTGTGAAGCCTGCAGGGTTTTCTTCTGTGTCAGGCAGAGGGTCCTGCCACGAACTCAGCTTTTGAGAAGTCCTTAGTCAGTATGACTCACAGACTTAAGGAAATGTTGTCTAGACAAGACCCCAGGTTTTAAGCCACAGCTCCGAGTGGGAGAAGCGAGAGAAGCCAAGCAGTGTCAGCGGGAGGGATGCACTGCACTACTACAGGGTGGCTGGAAGGGCTGGGTCACCCTGGTGCTCACATGGCATTTCCTGCCCGGGGACAGCTCACTCTGCTGGCACCTAACATGTCCTCACTCATGCTGGCTGATAAGGAGGACGCAGGCTCTCAGTGTGGGATGTTCACTCCAGAGCTGGAGCTGGTGGTGGCTTTTGATCACCTCGGTGTGGTACTTGAGCCCTCTGTGTAATCCGTCCTTGTCTTGCATATTCCCAGACACATTCCAGGCACTGTTCGTGGACGAGTGTTTGCTTTGGCATGGTGATGCAAGGCATCCAGGGCTTGCAAATTTGGCCCAGAAGCCTGTATACAACCGCTGCAGGTTGAGGAGCAGCAGGGTTCTTAGCCTGCAGAGAAAATGTCTTTTGAATGATCTCCCAACCCCCCAGATCCTTTCAGGACACAGAAACAATGAATTTTACACCATTTCATCTTCTGGTTGAGAGTGGGGTTTGGTGAGGAAAAAGACAGTATTTAGGTGACAAAAGGGTAGGAAATGCTCAGCTGTATCATTTAGGGAATTCCTGGCTCACTGCAAAGAAGGGCCAGGGCTGCAGCACCCAAGGAAGTGACTAACAAAGGGAACAGCTGATCTGGGACAGAAAATAGCTTGGCATTTGCAGAGAACGGAACAAACAATGCCTGCCTGGCAAAAAAACCAAGGTTAGACTAGACTGCCTTTGGACTCTTACACCCTCTCACACCATCCTCGTTCAGCAGCAAGCCCTTGCTGAACGTTATGGGTGGTTAAATATCAGATAAAGGGACCATGATGCCGAGTCTCTGTTAATAATTCAGGTTTGGGACTACATTTTCAGCACCTTTTGGGTTTCAGATGAGCCCGGACAGAGGGAAATCTTTCTAGTGAGAACAGTGAAAAAAAAAGAACAATAAAAAAATTGTAAAATCAAAGCCTACGGTCCCAGCTGCTGTTTCCTGCTTCCAGTTTTGTTAGAGGAATGGATTTTATTTCATAAACTCCCAATTGTAGTCAATTGAATGGAATTCTGTGATTTTCACTTGGCTGAGTTTCCAAGCCAAGTCAACTGCTTTGTTCTGAAGAGCTGGAAAACTACTTGAAGGAGCTAAGAATTACCTTTCTAGGTGTTGTCCCACTGCAGAGAATCCTTTTTCATTCTGCCTAGGATGAGACAGATGCATTTCTGGGTTAGCAACAACAATAAAAAAAAAATCTGAAACTTAGGCACAGTCACCAGAAAAAAAAAGAAAAAAAGAAGTGTGTCTGTAAGGCAATGCTCTCTCCTGAGCCAAGGATCTTTTGCTGCCAGATGCCTGCTATTTCCAACATCTTTGAAGTTGTCAGAGAGAGATCCGCTCAGATATCTTTCAATATGAGTGATTGTGTGCTGTAGGGATGCTGTAGAGGAGTACATGGTGTGGAGAAGCAATTACACATGCCTTAAAAACAGTCTCCAGCTCTTTCAAGGTGAAAGAGTCCACCGCGGTCATTTGAGTTTATTCGGATTTATATCCTTGGGAAATTCGTATGACTTTAATTAGTTTCCGTATTACTCTTAAGAAGCTTTCACAGATCCCCTAGTTCAGCCAGAGGAGGAACAAAGGTGTGCTTTGGCATGGACCTGGACTCAATGATCTCCACAGGTCCCTTCCAACCTCTAATGTTCCATGATTCTATGACTGAATCTATGATGATAAAGGCACTGGGGACATGGACAGGGGTGAGACTCTGCTACTTATTTTCCAGACGCTAGTGGAAGGAGGCCTTGCTTTAGGTTCAGTCTATATGTGTGGAATAATGATAGGGTGGTATATGCATGTGCATGTTCTAGGGCCTCCATGGGTGTCTTGCCACTCTGCCACCTCTAGCAGGTTGCTCTGTCCCTTGCATGGCTGCCACAGAATCACAGAATTAACCAGGTTGGAAAAGACCTCTAGGATCATTGAATCCAACCTATCACCTAACACCTTCTAACTGACTAACCCATGGCACTAAGTGCCTCATGCATCCTTCTTCTAAACACTTCCAGGGATGGGGATTCCACCACCTCCCCGGGCAGCCCACTCCAATGCCAATCTCTCTTGCTGTGAAGAACTTCTTCCTAACATCCAGCCTCAACCTGCCCTGGCACAGCTTGAGGCTGTGTCCTCTTGTCCTGTCTCTGGATGTCTGGCAACAGAGCCCAATGTACATCAGATGGTGATGCTGTAAGGAGGGGAGCAGAATAGCACCCTGCACTGTTGCATGGGTGGCAAAGTACTCTGGACTTGCATATAGTGGTGTAAATCTACCAAACTTACCAAAGCTTCCCCACACATCACGGCAGTCTCCCGGTATCTGAAAGGGACCTACGAGAAAGCTGGGGAAGGACTTTTGACAAGGGCTTGTGATGGTAGGATGAGGGAAGGAGGGGATTTAAGATGGAAGAGGGCAGATTTAGATAGGAGATTAGGAAGAAATTCTTTAGAGTGAGGATGGTGAGACACTGGAACAGGCTGTCCAGGGAGGTTGTGGATGCCCCCTGGTTGGAAGTGTTCCAGGTCAGGTTGAATGGGATCTTGACTGGGACTTGGTATAGCGAGAGGTGTCTGGCCATGGCAGTGTGGTTGGAACTAGGTGGCCTTTAAGGTCCCTTCTAATCCAGACCATTCCATGATTTGTGTGAATGTGATGATTTTCCTGCAAGAGGTGTCCCTGCTCTCTGCAGGGGGGTTGACAAGATGAGCTTCAAGGGTCCTTTCTCACCCGATGCAATCTCTGATTCCGTCTGTGATTCTGTGAGTGAGGTCTCAGCCCCCTTCTGTGTCCTTAGTGGAATATCTCCCTGGGGAAGGATGAGGGGTGGGAGAAACCTCCACAGATTTAGGTTCTGGAGGAAAAGCTGTGAACTCTGCCTGCGTGGTGAACCCTGTGAACTCCCAAATTCAGTTCAGAGAGCTGCATGAACCCTCGAACTCCATTGGGCTTTGCCGTGCCCAGTGGAAATCCCTCAGCTCCTTGTCATCCCTTTTTTGTTACTTTTGCTCTCTTTTATGAGCAGGCAAGCCCAGCTGTACAGCCTCCCCCATCTCAGCCTAATTGCATTAGACACTTGGAGGCCGTCAGATTGCCATTCAAGCTGGTATATAATGAATTTACTTGACATGCAGAGGTCCTTATGTCACAAAAGGTTTTCTCATTATATCTGAGCTTTTACTTGTTTATCAAGAGTCTCCAAAGCCTCACCCTCTCCCCACTCACTGAGCAAGAGTGCTTCAGGAAGCTGCCTTTTAGTGCAATATTCATAAGAAAAAAAGAAAAAAAACCAAACCCACCTGTCTGTAACTTTGAGATTTTATTTGTAGCTTTCAGAGGAAAATCTGACTGCTTGCAATGAGGAATCAGCACTGGGGGATGATATGGACTGGGGCGGGTTGCTTATAACTGGCAGTGTAATGTTGTCCCCAAGGTGTGGTTGGACTGCTGGGGATTGTATCTCTCCTTGCCACTAAGATTAAAGAGCATTTGAACCCAGTGTCTGAACTCAGTGGGTGCACCCTTGCCCCTGTTGAAGGTGGAAACGGATCTGGTATTGATAAATCCTGTAACACAGTTAGGCACATGCTGTGGAGCATTCCTGCTCTCTTCTCCCTGAGTCCTGGACTTGATCAGTTCAGCACATGGCACAGGTTGCTAAGGGCTCCTCAGTGTGCAATAAATACTGTCTGGAGCCTTCATCCTTTGGCAAGGTGGGAACATGGATTTCATATCATAGCAGTAGATAAAGTGAGGCAAAACCCCACAGAAGAGCCACAGAAAGGTGCAATTTTCCAATTCCCATCAGTCTTAGTCCCTTGGGTGTGTGTAGGACTGTACCCTCCGGAATCTGCATCAGTAAGCTGCAGCACCGGTGGCAACTGGGACCTCCACCAAGAGTCTGCCTGCTCCCAGAGAGCTTCTGGCATGTGGGGCTGGCATTACAAGGGCTACAGGCTCCACCAATGCCCCTGCAGAAGGGCTCAGAAAGGGCTTTGCAGCTGGGCTTTGGTGTCAAGTTCATGCAGCCAGCCCCGATGGGGCAAGCTCTTGATCTCCGCTGGTGAGCCTCAGCGCAGGCTGAGCAGGGCTGGCTGCAGCCCCTTGCTGCCGACCCCTGCCTGCTGCCCAGGAGCTGCCTGGGAGCTGTGATGTGCTGCGGCTGGGCAATGCTGGGGGCTGGGAGCGATGTCTCACATGAATGAGATAAGAGAAAACAAAGCAAATGGGGAAGAAAGGAAGCTTGTAGCTTTTCAAGTTCAATGAGGCTTACCAGGCTTGCGGGGGCCTCTTCAAATCAGAGGCCGAGTTAAAAGAACAAGCAGAATTCAAAGCCTGTCCTTTTCCAGGCCCTCTGCCGGCTTTGAAAGTCCTCCCAATTCATGTTTACTCTTGTTTCTCTCCCCTCCTCCCCCTCTGTCCTACCTTCCCCACGCAGACAGGCACTCAACACTTCTCCCCATGTGCAAGCATCACCCCCCCAAAATGTGGTCAAAGCAGCCCCCAGTCCAGCGCTGCCCTGCGGCAGGAGCAGGTGGGGGAGGGTGTGTGTGGGGGCAGCTGTTTCCATGCCCCCAGATCCTGATTGTGGGATGTTATGCAAATGACAGCAAATGGTGGGCAACATCAGAAAGGGATACAATGAACCCCCTTAATCTCTTGTTGCCCAGAGCTGTCTATCAGTCCAGTGAAACACAGCCGTGGAATGGGGCACAAACAGCTCCTATCGCATAGCAAACATTAAAGCAGTTCTTTCCCTGGCAGCCTCATGCTTTGCAAGAGTGCTGTGATGGGGAGCACAAAGGCTTTCACCCCACAAATCACAATATGAGCCACCACTTCCTGGGAGGAATTGAGGGCTGCAAGCAGAGGGACCTGGAAGAACACAGAGGTGCAGCATCCATTTATGCCGCTTTGGAGACTGGTTCCTTAGCTTCACTGGCAGAAGGAGGTCAATGCACCTGGGATGCTTCCATAAAAACTGAGTCCACTGCTGGTATCACCAGCATAAGAAGGGTATGGAACTGCTAGAAAGGGTCCAGAGGAGGCTGTGAAAATGTCAGAGGGCTGGAGCACCTGCCCTGTGGGGACAGGCTGAGTGCGTTAGGAGCTATTTGGCTTGGAGCTTTTGACAAGGGCTTGTTCTGACAGGGTGAGAAAGAATGTACTGAAATTAGAGAAGAGTAGATTGAGATTGGACATTAGGAAGAAATTCTTTATGATGAGGGTGGTGAGACACTGGAACAGGTTCCCAGAGAAGTCAAAGATGCCTTCTCCCTGGCAGTGTTTAAGACCAGGCTAGAAGAAGCTTCCAGCAACCTGGTCTAGTGGCCATGGCAGTGGGGTTGAAGCTAGGTGATCTTGAAGGTCCCTTCCAACTGAAGCCATTATATGATTCTTTTAAGAGTTGCCACGTCTCGTTTGGTGGTTTTGTTTTTGAAACAGGGCTGTAAAAATGTCCATCAAGCTCTGCTCTGCAAAACCCTCGCTGAGCTGCAAGAGATTTGCATGCCAACCACGAGCACTTTGTAGGACATTGTCGACAGTCAGCAACTGCTGAGTCTCTCTCCCTTCCCAGCCATGCAAACGAGCTGAAAGGCTTAATGGAGGCGCAGAGCCAAGTGACGATCGGAGTGAGACAGCAAAGCGCAGGAGCGAGGCAGCCCAGTCCCGGGATGCAGCAGCTCTGCCGCCCTGCGCAGCCCCCATCGGGTGCGGGGAGGCTGCCGCTGGCCGCACGGAGCTGGGCTGTGCCTCCTGGGCTCGCTTGTCACTGATCAGCAGGGAGATGACAGATCAGGATCAGCTCCTTAGCTGACACGAGTTGCAAAAGTGTCACTGACCTTGTGTGGCCCTTTGTCACTATTGTCTCAGCTCCTCTGAAAAGGAACCCTTGGTCTTGTTCTTCTGCCCCGGGCTGGGAGAGTGATTATTATTATGCCCTGGCCTTTGGTTGATGGAAATATGTGCAGCTTTTGCCACACATTTCTCTACCCCCACTGCATTCTACACTGCCTCCTACATTTGCTATTGACATTTTGTGTGAACCTGGTGTTCATTAAACTGGCAGAGACTGGGGGGAGCACAGGCACAGCACCAGGTACACCACAGCCCTTCCTGGCAGACCCCAGCCTCAGTCTCCATGGGGCTCTACGGATGCACCCCACATCTGACCCACAGCATGGTCCTCTCCCCCACCCTACGACATGTGCTAGTGCAGCCTGCTCCCGCACACTGCCCTCCCTGCATCTCCACCAGTCTCTCCAGAGCAGTCTTCTGCTGCCAGGCTAAATGCTTGGAGGACAAATGCCAGGAAGAGATGAAGGAGCTCACCAGACACATTTATGTAAGATGCTGAATCCCTGGCTTGGGATGGGATGGGATGGGATGGGATAGGATAGGATAGGATAGGATAGGATAGGATAGGATAGGATAGGATAGGATAGGATAGGATAGGATAGGATAGGATAGGATAGGATAGGCTGTTTGTGTTTCTACATACATAGATCCACTGGAGTGTCTCTGAGAGAAGGAAAGGCTGAGAGCCCTGGGGCTGTTGAGCTTGGAGGAGAGAAGTCCTGGAGGGCATCTCATCAATGCTCAGCAGAAACTAAAGGCAAGAAGATGGGGCCAGAATCTTCTCAGTGGTGCCCAATGCACAAACTAGAACCCAGGAAGTTCCATCTGAACAGAAGGAGAATCTTCATTGTTGTGAGGGTGCTGGAGGCCTGCAGCAGGCTGTCCAGAGAGGCTGTGGAGTCTCGTTGTCTGGAGAGACTCCAATCCTAGCTGGGCATTGTGATCCTGGGCAAGCTGCTGTGGGTGCCCCTGCCTTAGCAGGGGGATTGGACTGAGCTATCTCTAGAAGCCCTTTCTATACCTGATGATAGCAGAATATTTAAAACAAATGAGTTCAGCAAGGGATTTTGGCAGTGCACAGAACAGTAGCACAGGGCAGGAAGGCAGATGGATGTAGCTAGCACATAATGAAAAATCATGCAATGGAACTGTGGTTGGATGAATCTGAAAGCCAACATAGCTCAAATGCAAACTGTAGACTGTTTCATGTCTCTGATCCATATCTGTGCCCCTGAGCTGCCATGGAGGCTGCTGTGGCTCTGCCTGCTCATTCCCCTGCATCTCACCAGCCAGTTTCAACCATGCATAACCAAGGAGCAGTGGGCTCAGAGTATTGGAAGCATTGACATAGGAGTCTGAGCAGGGCACAGGGAGATGGATAGACCCCAGGGAGGCTGCAGGGTGAGCCCAGCCCTCAGCAGACATGCAGAAGGATCCAGATGAGTGAACACCATGTTGAGGTCTTTTAATTGAGGAGCAATTGCCATGCTCCAAGTTACTTACTTTTAGGCCTGAAGCCAGTGTTTGAAATAAATCTTAGTGGTTTTGGCAGTTTCGCTAATGCTTGTGGCAGATATAGACTTGAGTGCAGTTCCTCCTGATTTATGCAAAGTGGGGGAAAGATTGGATGAGAATCTGAAGAGCAAGTGTCAGTGTCCTTCAAAACACTCTTAAACTGGGTCAGAAAAAGCAATTTACAGGGGAAGCATGGGGCTAAATACGAATCCTGGAGAGAAAATCCTCCTATGAGACTTGTAGTGTGAGACACTGGATCAGCTCTATTGCCACCACCTATCAGATGGTAGGCTGGAAAAAGGTTAACCTGTTTAACTGCTTCATGTGGATGCCTTGGTCTTGAACAGCTCATCTAGAGGCTGCAAAAGATAAAATGAAGTAAGGTGATTTCTAAAATGTTTCTGAGATCTTGAACAGTGAGTTGGCATCCATGAAATAAACACAACTGTGTGAGACAAATCTCTCAAGTGAGGTGGTCCTAAAGAGGCCCAGCAGAGGTCCTGGGTTAACATCATGGCATTTGTTGTGATGTGTTTGCCAAAGTCAGCAGCAATGGCTTGAAGTAGAGAAGGACGTATTTAGACTGGGCATGAGGAAGGAGTTTTTTACTATGAGGGTGGTGGAACACTGGAACAGATTGCCCAGGAAGGTGGTGGAGGACATTCAAGATCAGGCTGCAGGGGCATTGGACAAGATGAGCTTTAAAGGTCCTTCCAACCCAAACCAGTCTGGGAGTCTGTGATGTTAGAGAGCTTTCAGCTTCTGTCTTCACTGGGAAAGGAATTCAGCAAGCAATGGTGTGACACCATTGGAAGGTTGTGGCCAACTACTTGGCCGTATGGATGCAGCTGTTTCACAGCAGATGTCTTCAATCTGTGGCACCCAGATGTTAAAGACAAGAAGACCTCTCATGTGAGCAAGGAGTGAAATGTGCCCTTTTCCTCCCTAAGTTCTTCATTGCTCTGTTGCTGGTTGCTGTCAGAGACTGCAGCGAAGTCATGCTCAGGAGGCTGTGCTGTAGCAGAGAACATCCTCTTCTCCTTCCTTGGTCATCAAACCATGTCCCACCTGTCCACAGGTTTTCTGAACACCTCCAGGGATGGGGAGTCCACCACCTCCCTGAGCAGCCTGTTCTAATGCCTGAGCAGTCCTTAGCAAACATGGTACAAAGGTGGCTGTGTGGTGACTGCTTACAGGCAGCATCTGCATTTCAAATGGGAAAGAGTTCCCAGTGTTCACAGGATAATTAATGAGCTGGCCTGTGACAAGGCATTTAGGCTGGCAGGTTGGTTGCTGAGCATACAATCCAGCCATGGCCACTCACCAATCCCAGACCTGTGCACAAGCTCTCCAGAGCATTTCCAGCCAGTGGGTAAGTTAATAATGTCACACAAATGTGAATAATCACCTCAGGTGGTGCAAAGTCAGCATGGCTCCAGCATCTTGATTATATCAATGAGGAGAGTGTTTTGGTCCTGCCAGCTGAGCATGCTCCCAAGTGAGGAGGAAGGAGAGAAGGCTCCAAGGACCTCCATGCTCTACAGGGAAATGTCACTAGTGCAAGACATGGCTGTGGTACAATCCATTTACTCCAAAAACAACGAGGGGAAAGAAGGAGCTTACAAATCCAGGAAGAGTGAAAGGAAATCAAGCAAATATATTTGCACAGAATCTATCCCTCTGCTCTTCTGTTCCCCTGTAGATGTAGCAGAATCAGCCAGCACTGGAAGAACTTTTCCCACCTAACATGTTCCAGCAATTGCAGTGTTTTTTCAGGATCAACCCAAGCTTTGCCAGCTGCTCAGCACTGAACAGAGAGAGACAGGAAAGGTCTCAGGCTAGTAGCAAAGATACCATTTGCAGAGCCCAGCAGGAGTATTTTCTGGAATTTGTAGGCCACTAAGTTCACTGAAAATGAAGGAAATGGCAAAATTTCTCTGGTGTGGGAAGTCCTGAATGGTTTGATTGCAGCTGATACTCTCATTTTAATGGAGACGGAGGTTGGCAGAAGCAGAATTCAGCTCTCGTTTCTGCAAGCAGGACACAGCTGGGGTTGTTCAGCCTGGAGAAGAGAAGGCTCCAGGAAGACCTCCTGGTTGTTGGTTGGGTTTTTTCCCTCTAACATTTTTAGTTTCATGATACTGAATGACTGAGTAGGAAAACAATCGAGGAGGAATTTCCAAATATTCTTTAACTTTCTCCACCCTCACTGTTTCCCAAGGCTGCGGCCAGTGCTGGCTATAGAGCAGTAAGGCTGAGGAAGGCATCAGCCTTTCTCCTTGGAATATCAAACCCTGACGCTGTGGAAGAGGCCCACAGAGGTACCCTACAGCCACCATCTCAGCAGCAGTGAATCAAGCAGGAACAAGGGCCCTTTGAAGTGCAGAGGCATCTTCCTCTCTTTGCTGTTCTGCAAGGCTGGGCAGATGGGAACCTGCTGGGAAGCTGAATGCTGGTTGCAGAAGGTAACTGCTGCCAGTTCTGCACTAGAAGGCTTCGACTTGAAAGCCTTCAGTGTCCAGCTTCAATTCTCAGGCTGAAAAGACCTCTGCCAAATCTCAGCAAGAAAAGCAAACTGAAAATCATCAATGGGCAGGAGAGTTTAACTCTGCCCCCAGCTCCTGCCCACTGATGGCTTTTAGGCAGCTTCAATAAACCAGTCTGCTCCTTTTTTTTAAAGTTAATGGAGCTGCACAACTTTATATGGCCTGAAGCATCCAGCCCACAGAGCACTGCAGCTTCCAAAGGCAGATATTTCTTTCTTTGTGCTTGTACTTACATTTTTTAATGGCTAGATATAACTCAGAGGAAAAACACCTTTTGGTTTCAGAAGGAGGCAGGGACACTTTATCTACAGCTGTCAAGTTTGCTTCCTGCAGTCATTCCATCCAATAGTAAAATGCAGTCAGCTGCAGAGTGGGAATGGTGCAGTCCAGGTAGTTTTGATTGCACTTCCCCAGAAGATATTGTGATTCTGTGGATTATAGAATCACAGAAACATTCATAGTGTCCTAGAATGACAGAATCCCAGAACCCCAGCATGGTGATTAGGGGCCCAGAAATCCTGACCTGCAGGAATGATCTGTAGGCACTCATGCTGGATAAGAAAGAAAGCCTAAGAGAAAGGCCACCGAAAAAGGTGTAGCAAGGCATCATAACCTCTGCCCACGGAGAAGAAACCCCCTGGCCTTAAATGTCATCAAAGACCAAGGTTAGAGTGTAAAGATGTTCATGGCAAGCAGCAGATCAGGGGCTAGGTGTGTGAAGAAGGCAAATGTCCACCACTGGTGGTCACTCACTTCACCACCTGGCTATTAAAGGCCACAGCTGTTGTGTCCCAGGTTGGCTTTCTTGCACAGGCCATCCTGCTGTAGCCCTACCAAGCCTTCTAGCCAGAACAGATGAGTGTCTCAGGGCTGCTCTAAAAGGCATTTTCACTGAAGGGCACCTAATACATTAAGAGAAGAAGAGGTGCCACCTGTCACTCCACCTGTCACTTTACATCTGGTTGGTGGTTCCAGGAATGAAACCCAGCAGTCCAGGAGAAGAGGATTAATTAGTTAATGAATGAGAAGGGAAAAGGTATTCTGCGAAAGGGGTGCTGAAAGAGGCAGCCTGCAGAAGTGGTGGTTAAGGAAAGAGCTGTCCCCTTGATGCATGAGCTAAATGTAGAGATGGATGGATGCTGGTGGGAGTCAAATGGTGAAGGATATGGTAGAGACAGAGAGTGTCTCCTAACGAATCACCATCATCTATTTGGGCTTGGATTTTCAAAGTCACCTAAAGGTAATTTCTTTGTGGATTTTTAATATAAAGTATTGGTTTGCTTGGGGGGAAAAAAATCAATCCATTTTAAAGCAGCATGAGAAGGCAAACAGTCAGCTGTAATTGAAAAGCACTGAGAGCTACGTATCCACTTTGAAGAGAAGAGTGATTTTTCAGAGTTCAAAGCAATGAAGCACCCAGACCCTGGCATTCCTCAAGGGAATGTCAGATCTTAATTCACAGCATCACAGAATGAACCAGCTTGGAAAAGACCTCTAAGACCATGGAGTCCAACCTATCACCTAAGCCTTCTAATGAACTAACCCATGGCACTAAGTACCCCATCCAGCCTAATCACACTGTTCCTGATCCAGGCCAGGATGCCATTGACTCTCCTGCCCACCCAGCCACACTGCTGGCTCCTGTTCAGCTGCCACCCAGCACCCCAGGTCCCTCTGCCTGGCTGCTCTCCAGCCACTCTGTCCCCAGCCTGTAGCACTGCCTGAGGTTATTGTGGTCAAAGTGCAGAACCTGGCACTTGGCCTTGTTCAAACTCCTGGCACTGGCCTGTGCCCATCTGTGCAGCCTGCCCAGGTCCCTCTGCAGAGCCTCCTGCCCTCTAACAGCTCCACACTTGCTCCCAACTTGGTGTCACCTGCAAACTCACTGATGCTGGACTCAAACCTCTCATCCAGATCATCAGCGAAGGCATTAAACAGGACTGTGCCCAGCAGTCACTAGTACCAGCTGCCAGCTGGCTGCAGCTCCATTCACCACCACTCTCTGTGCCCATGCAGTCAGTTCCTAACCCAGCACAGAGTGTCCCTGTCCCAGCCATGAGCTACCAGCTTGGTCAGGAGTTTGCTATGGCAGACAGTGCCAAAGGCCTTGCTGCAGTCCAGGCAGACTACAGCCATAGCCTGCCCCACGGCCACCAGACATCACCTGGGCATAAAAAGAGATGAGGTTGTTCAAGCAGGACCTCCTAAATCCATGCTGCCTGGGTCGGATCCCCTGCACATACTGTAGGTGCCCTGTGGTTGCACTCAGCATGAGCTGTTCCATGAGGCCTTGACCAACATGGTCTAGTGGGAGGTGTCCCTGTCTGTGGAGGGGGCTTGGAACTCGATGGCCCCTTCCCACCCAAACCATTCCATGACTCTATGAAATCAGCTTCTTTAATGAGTGTCAGCTTCACTAGGCTGCCATTGAGCCACTTTAGGCCATATTTCCTCAGACATGAAGAGTTATTAAGGGCTTTGCCACTCCTAAGTGATGTATGCACATTAACTAATTAATTAATCTTGCTGAGTAGCATATTCACTTCTATTAAATTCCTATCCCTGCTTGATAGGTAGCATTTCTCTGAGCCTAGAGTGCTGCTGTAGGAAAGGTTTGCAGACTTTCCAAGTCAGCCTGGGGTCTGGCTATGAGTTATGCATCACAGAACCCTTGGGATCACAAAGGCACACCTCACACTAGGTCAGGTTGCTCAGAGCCCCATCAAGGACCAGGGTGGATGTGATTCTGTGATGTTGAGCAAGACTGGCCCCTGAGGAGCACCACTGGGGAACTCCACTAACTACGGTCTCCAGTTGGTGCTTGATGGTGACTCCTCCCCGAAATGGGGTCAAGCTGCCTGCCAGCTGGACGTGTGGGCACTGAGGCAGAGGTGGAAGCCTGGGCTGCTCTGCACCTGGAAGAGAAACAGAAGCTTCTTTAGAATTCTGATTCCAGTTGCCTTTCCCCTTTCCCAGACTGTTTTGTTAGTGCATGGTAGAGAGAGGGGGATGCATTTTAATATCAAAACAACATCTCACTGAGTTCAGGGCTTAGGTAGGGTGGGGAGCGAGGGAACACAAATCAAACCCAAACATTGGGGATTTTTGGTGTCAAGCTGTCTGGGTTGTCAGTTAGGGGAATTAGCTCATCTATCACACACCTCTAATTTCCCATCACTTTCCCTCAAACCTGTGGGCTTTTAAAGAAAATTCTTCATTTTCCCCTCATTATTGTGTTTCATTTTAACTTCCTCTTGCTCTTAAGTAGAGAAGTCCCAGAGGATTTACACGTCTGTAACAGAAACTTTGGAGCTCTTCAGTTTCTTGCATGAACTCACATAGAAGTAACAGGGACCAAGCCCCAAATGCTGTGCTGGGGGAATAGGCAGCAAGGGACATGTGGACAGGCTGGAGAGGAACCTCCTGAGGTGAGGTGAGGCAAGTGTAAGGTCCTGCAGCTGGGGAGGAAGAAGCTCCTGCAGCAGTGCAGGTGAGGGGGACCTGCTGGGAAGCAGCTCTGCAGAGAAGGACCTGGGAGTGCTGGGGAACAGCAACGTGCCCTCATGGCAAGGAGGCAAATGGTGTCCTGGGGTGCATGAGGAAGAGTGTGGCCAGCAGGTGGAGGGAAGTTCTCCCTCCCCTCTACTCTGCCCTAGTGAGGCCACAGCTGATGTCCTGGATCTAGTTCTGGGTTCCCCAGTTCAAGAGAGACAGGAAACTGCTAGAGAGAATCCAACAGAGGCTACAAAGATGCTAAGGAACCTGAACCATCTCTGTGAGGAGGAAAGGCTGAGAGCCCTGGGGCTGTGCAGCTTGAGAAGAGCAGCCACAAAGGGGATCTGATCAATGCTGATCAATAGCTAAAGGGTAGAGGGCAAGAGGCTGGGGCCAGACTCTTGTCAGTGGTTCCCAGAGATAGAACAAAAGACAACAGTCACAAATTTGAACCCAGAAGGTTCCATCTGAGCAGCAAGAGAAACTTCTTTGTAGTGAGGGTGCTGGAGGCCTGGAGCAGGCTGTCCGGAGAAGTTGTGGAGTCTCCTCTGCAGAGATTCCAGCCCCAGCTGGGCACTGTGGTCCTGCTTTAGCAGGGAGTTGGAGTGGATGATCTCCAGAGGTTCAGCCCCCATCACTGGGGAGAGGAAGAGGTGAGGGTGTGAGCTCAGCCCAGGACTCCCTCCTGCCTGGTGTAGGAACATGTTACAGCTGTCTGTGCTGCACCCTGGGTGCACTTTTGCAGTGCAGGGGGTGTTTGGTAGCCTCAGCTCATGCACACACGTTTGTTTGTGTCTCCTGATGCTCACAAGGGGCTGGATTTGTGTTGGGCTGTACGTGTGTGTGGCCCTGGCTGTAATCTAAGTGTCACCATTCCCATAGCAGTTCCCCATCCAAACCAGGTGCACAGTCCCTGATTCTCCCTTTGTGCTCTGCTGCATGCCCTGGCTCTCCTTCTTCCCTTGATGTTGTGGCTCCTCTGCAAATCCTGTAAGGTTCTAAATTAATGAAGATGGCAGAGGAGGAAGGAATGCTGGAGCAGCTGGGGATGCCTGAGGGACAGCACTTCCTGGCCCCAAAGTTTACTGTGCTATCGCCTTGCACTTAATTGATCCAGTGTTTAGCAAATTGCATTAATTAAAGTGGCACATCTGGCCCCTTTATCAGAGCCTCTGCAGTTCTGGTTTTGATCTTGCAGTGACAGATTCTGACAGTATCAGCACCCCCTGGGTAAACATTCATTACACCAGGGAAAGGCTTCCTTTAGGCTGCGGCAAACCTCAAACCAGATCCAATGGAAGCACAGAAGCCTCACTGAGGAGGCTCCACGAAGCCCTGGAAAGCAAAACTCAGGCATTAGTGAAGTTCAATCACCACTGCTCTGCTGATAGCAACAGCTACTTTAGCTGGGCTTTCTCTCCTCCCAGTTAAATCAGCTTCCTCTCATGGCCTGGATCAGAACAGTGAGACCAGAAGGACTGGGGAGTGATTGTCCCCCTGTACCCAGCACCAGTGAGGTCAAACCACGAGTACGGGGTTCCATTTCCAGCCCTTCACTCCAAGAAGGACATTGGGTGAGGGGCTGAAGTAGGTCCAAGAGGCACAACAAAGCTGGTGAAGGGCCTGGAGAACACGTCGAGGAGCAGCTGAGAGAATGAGTTGTTCAGCCTGGAGAAAAGGAGGCTGAGAGGAGACATCCTTGCTCTCTACAGTTCCCTGAAAGGAAGTTGGAGTCAGGTGGGAGTTGGGCTCTCCTCCCAAGGAATTAGTGATAGGATGAGAGGAAATGGCCTCAAGTTGTGGAAAGGGAGGCTGAGACTGGATCTGAGGAAAGGTTTCTCTGCTGCAAGAGTGGTCAGGGATTGGCACAGGCTGCCCAGGGAGGTGGTGGAGTCCCCATCCCTGGAGGTGATGAAGAAACCCTTGGCCATGGCACTTTGGGATGTGGTTTAATGGCCATGGTGGTGTTGGGTTGATGGTTGGACTGGATGATCTTAGAGAGCTTTCCCTGCTTTAATAATTCTATTATTCTGTCTTGTAGACTTGGCCTCCCAGAGTGACCGAACCAAAGGACCAGCCAAAGCCAAAATTCTGGTGAGGACTCACCTTTTTCCCACATGAGCACCCCACAGCCTGTTCTGCAGCCCTCCTCACCTTACAGAGCAGCTCAATAGCAAACAAATCATTGAATTTTAATGCCAAACTCTCTCAGTTCCCCAGAGGCAAAGAAGGGAGCCAAAACTCTTCCTAAAGGATGAGTTCACTCTACAATAGGTACCTTTTCCACCTCTACCCACTGGGTTCAGGGGTGAAAATTATAGAATGGTTTAGGTTGGAAGGGCCCTCAAAGATCCTCTAGTCCCAACCCCCCGCCATAGGCAGGGACACCTCCCACTAGAACAAATGAAACCTCTCCCATTTTCTGCACGGGGACTTGGCCCCTGCACTCCCTTGTTTCACCCCAGGCATTGTTAAGAGTCCATCACCTTAGCAGCACAGGTAAAGGATACTTCGCCTCTTACATCAGGAGCTACTCTTAAAATAATGGCCCATGAATGGAGCCAAATTACCTAATGGAGCCAATTATCTTGGCAGGTAATGAGTTTAGGTGGTCTTTTTTCTCTAACCAGAAACTTCATCTTCTTTTTACTCTAGCGGCATTTATATGGGCATGGCAATAAAGAGCTCTTCAGTCAGAGAGAGGTTGAGCTTAGCAAAAGGAGGGAGAGATGAAGGGGAGAGAGAAAGAGAGAGAGAGAGAGAGAGAGAGAGAGAGCAATTAAGTAGCAGGACTCAGATCAACACAAAGTCAAAACTGTCACTTGTGTTTGACTTTTAGGCAAATAAGAGACTTAAGAAGAGGGCAAACTTAAAGCCGGAGCCACATAACACACACGGGCAAGTCTGGGTGACAATTAGATTAGCACTTTTAACTGCCTGGTTAGAGGTGAGTCTATTTAGGGGACTTTCAGAAGACAGCTCCTGAAAGGCTGCAATTTGTGTGCTAATAGAGTAAGCCCTCTCCAGGTCTGATGCTTGGCTTACAGCCCCCACAGCCTCCAGCTCCACTCTAACAGGAGAGAAATGACCCAAAGCTGCTTGTGAGGGCCTGGAAATCATAGCTAATGACACAGCCCCTAGGACAGTTACTCTACCCATCTAATCCCACCCTACCAGGGTAGCTCTTCCCTTGGGATGGTTGCCTGCGTCGCATAGAGGGGAGGGTTGGTGTGATGGAGCTTCCAGCAGCCAAGCTGGCCTCTGTTTTCCTCTAGAGAAATTCCAGCCCTGCCTGGATGTATTCTCCTGTGACCTTCTTTAGATGATCCTGCTTTAGCCAGGGACTGGACTGAACAGGAAGAGAAAATTCTTTGTTGTGATGGTGCTGGAGGCCTGGAGCAGGCTGCTCAGTGACATTGTGGAGTCTCCATGCCAGGAGAGATTCCAGCCCCGGGTGGCCATTGTGACCCTGGGCAAGCTGCTGTGGGTGCCCTGCTTTAGCAGGGGGCTTGAACTGGATGATCTGCAGAAGTCCCATCCCAATCTGTGGCCATGTCATGCTGTCACAAGTCATCCCTGCCCTCATCATAGCTGCTGCCTGGCTGACACCACCACCACTAAGCCCTTAGCTGAATAACCCAGGGAGGGAAGGGTAAACTTAAACACAGCAACCGAAGAAAGACTCCACCTGCAAACTGAGCTGCAGCCAAGCGGCCAGGACAGAGTCCGGGAGCCGCAGCAGGGATGCAGTTGTGTGAGATGATCTCTCGATTCTCTCTCCCTGTGATTGCTGTCAGAGATTTCAGAGCGCTGCACGCTTGGAACAGCCTCCGGTTTGGCACGGCTGCAGGCTTGGAACAGCCGCTGGTTTGGCAAAACCGTAGGTTTGACACAGTTGCTGGCTTGGCACAGCTCTGTTTTGGCACAGACACTGGTTAGGCAAAGCTGTGGGCTTGGCACAGGTGCAGGCATGGCACAGCTCTGGTTTGGCACAGCCGCTAGTTTGGCAAAAACCACTGGTTTGGCATAGCTCTAGTTTGGCACAGCTGCTGGCTTGGAACAGTCACTGGTTTGGTACAGCCACTGGTCTAGCACAGTTATGGTTTGGCACAGCCACTGGTCTAGCACAGAGATGGTTTGGAACAGCCAAGGGTTTAGAAAAGTCACCGGTTTGGCAAAGCCGCTGGTTTGGCACAGCTCTGGTTTGGCATAGCCGCTGGGTGGACATAGATCTGCCTTGGCATAGCCGCTGGTTCGGCACAGCCACTGACTTAGCACAGCTCTAATTTGGAAAAGCACTGGTTTGCACAGCTGCCACAGCTCTGGTTTGGCACAGCCGCTGGTTTGGCACAGCTCTGGTATGGCACAGTGGCTGATTTGGAAAAGCCACGGGTTTAGCAAAGCCTGTTTTGCCAAAGCCACTGTTTTGGTGCAGCTCTGGTTTAGCAAAGCCACTGGCTTGGCATGGCCACTGGATTGGCACAGCTGGTGCTTTGGCACAGCTCTGGTTTGGCACAGCTCTGGTTTGTCAAAGTTGCTGGTTTGGCACAGCTGCTGGTTTGGCAAAGCGCTGGTTTGGCACAGTGCTTGTTTGGCACGGTTCTAGTTTGGGACAGCCTCTGGCTTGGCACAGCTGTGGTTTGGCACAGCCGCTGGCTTGACAAAGCTCTGATTTGGCACAGCCGCTGGTTTGGCACAGCTATGGTTTGGCACAGCCGCTGGTTTGGCACAGCTCTGGTTTGGCACAGCTGCTGGTTTGGCACAGCTATGGTTTGGCACAGCTCTGGTTTGGCACAGCTGCTGGTTTGGCACAGCTCTGGTTTGGCACAGCTGCTGGTTTGGCACAGCTATGGTTTGGCACAGCTCTGGTTTGGCACAGCTGCTGGTTTGGCACAGCTCTGGTTTGGCACAACCGCTGGTTTGGCACAGCTCTGGTTTGGCACAGCTCTGGTTTGGCACAGCCGCTGGTTTGGCACAGCTCTGGTTTGTCAAAGCTGCTGGCTTGGCACAGCTCTGGTTTGGCACAACCGCTGGTTTGGCACAACCACTGGTTTGGCACAGCTCTGGTTTGGCACAGCCGCTGGTTTGGCACAGCTCTGGTTTGGCACAGCTCTGGTTTGGCACAACCGCCGGTTTGGCACAGCTCTGGTTTGGCACAACCGCTGGTTTGGCACAGCCGCTGGTTTGGCACAGCTGCTGTCTTGGCACAGCTCTGGTTTGTCAAAGCTGCTGGCTTGGCACAGCGCTGGCTTAGCAGCCCTGCCCGAGGCTCTGCCCTCTCCAGCCTTTACAAAGCTTTGCAGCGCTTCTCCCCCCAGCACACGCTCTGCAGATAAACGGCTAATTAGCTGGGAGCTTTAATCAGCCTTCAACCACCTGAGTTGGCCACTCGATCTGTAGCGATCTCGGAAGCGGCTCCGAGGCGTGAGCTGCCGTTCGGTGCGGGGAAGCTTTCCAGCTGCCCTGTTGCTGCGTGCGGAAGCTTCTGTCTCCCACAGCCGCTCCTGTGATGGTGCAGAGGTCCCAGCAGAGCTGTGTCAGGAAACAGCTCAGCAGCTGCCCCGCTCCGGGACATTTTATTTATGTTCCCCTTGGCAAAGGAAGGGACTCTGCCATCAGGAGGTGGTAAAAAGGAAGTGTTTCCTAACGACAGCAGCCAAGGAGTCTGACTCCTATCCCCCAGTCACACTTAAAAGAAAGAAAAGCGCAGCTGCAGAGCTTCGAGACGGCTCGGAATTTGCAAGCCCACGTGGGGATGGACCTGCCCTCTGTATCCTGACAGCTGCCTCCCAGTCTCTGCTTTCCTCAGCCCATGCTGCCCTGCCCTCACAAGCTCTAACACTCCTGGCGCTGTCTTCTCGTGCTGGAGGCTACTTTGCTACCTGGAGCCAAGAAGCTTTGTCATAAAGGCCCTGGGCACAGCAACAGTGAGGGCAGAGAAAGCCCAGAGCCCTGCAGCTGATGTGGTCACTCAGGCAGCTGCTGGGCCAGCAGAAGGAGGTGGGCTGACAGGCTCAGTGGTCTCCCTGCCTTTCTCATCCATCTGCACATTATTCCAAAAGAGGAGCTGCAGAACTAAACCTTTCTGCTGTGTCACTGAGTGTGTAGAGACATTTTCTGATACAGCTTTGGGAGCAGGAGTTTTGCTCCCATAGAATCATTTTGGTTGGATGAGACCTTTAAGATCATTGAGTCCAACTGTTAGCCCAGCACTGCCAGATCTTTACTAAGCCACATGCCTCAGCACCACATCTACACAGTTTTTAAACCACTCCAGGGGTGGGGTCTACACTACTGCCCTGGGCACCTGGTCCAGGCCTTGACAGCCCTTCCTGTGAACATGAGGAATTCCTTCTGAACATGCTGGCTTATGTCCCTCATTAATTTCATTTTCCTCTCTCTCATCAACATGAATTCATTTGCCAGCTGGAACAACATGGGTGAGCACCTCTGACCACTACACTACACTCACACATCCAGAGAGAAAGGAAGCAGCAGAAACTCGGCTGGGTTTCTCCAGCCCCAAGCCCAACCCACTCATTTCCAAACCAGAGTCTCTCCTGCACTATGGTCCAGTTTCCAGATGTGTTTTGGGCTGATGCTCCCTGGATAGATGGAGTCACGAGCTGGATTCACCAGACCCCATTCAGCTGACTGCAAAGCACACTTCCAGCAGGCTGTATCAAGTGATGTGCCCCTGATAGCAGAAGGGCCACAGCACATGGACTCACTTCAGCTTTCAACCTAATAATACGTAGCTGATTGTAATTTCACTCCCAGAATTATGAAGCTTCTGTTTGAAAGCAACAGAATCCATAAGCTCACTTCATCACTTGTCCCAGTGGTTCATTTTCCTTATACTTAAAAAATTGATGCCTTGTTTCTCATTTGAATAGCTTTAATTTTAATTAGAAGGCATTGGCTCTCATTGCTAAATTAAAGGATCCCCTGATATTAAATGTCTTGTCTTTAATCTGGTACATATTGCTCAGCACTTCCTTTGCTCAACTAAACATGCAGAGTTTTTAACCTCTCTCAGCAAAATATCTGAGGGATTAAATAATTTCTGTACCCACTGCCAATACATAGACCAATAGGCCACCGACAGAAAGAGCAGTACATGGAGTGTAAATGGGGAGAGATGGATGCTAAAGGAGAGAGGCAAATGAAGGGTGCAGTGGACAAATCAACAATCAGCAAAATCCCCCTTTCCACTTTGTAAGGAGTCCTTCATAGGAGTGAAAGGGTTTTCTTACCTAAAAACTGTGAGTTGGATTCCACAATCCAGCACTCTGTTGATGAAGTAATTTTTCTCCTTGGTTTCACACAGAGAATAGCCTCCCTTTTCAATCCCCATGTCCCCGAGATTGCTGTATTCAGCTGTCACTTCTTCCCATTGTGGGAGACCTTCTGGTCTCTACAGCTCCCTGAAAGAAGGCTGCAGCAAGGTGGAGGTCAGTCTCTTCTCCCAGAGAATAAACCATGGTACAAGAGCCTCAGGTTGCAGCAGGGGAAGTTTAGGTTGGACACATGGAACAATTTATTCCCCTAAAGGGTTGTCAAGGCCTGCCCAAGGCTGCCCAGGGCAGTGGTGGAGTCTCCAGGGGTTTCAAAGCCTCAGAGGTGTGGTGCTGAGGGCCATGGTTTGGTTGTGCCCTGGCAGTGCTGGGTTAAGAGTTAGACTCGATGATCTGAACGATCCCTTCCAACCAAAATTGACTCTGTGATTCTGTGTTCACTTGCCAAAAGTGCTCTCTATCCAGCACATCCAACCTTGCATCACAAACCTGCCAACCACAGGAGCAAAAGCAACTTTTTTTTTTTTTTGTTCCCCATTGTCGACTCTGGCCCCAGGCCAGTCACTGTCTTCATTTCTTGTAATGAATTTGCGTCATTAATAGGTAGGATATGCACAGCAATTGCAAAGTAGTACATTAGTACAAAAGCTATTGCTCTGCATGCCAGCCTTTTATTGCCACTGCTGATTTACAGGACGATAAGCAACTGTGTGGCTGTCCTTGAGCACGGCAAGAAAGGACAGGCAGTGTGGCAGCAGGGAGGCAAGGCAGGCACCCATGGCCTCAGAGAATCAGGGAGCCACAGAACTGCAGAATCACCGAATCAAGGAACCACAGAGACTCAATCACAGAAACTGAATCACAGAATCATAGAATCTGAATCAGAGAATCACAGAATCTGAATCACAGAAACTGAAACATAGAATCATAGAATTAGAGAATCAGAGAACAATAGAAGTACAGAACCATAGAAACAGTATAAGAGAATTGTAGAAGTATAGCATTATAGAGGCATAAAAACATTAGAATAATTGAATTACAGAATAATAGAATTAAAGAATCATGGAATTATAGAATCACAGAGGCATAAAATTTATAGACTTATAGAACCACAGAAAGACAGTCTCGTACAGTCAGAAACAGCTATAGAAATACAGAATAACAGAATCATAGAGTCATAGAAT
The DNA here is from genome assembly GCA_013396835.1 of Psilopogon haemacephalus. Taxonomy (NCBI): domain Eukaryota; kingdom Metazoa; phylum Chordata; class Aves; order Piciformes; family Megalaimidae; genus Psilopogon; species Psilopogon haemacephalus. Next base: position 128,604 of record VWZI01007636.1, read on the forward strand.
TATAGACTCATGGAATAATAGAATCATAGAATAGTAGAAGCATAGAATCATAGAAGCATGGGATCTTAGAATCACAGAATGACTGAATTATAGAACCATGGAATTGTGGAATTATAGAGGTATAAAGCAATAGAATCACAGAAACATAGAATCATAGAATAATAGACTCAATGAATCATAGAATTCTAGAATCATAGAATAATGAACTGTAGAATCAGAAATGGAGTCACAGAATAATAAAATAATAGAATTATAGAATCATAGAGTCAGTGAATCATAGATGAATAGAATTATAGATTCATAAGATCATAGAATTATAGAATCACAGAATTACAGAATGATAGAATCATGGAATCATAGATGAATAGAGTTACAGAATCACAGAATTATAGAATCATAGAAACAGAGTCATAGAATCATAGATTAATAGAATTATAGATGCATAGAATCATAGAATTACTGAATTATAGGCTCATAGAAACAGTCACAGAGTCACAGAACCACAGAATCACAGAATCTCAGACTCATGGACTGGGAAAAGCCTCTGAGATGGTGGAGCCCAACCATGCTGTGGAGTGCACCCATCCCTGTGGTGGCCGAGGGACACTGTGATGTTTCCCAGGCCTTGCACAGCTGGGGATGAACCTGCCAGCCCCATCCCTTCTCTCTAAACCCTCTTTGCCTCGGTGTGAGTGCTGGGCGAGCCCAGAGGAGCTCCGCAGACAAAGCCTGTGTGAAAATCTCCCAGCTCTTGGAAGGGAGATTAGAAAGCTGCTACAATACTGTAGGTTGGGGAGCTTCTGTGTGACTCGCTCATAATAGAGCCATGTCATCACTTTACTGCAAAGATACCATAAAGACAGGCATTATGTGGTGTTAACATTTAACAGCCATAACTTAACTTTGAAAAGACTTTCCAGGCCAAGTCACAGTGAATTGTTTCTCTCTGGGCGTTTAATCCTTGGCTCACATGCTGCAGAGCAAGGCTATTTGCAGAAAAGATAGAGTGCTAAGCAGACAGACAGACAGACCTGTCTGTCAGCTCCAGAGAGTAATCCCTTGAAATACAACCTTAAAGAAAGTATTTAAAAGGAAAGCATGAGACAGGGCCAGCAGACAACGTAGTTGACTGTCACAAAGGAATGCCAAGCATCCACCTCCCGGGACTGACTCTGTGCCCTGAGGAGCCACTTGTGAACCTCTGCATGTGATGCTCCTGGCAGCTTGGGGGGGGGTGGGCAGCGTTCATAGAGTCATAGAATGGGTTGGGTTGGAAGGGACTTTAAAGATCATCCAGCTCTAACTCCTCTGCCACGGGCAGGGACACATTCCACCGGCCCAGATTGCTCAAGTTCCATCCAACTTGGCCTTGAACACCTCCAGGGAGGTTGATAGAGCACAGAATGTGATTTTTGATCACACTGAGTGATTCTGTGCTCCACAACCTCCCTGAGCAACCCATGCCAGTGTCTCACTACCCTAACTGGAAATAATTTCTTCCTAATCTCCAGTATCAGTCTCGTCTCCTTAAGATCAACCAATTTCCTCTCATCCTATCACCACAAGCCCTTGTCAATAGTACCTCCCCAGCTTTCTTGTAGATCCTTTTCCAGCACTGGAAGGCATGATCAGATGTGATCAGTTGTGAAGGGTGAAAGCCACTAAGAGACTCAGACACAGTCAGAGCATCAGCTCAGATCCACCTTAGGCACCAGCACGCAGTGGGCCAGAAGGTACCCAGTCAAGATGCTCCACATTCCAGCAATCCACACTCTGCCTGGGCTCCAGAGCTCACCTCAGCACAGAGACACCCAGATGAAGATCCTGGATCTGAAGAGTGATCTGGTCAGAGGCTTTCCGAGGAAACAGTTTCCCTGTGCTCCTCACTGCTTCAAGGTATAATCAAAAGCTGTGTGTGACAAAATCAGATTGTGCCCCTTTAGGAATGAGGACCCAGAGGTACAAAAGAGGGATGACTCAGAGGACAACCTCTTTGGAAAGGGTGCTGGATCCTCTTGCTTTGGGCTATGAATCAAAATTTCACTCCTGGGGAGGAAGGAGGAAAATTCTCTGCTGACGGAGCAGGCCAGGGAGGAAGTTATTAATATAACCACAGGGTCCTGCCTCCCCTTCCTTAGAGCAGCTGCTGCAGGGCATAGCTGGGATGAGCAATGAGAGCTATTGATCCAGGGGAGCCCTCTGCTCTCCCATCTGTCCACCTGCAAGGCAGGAGGGACCAGTGCTCCATGTTTCACAAGCCCTGAGAAAAAGGAGTAGGCAGTGCAGGCACCTCCGGACTGTCACTCCCTATCTTAATTAGGACTGTCAGCTTGCCTTGCATTTGTGGCTAATTCATTATTCTGCCTCGTAGCTGGGCTTCTCGTTGGCACCAGAGCCTGCTGCAGGGACAGGGTATCCATTTCACCAGCTCCCCCCTGCCATGCTGTTTGTTTGTGCTTGCCCTCAAGACTCACACAACAGGAAACGTTTGGTGAACGCTCAGGAAAATAATGACCAGGATTATCTGAGAGCCATATCAAATAGATTTGGGCCAGAAACGGACTCAGCTGCTGCAAAACCTATTAGCAGCAGCTCAGGTTTCCTGTGTACCAGCAGGTTAGGGGGCAAGCACTTGAACGCTGCCCACAGCTTGTGGTTAATTACTGTTTGCAGAGCTCCCCTCTGCAGTTATGCTTGACAAAATGCCCATAAAGACAAAAATGAAATACTGGCCAGGTTTGGATGGATGCCACCTGCTTTTCTATCCCTTCTTCCCCCACTGGCTGCCAGAAAAACTGGAAAGACAGAACAGAGTCGGTGTGGTGCAGAGTTCTTGTGCTCCATACAAGCTCACGAGGAGAGGCTGAGGGAGCTCGGGTTGTGCAGCCTGGAAAAGAGCAAGCTGAGGGCAGACCTCATTGCTGTCTGCAACTTCCTTGAGTCCAACCACACCTTCCTTGGTGCAATGTGAGGCCATTTACTCTCACCTCACTCTATCCTCCTTTCAGAAGTTGTAGAGAGCAATGAAGTCTCCTCTCAGCCTCCTCTTCTCCAAACTAAACAACTCCAGTTCCTCAGCTGCTCCTCACAAGACCTGTTCTCCAGACCCTTCACCAGCTTTATCATCCTTCTCTGGACCTACTCCTGCAGCTCAATGTGCTTTTTTTTTGGAGTGGAAGGCAATTCTCTAGCCGAAATATTTGAGCTGTTATCTCTGTGTGCTTGTATTAATTCCCATTTCTTCTGGTGTGGTACAGGAGCAATGAGGTCTGGGGACACCTTGAGAGTGGGAGACATGATTTTGGTGAAGATATTCCAGACTGATTTCCATGTATCCATCTCTGAGACCCTGCTCAGGACTCTGCTGTCCATCCCATCCCACTATGTGACCCCAGAATCATAGCCATAATTGAGAAAGTCTAAAAACTCCAGCGGTGTGTAAAGAAAACCTGGAAATGTGTGGATAGTGCATAGCCAGCCCAAGTGCTTGGCTCCTTCACCACCTCTGCAGCCCCAGATAATGTAACAGGTAATGGGTTGAGGGTCATGACCTGGGCTGGACATCCACTGCTGACCTCTTGTGACCCAAAGGTTGAGAGTGACTAAAGCAGAGATTTATGCCTTGTTAATAATAGAACTGAGCAATCAGTACAATTGCATCCATGCCCTGCGTTCATTAGCAGCCAAGGCAGCAGTGTCCAGGCTTTGCTTTCTTCCAGAGTGGGCAAAAGGAGGACTTGGGGCTGAATTCAATCACTCCTCCAGAAAATGAGGCCATGCCCAGGCCAGGTAGGACCCAGTGCCCCAGCCTGGTGGCTCTGAACAGGCATATGGGGGTCCAGGGATGGTGAGATGTTATGTGTCCCTCAGATGTTGAGTGTTGCCTCACTCAAGCATGAAGAACACCAAAGGTTTTTTTTCCTCTTGAGAATAAGATTTGGGTTTAATTAGGTTCAGCCTGGATACTTTGGATTATTTCTCCCACCTAAATTCCTGCTTCTTTTCATCAAAGATCCTGCAGAGTAGGATTATAGGTAGGACTTTGTGATCCTGAGGGGCTTTTCCAACAAGAAGGGAGAAAGACTGATGGGGCAGGAGAAAAAGTAAACCCAGCAGGGATGGAAAGAAGAACAATGCCATGAGATAGAGACAAAGACACAAACCAATGTGGAGCCCACCCCCTGATGGCAGTGATGGTACCATTGGCACCATTGCTGCTGGGGCAGGCACCGGGCAAGTCCCAGCCTGGACTGAGCAGCAGATGGGAGATGGATTCAGGAGCTGGATTCTGGAACTGGTTTTGGGAACACAAGGATCAGGATGGAAGGCAGAAGTGACAGAGTCCTGCTGGGACAGCAGCCAGGGAAGAAGAGACTTGACCCTGGGGATCCCTCAGCTTGCTCCTGAAGATGCCATCCATGGGCTGCAATCCCTTGTTGGGCAGTTGAGGGCCCCTTATCCTGTCTGCTCCTCCCTGCAGGTGCCAGCTCTGACTTCCTGCCCCCCCAGGGTGTGGCACAAGCTGTGCCAGTGCCCTTGGTGTGCCCAGGAGCACCCTTGGCAGGAGCTGTGCCCAACAGCTTCTCCCTGCTAGCAGCACCCTCTAACTCTGCACAAAATGCCTCAGGGAGCAGAGCCTGAGCTGAAAACTGACCTGAAGAGAATGAGTTCTGTTCTAGCTCAGACCAGGACATGCACATGGAAAAAGGCTGAAACAAATCCCTATCTGATTGCTTATTTATTTGTCTATCCAAACCATCATGTCTACTGGAAATCATTGGGGGAAGCACAGGGCAGGATCAGCTCAGCTACTGAGATTCTGTCATCAATTATTCAAAAACATCTTCCAGGGGATTCACAAATAAACAAATAATTTTAAAAGCGTCTCTGCTTTAACTTTTGTGGGGAAGCAATTCTGGGGAGGCAGTGGGGCCAGCACAGCAGCTCCCAGGGGCCTGGCTCAGCATCCCTGCAGCTCTGCCCTCTGGGTCCCGCAGCCTGCACACATCACTGCCAGTCCCTTTCTCAAACTGCTCCTCTCCTGGTAGCTGTCATCAGGGGAAAAAAAACATGCTATGTGCTTTGTGTGCAGAGCTCTGCCATGGAACAGACTGCAGGGAAGCTCCCAGGAGTGAATCTTGTCTGGGGCAGGGTTTTCCCCAGCAGGTAAAGGAGGCGAAGGCTGAGTGGTGATGGGCAGCTGCCAGCCTGTCTGTCACCAGCAAATGAAGAGCTCCAACCAGACCTGCAGAATCCTATCTGTGAAACATCAGCAGTTTACTCCTGCCAGGGGACCTGGCTGAGGTTAATCTGTTGCCATGAAGGATTTATGAAGGCAGTGGCATGCCTGGGGAGGAGCAGCCCACTCGGAAACCCTCACACCCCACTGCTGCCAAAGCAGGAACCCTCCCATCAGCCTGGCAGGGTTTATTTCTCTTTAACCTCCCAGTCCTGCTAACCACCCCCTGAGCTGGGGGTGCAATTAAGTTGGGTTCCCAGAGGAGCTGGGGGAGAGGGGAAGGCAAAGGGCAGTGGAAGCAGAAAGCTTCCCGCCCTGTGTCATTAGGATAACTTGTGTTTGTGCAGGTTGGATTTTACAGCAGGCCTGTCAATTAGGGTGTGAAATTTAATAACCCAATTGAGCCTCCCTCCCTCAAAGCTACATTGAAAGCTGTTGCCTGTTTGGGAAGAGGGAGAGGAGCTAGCACGAGTGGGAGGCTGAGCTGGTGGCTAGGGCAGGGGTGGGGTTCATGTAGATTTAAAAAAAGGCAAAGAAAGGGAAGGGTTTGGTCATTTTTAGGCAGGCAGTAAACACCAGCTTGGCTTGCAGAGCAGCTGATTGGATTTGGTTCAGTTTTATTCAAAGGTGGTGACAGGAGTTTGGGCTAGATGATCTCCAGAGGTCCCTTCCAATCCCCACTATTCTGGGGTTCTGGAATTCTATAACATTTTGGGTTGTTTTGGTCAGAGAAAGTTTGGGAGAGTGTGAGGGAATAGGACTTATTTGATCCCGTTGGGTTCTCTCTCCAGCAGGGAGGAAAATTTACTACTAGTGGCTGCAGCACTCAGATTAGCTCTGGAGCAACCCCTGCTGCCTACAACCACAGCCTTGCCAGGAGGAAGAGGAGGAGGATGCAACACATGTCACCAGCACCCTATCCCATGGGAAGGTGAGGGGAGAGCTTGGTCCCTGCCCAAATCCCACCACAACTGAAACACACAAGACTTAAGCCAGTAGGACCAACTGATGGTGACACACAGGAGGGTCCACTTAAACACAAGGGAAAATGTTTTCACTGTGAGGGTGACAGAGCCCTGGAGCAGGCTGCACAGAGAGTTTGTGGAGTCTCCTTCTCTGGAGACTTCCAAGACCCATCTGGATGAGCTCCTGTGTGACCTGCCCTAGGTGAACCTGCCTTGGCAGGAGGGTTGTGCTGGATGGTCTCTACAGGTCTCTTCCAACCCCTACCATTCTGTGGTTCTATGATTCCATGATCAGACTCCACCTGATGATCATAACTGCCTGGCTCTGAGATAATAACATTGCTCTGGCACAGAACTGTGAGCTCACCCCCAACACCTTGTAGCTCCCTCTCATGAAGCACTGCCTGTCAGGGGACTTGGGGACTTCTTCAAGAAGGCCACCTGAGCAAGACATCTCCATCCTTTCTAGAGCACTCTATCACTCACCTGTGAGACTTTGGCTAATGAAGCAATTTGCCCAAATGTAGCAATTCCATGCCATGTTCACATAGGCAAAGACCCAAGCTCAGGATGGTGATGGCCAAGTCACATTGGCTGTGATCCAGAGCTGACATCTTCCAGTACAGTATGCAAAGAAGAGATGACAGTTCACACTGCTTGCTGTTGAGGCTTGGTTTAGATGTAGGGAGAGAGAAGCAACAAACTGCTTGACTCACTCACTGCTGTCCTTGTCAGGGAGACAGGGCAAGTCCTAACAGGAGCTGAGGCTTCTAGAGATGCTTTGTGCATTATTTTGTTGATACCATCTCTGTGTAGCTCAGCAATAGCAGATCCACAGCCTTGGTGCTGAAGACAGCAGCTTCATTTTCACACAAGCATTCAGGTTGGCAAAGCCCCTCACAATCACCAAGGCAAACCCAGAGCCCTGCTCTGCAAGGTGCACCCTAATCATAGCCCCAAGCACCACAGTCAAACGACCTTTAAACACAGCCAGGGGTTGTGGCTCCATCACCTCCCTGGGCAGCTCATTCCATGACATGATCCCTTTCTAGCCCAGTCTATTTCTCTGAGATTTCTTCCCTCCTCACTCCAGCCACTTCCTCTTCTGGGCTGCTCTGAAGAGATCTATTCCCGGGCACCCCAGGATGGAACAAGAGGACACAGCCTCAAGCTGTGCCAGGGCAGGTTCAGGCTGGATGTTAGGAAGAAGTTCTTTACAGCAAGAGTGATTGGCATTGGAATGGGCTGCCCAGGGAGGTGGTGGAGGCCCCATCCCTGGAGGTGTTTAAGAGGAGGCTGAATGAGGCACTCAGTGCCAGGGGTTAGTTAATATGAAGGTGTTAGGTGATAGGTTGCACTCGATGATCCTAGAGGTCGTTTCCAACCTGGTTAATTCTGTTCTTCTGTGATCCAGGAGACAGATGTCTAGGGCCTGCTTGGTTTTCCTGGAGGAAAACAGCAAAAGAGAGAGTTTTGTGGTCACACCTTTCTCACCAGGCCCTGCTGAAAATACAGGCAGTGAAGCAGCAAAGCAACATTTCTGAGATTGCTTTCATGGCCAGTGCAGATGTGGTGAGATGTTTGTCCATCAGGCTATGCCATCCCCTGAAATACATGTGCAGTGTTCTGGGTATTTAATGGAATCAAGATGTAATTAGATGCAGCTTCTTTGAATGCTTTGGAAACCAGCATCACCTTGGCTCGAAGGGAGCTCTTAAATAAGATTGAGTTCCCAGGCTGAGCAAGGCCACTGCACAGATACAATCTGGGGAGGGAATCTGACCCTGCCTGCATTTCATCTGCACTGTGTTTGTATTGTATCAGCAGCTAATCTGGAGCTCAAATCTACATCTCTCTGTGTCCCTTTCAGACAGAAAGGGAAAGAAAAAAAGAAAAAAGAACAACAACAAANAAGGAAAAAAAAAAAAAAAAAAAAAAAAAAAAAAAAAAAAAAAAAAAAAAAAAAAAGCTGAACAGCTTCACTGAATGCTAAAAGAGAAGAAATTTGCTCCAGGAAGGGAATTTTAAGGCTATAAACTGCATGGCCCAGAGTGCATTTTGAAATGTTTGAGGTCTCCCATGTCCTCCAAAAACTTTAAGGAAAAAGGAGAGAAAAAGAGCCTTTGGAAGGTTTGCCATGAGACAGAAAGATTAAACTGAAGATTTGGGATGTCAATGACCTGTACACTTTTCTCAGTGGACAGCAAAATACCAGGAAAGAATCCAATCCCCTTCATCTATTCAGCCACTGGCAATGCCTGAGGTATCCTGAGACACCAAATCCACTCTGGGTCTTCTTAGCTACCCTTAGCTTAACCCCAGCTCCTTATCTTCTGACCAACAAGGCTTGATTTTCAGAGGAAATACTCTAACAAGATACTCTTGGGGCTGCTGAGAACTCAGCAGGAGATGCAGAAGAGATGCTCATAGCCTGGGGTCATGTCCCCAGCTGGTTGCTGAGGGCATCAAAGGTACAATTGAGTTTTGAGACAGACAAAGTCAGCACAGTGTTAAGCAGCAGAGCCATCAGAGCACATAACTCATTTCAAGTCCACTCAGCTCAAGTGGACTCATTGTCCACTTCCCAGATTTGGGATAAAAATTACCTTCTACCCTCCCCAGCAAAGAAAAGCTGAAGTTAAACAGCTCTAGACCAGGAATTTGAAATTCAACGAAGGGTAATTTGGTTTTTATGGGCATAGGAAAGGAAGACCTTTAAGCCCTTCACTGGGACACCCTAAGCTTGACTCCACTCCAGGCTACAGCAAGGCAGAGTCTAACCCAGTGATCCAAACCAGCATGAGGACAGGTGGCTGGGAAGGCTTCATCTCCACTCAGGAGTCACCATGTCCTTTTAGAGAGTGGTCAGGCCCCTAACTGGAAAAATATCATCTGGCACTGTGGACACAGAGCAGTCTGCCATGCTGAGAAGTACATTGAGCAAAAATATTACCTATTGCCTTCAAAAAGAACTGTCAGGGGTTTGCTCCAGAGAGGAGAAATCCTAAACATTTCCCAGGGGTAGGAAAAAACAGAACAAAACAAAACAGTTTTAAAACAAGGGTCTTAATTTCATAATATTTGCAAGTAACTCCAAGGAGTCAAGGAAAATGGTAATAAAATGAGAACTATTGAGGATGGAAAGAAGTGGGAAAGGCTGAAGGAGACTTGGAGGACCTGCAGGACCCTTGCTTGGGTAGTGGAAGGGAGGGAGAGGTTTGTGTGCAGCCGTAGCAGAGGCTCTGCTATTACTCTCTGCAAAGTGAGGGTGCTCACTGAGTTTGTGGGTGTGTTACTGAGAGTTCTCCAGCCTGGAGAAGCTTTGAACTTCCCCTGAACCCCCGCCCTGGGGTGAAGCCATCTCTCTGTCATCCTCAAAGCACAGGTGACCGAGAAACAATCTACTTCTCCTCCTCTTCTCTCCATCCTTCTTAACCTGCCTGTTCTCAAGTTGCCTGCTGTGCCATTTATGACAGATATAACCTGCCTTGGCACTGACACTCGGATTTCACTTAAAGGTTCATCTCATTATTAATGACAAGATCAATATTAGCCAAGCCACAGTAAGAGCTCTCCCCATCCATCCTGCCCCTTACCTTCACCTGCTCCCTTGCTTCTCAAGGGTATTCACCTCAGTGCTGGCAGGAGAATCACCTTCTTCTGGGGATGGTTCAGTCCTTCTCTGACAGCTGCTCTGACATATTTTTCCTGAGCCTTGAAACCTGAGTGAAAAGGCTCAGCAGTGGAATAAGCCACAGGCTGGGCTCATGGCAGTGACCTGGCTCAACTCTCCCACTACAATTAGGCAATGGTGCTGCAGCCAAGCCTGATTCGGGTTGCTTTGCTCCAGTGAAGTGATGTCTATCACCCCTAGCATGGTCCTCTCATTGCTGCAAACCACTCCAACCTTCAGGGTTAAAAGTTAAAAAAAAACCAAAAAAACCCAACAAAACCAGGGACTTGGACATAGTTTATGGCAAAATGACTTTAAGCTATTCTATCCCTTCCTTACATGAAGATGGGAGGCCACCTTGGAGTGGCCTTGCAGGATCTGAAGGGAGCTACAGGGGAGGGACTATTGACAAGGTCTGGTAATGACAGGATGAGGAGGAATGGGTTTGAACTGGCAGAGGGGAGACTGAAACTGGATGTTAGGAGGAAGGTGTTTGCAATGAGGGTGGTGAGACACTGGCACAGGTTGTCCAGGGAGGTTGTGGAGCACAGAAGTCTGATTTCCTGCCAAAGCAGAGTCACCTAGGTCAGGTCACACATTAACATATCCAGGTGGGTTTTGAAAGTCTGCGAAGAAGGAGACTCCACAAGCTCTCTGGGCAGCCTGCTCCAGGGCTCCAGCACCCTCACACCAATGAAGTTTCTCTTCATGTTGATGAGGAACTTCCTGTGTTCCAGTTTGCAACATTCCTCCTTGTCCCATCACAGGACACCACTGAAAAGAGCCTGGTCCCATCCTTCAGGTGTTTATAAACACTGATATGTTCCCACCTCAGCCTTCTCTTTCCCAGACTGAACAGCCCCAGGGCTCTCAGCCTTTCCTCCCCAGACAGATGTTCCACTCCCTTCTTCATCCTTGCTGCCTCCACTGGACTCTCTCCAACATATCCTAGTCCCTCTGGAAAACTGTCTCATACCAAACTGCACTTTTACCACTCAGGGCCATGCACATTTATATTAAACTTCCTTTTAGCTTTGACACTGTCTATTAATCCATTTCTTCTAGACCTGTGCCTTAACAAACACCAAACCTCAGGTCACAAAGTGCAGCCAGGCCACTGCAGGGCAACACCTTCACTACAGGACACCAACTTCCCATTATACAGCCTGCAGATGTGCACTGACTGATCTCCAAACTGGCATTTTTATTTATTTCCCACCAGGGGACTCATTAATCATGGAGAAATAAGCCAATTAAACAGATGATAAAGCATATGTGTCAATAGATGAGGCTGGTGGTTACTTTACTCTACCTCCCCAAACAAAAAAGCTGGTAAATAAATCCATTTGTGATCACACAGGACCTTTTAAAATGCATAAGGAAGCAGTAACTGTTAAGCAGTGGGTTGAAAAGGAATCTCTTGCCAGCATTAGCACCATGCACACACAGACACATAGGCACACAGACACACAGACAGACACACAGACACAGAGACACACAGACACAGACACACAGACAGACACAGACAGACACACAGACAGACACAGACAGACACACAGACAGACACACAGACAGACACAGAGACACAGAGACACAGACACACAGACACACAGACAGACACAGACAGACACACAGACACAGACACACAGACACAGACACAGACACACACAGACACAGACAGACACAGAGACACAGACACAGAGACACACAGACACAGACACACAGACAGACCACTCCAGACACACAGACACAGACACAGACACACACAGACACAGACAGACACAGAGACACAGACACAGAGACACAGACAGAGACACAGACACAGAGACACACAGACACAGACAGACAGACACACAGACACAGACACACAGACAGACACACAGACACACACAGACACACACAGACACAGAGACACACAGACACAGACAGACAGACACAGACACACAGACACAGACAGACAGACACACAGACACAGACAGACAGACACAGACAGACAGACACAGACAGACAGACAGATGCTGCTGTCGGGGCTGTGGCTGCAGGGCAGGGGTGGGTCAGCTGCACAGATTGCCAGCACACAGCCTGCTCAGTCCCTGTGACCTGCTCCAGGCACGGGCAGGTATGTGCACGCTCAGCTGGTTACCTGGGATGAGCTTTTACCTGCAGCAGCAGGGAAAGGTGCCCAGAGCAGACCACGCAAGATGTTTCTATCAAGAATATGAGTACCCATAGGAGTTGAAAAGATTTCTGAGTGTCTTGAATTGATTTCCTTTCTTGAACCTGCGCAGCAAGCTCACCAGCCTGCAGTTCAGGAGAGCAGACTGTGAACTCATAGAATCAGAGGATTGGTTGGGTTAGAAAACACCTCTAAGGTCACCCACTCCAATCATCAACTCAGCACCACCTTGGCCATTAAACCATGGCCCTAAGTGCCATGGGCACACATTTCTTGCACATCTCCAGGAGTGGGGACTCCACCACCTCTCTGGGCAGCCTGTGCCAATCCCTGACCACTCTTGCAGCAAAGAGGTTTTTCCTCACCTCCAACCTAAACTTCCCCTGGCACAATTTCAGGCCATTACCTCTCATCCTGCCATCTGATACTAGGGAGAAACGACTGACCTTAAGGACCTCCTTAGTTGGGTACTGTGGAGTAAAGCCCTGGAGAGGAGAGGGGCTGAGTGGTATTCAAGGATCACCTCCTCCAAGCCCAGGAGCAATGCATCCCAACGAGGAAAGTGGGCAAGAATGCCAGGAGCCTTGCAGAGATGAGCAGAGGGCTCCTGGATGCTATTAGCTGCAAAAATAAAGCCTATGAATGGTGGAAGCAGGGACAGGCAATCTGGAAGAATGTAAAGAAGTTGGCCAAACAGCCAGGAATCAGATTAAGAAAGATAAGGCCTAGTGAGAATTAAATCTGGCCAGGGACATCAAGGCTAACAGGAAAAGCCTCTGTAAGTATGCAGTGGCAGTGATTTCAAAGTAAAGCACAGTAGATTTAGATTGGACATTAGGAAGAGGTTCTCTACTGTGAGGCTGGTGAGACACTGGGACAAGTTGCCCAGAGAAGTTGTGGACACCTCATCCCTGGAGGTGGGCAAGGCCAGGATGTCTGAGGCTTTGAGCTACCTCATCTGCTAGGAGGTGTTCCTGCCCATGGTAGGGGGTCTGGAACTGGATAATCTTGAAGGTCCCTTTCAGTTCAAGCCATAGTATGATTTTCCACCCAACCAGTCTCTGGAAAGAAGCAGAAAGACCATGTCCTGTGTGTACCTTTCTTATATATCACTTTTCTCCTCTCCTCTCCTCAAAAGCCATGCTGGAAAACCCCTGAAACAACCCAACCCAACCAAGCAGCAGCTCAAGTCCCCTTTGCCCACGTTCTCAGACCTCCAAGAAACCGAGGCCAGGCTAAACAGCTATGCCATAAGTGAGCTCTGATTGCATTAGAGGCCATTACTTTAGGGCTGCGTGCTCCAAAGCTGCCTGTCCCTTGCCCAGCAGTGATTTACTGGAGCACAGTGACCTCATGGCAGGCTTGGTGGGCAGGGTGGACCTTCCATGGCCCATTCCAGGTGGTGGTGGTGAGGGTCCATCTGCGAGGTGCAGGTTGGTGGTGTTGAGGATTGCCCTCAGCATCGGAGGAGAGCCTGCAGAGCCATCAGCAAATGCCCTGTGTGAGGTGAGACAGAGGGGGGAAGCAGTGCCACACGAATGGCCTCTGCAAGCCCAGCTAAAGCACTTATCTGTTCCTGCTCACCCTGCAGGCCCTGGCAGTTTATGAAGCAGCTGTCTGGGAGGAAATTTAGTGGACAATTAAAAGTGCTGACTTTCAAGCGGCGCTCTCGAGGTGGACTCTGAAATTATTGGGTGTGAAATGCAAATAGATTTAACAGTTTTACTGCTGTTTATATGACGTTCACCCATTCCCAGATCTCTTTTCTTCTTCTTACCTCCCCTCCCTTTGCTCTGATTTTAAAGCCTCCCAACTTTCACAGATTTTAACAATCTCAGACCCATGCAGTAAAACCTGAAGTATGCTCCAAGGCTGAACAAACCCAGAGCAGGAACAAACCCAGAGAAGTGGTGTGTGCAGGGTGGGGAAAGTAAATTCTATGCCAACCCCCTAACAAAATATTAATTTAGAAATAAGCTGGTAATTACATTTGGCTTGGGGACTGCCCTACCATACTCTGAGGCTGTTCTTATTCAATAAGCTATTGGCCAGTACCCAACAAACCTCCTACTTAAATAATCCCAAGCTGACCAAAGTAGCTGCTCCTCAGTATTAGCAAAGCTTTGCTTGAGGAGAGATGTGGCAAACCCAGAGAGTGGAGGTGGGTCAGGCTTTGGGCAAATCTTATTCTCATGGATGTTCCCACGGAGCACAGGTTTGCCCAGATGCTCCCCTGAGGTTCAGCACCATCTACCAGGGCTAAGATGGAGTTTTTATGAGGTTTTATTCCCCACCTGCTGCATTCCATTAATGACCAAAGCAGTCCAAGGCTTAATTAAAGATTAACTGTTAAGATCAGTAGAAGCAAGATTGTCTCAGGTTGGCCATGTAGGGCCTTTGAAGAGGCATGAAGGGATGAAGAATAGTGGGAAAAGGGAAGTGAAGCAACCCCCTCCAGAGCCCCCAGCACTGCAGAATTAGGACTGTCATGCCTTTTGGCTTCTTAGTTTAATCAAGGGCAAGTATCTATTACTCCTGCCTACCTCCTCTTGGATCTTGCTTCATAAAAGCTGCCACTGAAATGCTTGCTACTGAGAGAGATTTTCTGTGCTACTTGTTGTGCCCGTAAATCTGCTGCTGGGGAGGGATATTTGCTCCTCTGGCATTTCAGGCTGCTGTATGAAGTCCAATATATCAAAACAACTCTAATCTCCACCTGGTTTGGAGACAGCTCCACACATTCATTGTTTATCTTGCTCTTTCTGTGCTTGTGACCTTCATTATCTTCCACGAAGGAGATCAACATCCTCCCCTACCAGATTCTTCCATCCCTATCCTGTCTGTGAAATAACATTTGGTACTGCATAAAACTTTCCAGAGCAGAGTTGCTGCATCACGATTGAGGGTGCAGTGCCTGTGTTAGCATGGTCAGGTAGGTGCTTAGAGCCACACATCCACCTGCTCCTCGGTCATACCACCACCATCACCTCAGCCTGCACCATTAACTCTAATAAAAATACAAACCCACACTGGAGTCCTACAAAACTCACCCATTGGCCTCCCTGCCCTGTCCTGAACTTGACTGGCTTTGCTGGATTTCTTTCTCATCTCACTCTTTGAGTGCAGCCCAGATGGGAGAGATCCAGCAAACAAGAGGTTAAGCAAAGCCATAGATTTAGTCTCACCAAGGGGCTCACTTTCCACTGTCCCTCCTCTGCTCTAGATGTGCCCCAGCTATGGTGAAGACCTGAACTGCTCCTCCAGGTGTCACAGGTACAGCACACTTCACCCAAATCAGGCTGCAGGAAATGCACCATGTCAGTCCCTGCAGCTCCTCTCTTGTGTTCCACCTAACCATCTGGAGGTGCCTGCAGCAGGTATGCTCTGGCCCCAGATGTATCTGACAATCATCAGTCACTTGCCAACCATCCTCCCACTCTGCAACTGGGGACAAGCAGAGAGCAGAGACTCTGTGACTCTGCACACCTCTGGTGGTGCCATGGACTGGGAACAAAGACTAAGCAGAGCAGTGTTAAGAGCATTGCTGCTGCTTTGAAGTGCTCACTTAGCTGCTGCTTGCATAGGGTCAGTGGAGGCTCTTTGCCCTTATGTGGCAATGTGATAACCTGAAGTCATCCCAAACAGGGCTGCAGTTCCCAACCCCCTAAATCAGAATGAAACTAAGATTACAGAATGGTCAGCACAACCATAAGCCAAGTCTGGAGCTCGTCCTGCACACCATGGTACCTCTAGAATCATTTCCCAGGGAGCTTGTGCTTGAGCAAAACCAGTGGGGATGGAAAGAGAGTAGGGCTCCTGATAAATACAAATATAGGTAGAAAAATATATTTATATCTGCATATTATTATTTTGCTGTGAAACATCAGTTCTTTATCTGTGTTCCCTAGTGCCCCATCTAGCAAGACTAGGTTGTAACACATCTCATTGGCTTCTTGGAGGGGGAAAAGAAAAAAAAGAACAAAAAATAGAAATAATTTTAAAAGTAAAAATAAGATAAAGAAAAATAAAAAGGAAAAGAAAAATTAAAAGGGAAAGGGAAAGCAGGAAAGAGGGAAAGGAAAAGGAAAATAAAAAGAGGGTAAAAGAAAGGATGAACGGGGAAAAGGAAAGGAAATAAGAAAATAAAAATAAAAGGAAAAAAGGACAGGACAAAAAGGTCTTTTCCCTTTTTTCCATTTTGCATTTCCCAGTTCCCAGGAAAAACTATTTGCAAACCACAATCATGTTTGCACTGCATGCAATTTTCTATTAACCAGAACAAATTAATACAAACTTGAGGTCATGGTCCAAATGCTGAAGAAAGGAAAGGAAAGGAGGCCAGAGCAGAGCTGAAGGGTTTCTTGAGGCATGAGATTTCATAGCTGCTGAAATGGCAAAAGTCTGAGCCTGTATCGTGGGCTGGGGACAGCCACACTCTGGGATGGGCTTGTAAGCTCCAAGAGGATTTCTAGATGGGATATCACAGTGAGTAAAGGACATGGCTGGATCCACAGGCAGGAAACCAAGGAAATGCAAGTGGAGTTTTGGGGAAGAAATGGGGGGGGCAGAAGAGAAAGGAAATCACAGACAGGTTGTGTTTGGTCTTTCTGGACCAGTGTTTAATAGGAAGACACCCAAGGCACTCCCTCTTCTCCCTTCTGAGGTCCAGGTTAGATGTGCCCCAAGAGAGAAAGCTGGCAGCAAAGAGGTAGGATCATGGCATCATTTAGGTGGGAAGAGATCTTTAAGTTCGTTGAGTCCAACCACTGACCCAGCACTGCCAAGCCTGATGCTGAACCATGTCTGTCAGTCGACATCTACACAGCTTTGAAACTCCTCCAGGGATGGGAACTCCACCACTGCTCTGGGCAGCTTGGGCCAGGCCTTCAAAACCTTTTTTGGGAAGAAATCGTTCCTCATGTCCAACCTACACCTCCCCTGGAGGTGAGAAACAGCTGGCAACAAGCAGGAGTGGAAGGCAGAGCTGGGTGGGTAAGGCCACTTGTACAAGGCTATTTCAGCAGCCTCCAAAGACTTTGCTCCACACATCACACTGACTGATTTCATTTGGACATTTATATTAAAGTACTAATTGTATTATATATAAATGCTGACATCCTATTAATACATTAATAGCTTAATAGTGTGGTGCAATGTAACAGTCACTATCAAACGGATGGCACTGGCAGTGCACATGCCACCAGTGTGAGCCACATCACAAATGAAGCTTCTTGTGGCCCCAGACATTTGGAAAATTTCTTTCCTCCTCCCATTTTGTCTGTTCCTTCCAGGTTGGGTTCAGCCCAAACTGTCTCAAAGAGAGATTCAAGGAAGACAAAAAAGCTTTTGGGTTGACTTCTAGCAATTGCACAGCCCCACACATCCTCCCTTATGACAGGGCAGAAGGTCTGTCCCTTCAACCTCATGTCAAATGTGTGGCCATTTTCACATCCTTCTCTCATTTTCAGCTCCATGTTTTTGGGTTCCCTTCCCCCATGCTCCCTCCAGCCCATCACACCCCACAGAGCACACAGTGTAAAGCTCACAGAGTCACAGCACCATGCAGGTTGGCACCAAGCCCAACCTAGAACCCTTCTCTACAAGATTCACCTTCAACCATAGCCCCAGGCACCACATTCAAACCACCCTGAGACACCTCCAGGGTGGGTGACCCTGGGCAGCTCATTCCAGCCCCTACCACTCTCTCCATGAAAAACTTTTTCCTAATGTCCAATCTAATCCTCCCCAGGCTCATCTTGAGGCCATTCCCCATTGTTCTGTCTCCAGTTGCCTGTGAGCAGAGCTCAGAGCAGCCTCTCCACAATGTCCCTTCAGGTAGTCCTAGGTCCACATTCATTGCTCTGCTGAGGGCACCAAGAGGAATGGGAGGCACAGCAACTGCTCACTGTGAGAAGCAGAAAAGTTCTGTCCCAAACAAAAAAAATCAACAAATCTGAAAAATGTTTTGGTCTTTGTCTGAACTCCTGGTAACAGCTGCCAGGATTTATGGCAGAACTTTGCTGTAGCTCAGCACCCACTAACACTAATTGTTTGTGAGGGTCTAGAGCTGTTCTG
Source organism: Psilopogon haemacephalus (assembly GCA_013396835.1). Lineage (NCBI taxonomy): Eukaryota > Metazoa > Chordata > Aves > Piciformes > Megalaimidae > Psilopogon > Psilopogon haemacephalus. The sequence continues at coordinate 146,732 of VWZI01007636.1, forward strand.
AAAGGAGCTCCTCTCCCATCACATGGCAAATATGGTCACAGAATGGAAAAGAAAAAACAGAAATGTGTTTGAGCCTCTTGGCTTTTGGAAAACAAAACCTAGCTTTAATTTTTTTTTCCCTTTTCAGTTAAATCCTTTAAAATCTGCTGCCAAACCTCTAGAGCTTCAGCATTTGTTTAAAAAAAAAAAAAACAACAAAAAAACCCCAAACCCCAACAATCGGGTTTTGAGGTATTCTTTTGCCAAAAAAAAAACCATTCTGGGGCAAGCAGATGCTGCCTGCAAGAATTGAAAAAGTCACCTTGTCACGAGCACAATCTCCCTTCTTCAGGGCCCTTTATGCCTGAAAGTATCCAAACAGCTCTGCCAGGGACAGCCACATGGTGACTGCTTCTTAGCAGGATGAGCCTTCCCAGAGCAGCTCCTGAGGCTTCCTGAATTTCTGATCATACCAGGGCTTGGCAGGTCCCAAGCCATAAGATCCACCTCTATCCTGGTGTGCAGTGGTGCTCCTCAAGTGCCTTCTTCCTTGGGTGCTGTGCCTCTGTTGTGTAAATATATCTTTCCTCAGCAGGACGTTGTGGTTGCTTGAAGGAGCTGGAAGACATCAGAGCATCACGTTCCAAGCTTGGCATTGAACAAGAAGCCACCAGAATTAAATCAAAGTGATTCTTTCTGGCAGGCAAAGTAAGTGTAATGAAAATTCCAGCCTTGATCCTCTGCCAGTGGTAGGCAGCAAATTGAGTGCATGCCTACCACTCCCAAACTGAAGTCCCTCAGCCTTGCCCGGGATGCCAGCTACCAGAAGTACAAAAGATGAAAACAGTCTGCCAGACACAGCAGACCAAAATGCTCTCTTCATTAAGAGGAGCTTATTACTTTCTTCCAGCTCCACCCATGAGTGAATCCATCCTGCTCAATCTTGTTGGGACTAATGAAAGGAGCTTCACTGCTCACAGTGACCTTGGCATTCCAGGAAAGCTTCTCAGATCTCTCCTTAGGCCACCACGACCTGCCCTGGCTCTCCCTCAAAAATGCACATTCTTTCCAACTGCAAAGGACAAGATCTCTGCAGTTGCAAAGGCAATACCCAGCAAGGCTGGTTGGAGAACCATAGAGTCATGGAACCATGGAGTTACAGAATGGTTTAGGTTGGAAAGGACCTTTGAAGGTTATCTAGTCCAACCCCTTTGCCATGGGCAGGGTCAAAGAATAATAGAATGGTCCAAGATGGAAGAGACCTCCAAAGCTCATCCAGTCCAACCCCCACTGCAGCCAGCAGGGGCATCCTCCACTAGATCCTCACCTTGAATACCTCCAGGGAAGTGACCTCAACCACCTCCCTCAGCAACCTGTTCCAGTGTTCCACAAACTTCATAGTAAAGAACCTGTTCCTCTCAATCTGCTCTTTAGTTAGAAGCCAATGCCCTCATCCTGTCCCTGCAAGCCTTTGCAAACAGTCCCTCTGCAGCCTTCTTGGAGCCCCCTTCAGGTACTGGCAGGCTGATATTAGGTCTTCCCAGGGCCTCCTCTTCTCTAGACTGAACACCCCCAGCTCCTTCTTGCCTGTCCGCGTAGCAGAGGTGCTCCAACCCCCTAATCACTTCTGTGACCCTCCTCTAGACCTGCTCCATCAGGTCCTTGTCCTTCTTATATTGAGGATGCAATAGTCCAGGTGAGGTCTCGCCAGAGCTGAAACCTGCAAGTACATCAGGTTAGAAAACCAAGGACAAGGAGAATCATAAAGCCCTTAAAATTGGGAAAGGCCTCTAAGATCATCAAGTCCAACATGTCCAGGGATGGTGACTTCACCACCTCCCTGAGCAGCCTGTTCCAGTGCCTGACCACTCCAGCAGTAAAGACAGAATCATAGAATGAACCCACATCCCCAGGAGGGGAGGAGAATGACCTTGGAGAGGCATCAGGTCCACCAGGCTGGACTGCTTTCTCTCACTCTGAAAGTCCTGACTAAGATCAGTTATTCAGAGGGAGTGAAGCTGCCTCTCTCTCTGAAGCAGAAGCACCTGAATGGTGCATGTGGCATGCACACTGCAGCTGGTGCTGTAGGCTGTGTCAGGCTGCCTGATGCACCAGCCCAGACAGCTGCCTCTCTGCTAATGGCAGAGGAGCCACGGCCCAAGCACTGCAGACAGTAAGGAGCCTCAAATATACACCCGACACCCCAAAAACAGAGGCATCACAGCAGTCATTACAACTGAGTGGAGAATTTGTCTTTGAGAGCAATATGCAGGTCACCTGCCTTTGGATGATGGCATGCTGAGATCTCCCATCTCAGTGATCAATCCCCTCCACCCCAGGCCTCTTCCTGTCCTTCATCTACCTGAAAACACAACCACAGAGTGCTTGTCCCAACACCCACTCCCACGGTGCTCACCTGAGCCCTGGGTCTGGCCCAAGCCATTTGATGGGAGAGGAAGAAAGGCAAAACCTTTAGTTAGTTGGAGAAAACCATTCTTTGCCTTCAGAAAACAATTCTTTGCCTCCGCAACCCTTCTGCCTCCTGATCAACTCCACAGAGGCTACAAGGATTGCTCCAAATTAATAGAAATCAGGTTTAAAAGCAAGCTTTTTCTGCTGGCAGCTATAAGCTTGGGAATATTGCTGTAGTACTGGATTCAGGGGGTGGGGAGGGGGTTTCAAATGGCTGTTGCCTATTTGCTTTGCGACTGCAGAGAGAGCAAGGTTAGATCAGCACTGAATGCTTCTGAAGGTGCTGATGGGCTGAACAAGAAAGAGAGGCTTGGAAAAGGCTGAACAAAAGAAGGCTCTTTGAGCTTTTTGTCTGAAAGTTGTCTGTTGAACACCCCCTTCAGAAAGCAGCAGCAGCAGCTGGCCTTCAGCTATACATTCATCTCAAGCAACGTGGCCATTTAATAATTCATGTCTATAAGTGCCTGGCTATGAACATGCAAAATGAAATATTAAATAGAGTGGCTACCAAGCGGGAGGACTCCTGAAAGGGAGGGAGTCAGAGCCATGCCATGCCCTATTCCCAGGGAACAGCCCCAGAGATGTAGAGCAGAAGGAATCCAGGATGCCATTGGCTCTCCTGGGCATGCTGCTGGCTCCTGTTCAGCTGCCACCCAGCACCCCCAGGTCCCTCTGCCTGGCCGCTCTCCAGCCACTCTGTCCCCAGGCTGTAGCACTGCCTGGGGTTGCTGTGGCCAAAGTGCAGAACCTGGCACTTGGCCTTGTTCAAACTCTGGACTGCTCCCATCTGTGCAGCCTGCCCAGGTCCCTCTGCAGAGCCTCCTGCCCTCTAACAGCTCCACACTTGCTCCCAACTTGGTGTCACCTGCAAACTCACTGATGCTGGACTCAAACCTTTCATCCAGATCATCAGTGAAGGTGTTAAACGGCTGTGCCCAGCACTGATCTCTGGGGCACAGCACCAGTGCCATCTGCCAGCTGCCTGTGGCTCCATTCACCACCACTCTCTGTGCCCATGCAGCCAGTTCCTAACCCAGCAGAGAGTGCCCTGTCCACCTCCAGGAACAGGCACTGCCAGCAAATAACTGCAGGGGATTAGTGCTACAGGAGTGTGTGTGGTGCTCAAACACAGGCACAGGAGCATGAGAGCCCTGCAAAAGAGATGTGTCTGTCACCTGAGCTACTCTGCAGCCATTTCCAGCAGTCAGCAGGTGCTGCTCAAACTGGGGCGATTCAGGGAAAAGGAGACATCAGAGGTGTCTTCCAGCCTCAATAGTTCTATGGTTCTGCATCAGAACAAGAGGAAATGGCCTGAAATTGTGCCAGAGGAGGCTCAATTTGGATACTAGGAAAAAATTCTTTGCTGCAAGAGTGGTCAGGAATTGGAAGAGGTTGCTCAGGGGCGTCCCTGGAGGTGTTCGAGCAACCTGTGGACATGGCAGCTGGGGGACATGGTTTGGTGGCCTTGGGTTGCTTTTTTGGATTCAATGATCTTAGAGGTCTTTTCCAACCCAAACAATTCTATGGTTCTATGACCATGAGCAGAAGAAGGCATCAGGCCTGGGCCCAGGGCAGCTCTCCCTTGCTTGGATGCTGTAATTCAATTTCACACATCAGAAAATATTCCCTTGAAAGTAAGGAGAGGCTTTGGAATCCCACTTCATAACATGGGGCCAAACATTCATCTGGCTGAAATCTGCCTGAGCCCAGCCCAGCAAACTTCCACCTCACTCAGATACGTCCTGTTTAGCCTGAAAATGAGAACCCCCTTCATCTGTTTGCCCTCCAACTCCTAACTGCCCTGAATCACCCCCAGCCAACTGGGGACTTGTTATTTTCTGCGTTTACTTCCAATTCCAAGATTAAGAAAATGACTCCAGTACTATGACATCCATACAGTTAAATTGTTGATTTTCCCATGGTTCTGCCTGGCTGTGCCAAGCCAGGCAGCTTGGATCCCATCACCATATGGAACACATCTCTGCTGCACAAGACCTGAACGTGACAAGGAGAGATGGGATTTTCCCCCTGCATCCCATAAGCAACAGAACACTCTGGAAGCCTTTAGTGGGGCTGTGTTAGCAGAGAAATGACTTTCATCAGCCTTTGCAACTGGGAGCTTTAGCTCACAGCCCTCACAAAAGGTGAGGCAGAGGAACCCAAGTCATAGAATCATGGAACAGGTTAGGTCGGAAGGGAGCTCAAAGCTCATCCAGCCCCAGCCCCTCTGTGCCACAGGCAGGGACACCTCCCAACAGAACAGGTCACTCAAGGCCTCATCCAGCCTGGTCCTGAGCACCTCCAGGGAGGTTGCGGGACACAGAATCACAGAATGTGATCAAAGATTGAAGATCACATTGGGTGATTCTGTGCTCCACAACCTCCCTGGGCAACCTGTGCCAGTGTCTCACCACCCTCACTGCAAACAGCTTCCTCCTAACATCCAGTTTCAGTCTCCCCTCTGCCACTTCAAACCCATTCCTCTGCATCCTGTCATTACAATCGCTTGTCAATAGTCCCTCCCCAGCCCTCCTGGAGCCCCCTTCAGATCCTGGAAGTCCACTTCAAGGTCTCCTGGAAGCCTTCTCCTCTCCAGGCTGCAGAGCCCCAACTCTCAGCCTGTCCTCATAGCAGAGCTGCTGCAGCCCTCTGAGCATCTTGGTGGCCTCCTCTGGATTGGCTCCAACAGTTCCATGTCCTGCTTGTGCTGGGAGCTCCAGAACTGCACACAGGCTTCCAAGTCCAACAGCTCAGTGAGCTCCAGAACATCTCCTAGGTCTTAAGGATCTTCTTCACCCTCCAGGCTCATCCTGACAGGGAATATTACACATACGTAGGACTTGAGGCATTATGGAATGATCACCCCCCCATTGCCTTGGGATTTTAGGAGAAGTTCTTTACTATGAGGCTGGTGAGACACTGGAACAGGTTGCCCAGAGAAGTTGTGGATGCTTCATCCCTGAGAGTGTTTAAGATCAGGCTGGATGAGGCCTTGAGCAGCCTGGTGGCAGGTGTCCCTGGTTGGAACTCAATGATCTTGAACGTACCTCCCAACCCAATTCAGTCTATGTTTTTCCTAGGCACATCTCAGAGCTGAGGTGAAGCCTGATTCTTTTAAAGGCTCTCCAGAGCTCCAGTTCAAAGCTACCTTGCACACATTACCCCAAAGCCCTCTGAGGGTAGCAGCCTTTGCTCCATGTCCCGTTTGCATTTTCCAGTAAAGCAGCAGCAGGAGGAAGGTTTTAGCTGCAGAGAGAGTGCTTGGCACAGTGCAAAGAGCACAGAGACTGCTCTCTGCCTGGAGCTGCTGCAGCCCCTGCTCATCTTGTGTCCACCTCCCAGCAGATGACCCCTGGAGAAGAGGGCTCTGTGCTCTGCAGGCTGTGTTGCCAAGGCTGAGCAGCAGCAGTTGTTTTCACAGAGCTGGACATGCCAGAGGAGTTAACCTGAGCTGCTCTGCATTTGATGAACCAAACCTGACATTCTTTTTTTTTAATCTCCTGAGATGACCTTGATCTTACTCCTTTCCTCGTTGCTCCTGAGGATAGGTTACAGCCCTGGTTCTGGACTCTGGTTTAAGTCTCCCATGAATAACAGTGTCAGATCTATCTCAGGAATGTGGCCAGGCTGATCTCCATGCTTACTCAAGGTGACATTGATTCATTCTCTCTCTGTCTGGCCAGATTACATTATGAGAATGTGCTTCATAACATCTCTGTATATTCACCACCACCACCTGGCTCCTATCCCTGACCTCCACCTTTGGCAGCCCCTCTCGGGGGTTAGAGCTTTCTCATCAACACAACATGCAGCCAGAAGCACTCAGGCTTTGGGAATAGGCTGAGAGATTGCATTTAGAGGAGCATCAGAGGTCAGGTTTTGAACAGAGGCCCTGTCCCCGTGGTCCAACCCCTTCATGCTCACACACCAATGCAGAAACCAGGATTGCTTTCAAGCAAGGCAAAAGAATTAGAGAATCATAGAACTGTTTTAGTTGGAAAATACCTCTAAGATCATCAAAAGAGCTGGAGACAGGAGGAGCAGAGCATGTCTCTTACAACAAGAGATCAGGCTGAGAGGGCATCTTCTCATTACTGCTGTGGAGCAAGGTGGGGCTCAGTCTCTTCTTTCAAGGCACAGGACAAAAGGAAATGGCTTCAAGTTGTACCAGGGAAGGTTTAAGTTGCACATGAGGAACAATTTCTTCCCCAGAAAGGTTGTCAAGCCTCAGACCAAGCTACCCAGGGCAGTGGTGGTGTCCCCAGCCCTGGAGCGGTTTCAAAGCTGTGCAGATGTGGTGCTGAGGACCAGGGTTTGGTGGTGCCCTGGCAGGGCTGGGTTAAGTGTTGGACTGGATGATCTTCAAGGTCTTTTCCAACCAAAACAATTCCATTTTTCCAGTAGCTTAGGGGTGGGGCATCACGCTCCTGGGCCAGCTGCTGTGGGTGCCCTGCTTTAGCAGGGGGTGGGCTAAGTTCATAGATGCACTGAATGGTTTGGGCTGGAAGGGACCTCACAAATCACTAAAGTTCAGCCTCTCTGGAGTAGATGGGTAGATGATCTCTGGAGGCTTCTTCCAACATGCTGTGATTCTCTGACCATCCCCAAAGGAGAGGAATTGCATCTCCAGTGATCTGCCAGGCTTTGCTTTCAGGTCCAAACGCCTCCTATGGGACTGCAGCCTATTGCCTGTTCCTGCTCTGGGCCCTCAGTACCTGGTGAGTATCTGTGCTCAGTGCTGCAGAAGAGAAATTTCTTCTTAACCACAGAGGTGATCTATTTATAATCCCTGATTAAAAGGTGCTTAGGCAAAGGACACAGGCTTGTGAAACACGTCCAGGTCTTTGTTTTTATCAGGCTTCTGGGAAGAGCTTAAATAAAGGATTCAGCTTTGGAACAAGAAGAGAAAGCAGAGGAAAAAAGGGCAGATAGACATCTGGAGTGCTGAACAAGGCCCTCTCCTCGGGCTGACCTAGTTATGGTGTTTGGGGAGGGCACTGAAATCCTGTTCAACAGGAGGAGCAAGCAGCTGAGGGCTGTGTTCAGCCTTGGAGCAAACAAACACAACTCTCACCACGGGAGCTCTGCACTTTCCACCTGGTCTCCATCTGATCACCACCATCAAGAACTGCCAATCTCTCATCTACCATGGAAGCAGCAGCCTGCAGTGAGCCCTCGCACCCATGAGGTGCCAGGAAAGCCCAGATGCAGCATCCCCACGGCCAACTTGTGTGCCTGTGGCTGATTTATGTGCCCACGGCTGGTGGAGGGCAGCTGTGCCCAGCCCAGCCCTGCGGCTCCTTGTGCAGCTCTTGCAGGCAGACAATGGGGAGGACAAACAGACAAGCAGTGCCTCTGCCAAGGGCAGCAGCAGCCACAGCAGCCCTACCTCCCCCTGCTCCATCTGTGGCCCTGGTGACGTGAGTCTTGTGGCAGTGACACGCCACACCACAGCTTGTGTGCAAGATGCCAGGGCAAAGCTGTGATCAGCTTCTGCTCTGGATGTTCTTCACCACGGGCCAAAGGAGGTTTTGCCGGAAGCTCACAGCAGCACAGGGATGGAAGGCAGGGTGAGCCCAGCCATGCAGAGCTCCTGCCTTTGCACGGTCACTTGCTGGGGACAAGGGCTGCCAGGCTGCTCAAAAGGCTCTGCAGACCCAGGAGTATGTTGGTTTGAGCCAAAAGGTGCAGTGAGGTTCGTGCTTGGCAGGTTTTGCCCAGGCACTGAACAGAGGAAGCAGAGCAGATAAAGGCTGTGTCTGTGGGGACATGAATCTGAGGTCTGAGCTGATGCCAAAGGCCTGGGTGAGGGAATCCAAGGTAGAGGACACAAACACTGCTTTCATTGTGTGACACTGCTCAGGACAATCAGTGTCTCCAACCTAGGTCAGAGAAGCAATTCCAGCTCCCAACAAAACTCCTTTGAGCATGGAGCAGGGAAAACACTCAAAAAACCTTGGAAATAAGCTTAAAGTCTAGCTCCATGCCTGCTTCCTCCCAAATGCTGACTCAAGGGCTCATCTTCAAGAGAAATAACTGCTGAGATATCAGCACATTCCCTGCAAATCAATCCCATGCTTCAAGTTTGAAAAGCAGGAACTGAAGGTGGTGCCCTCAGGACTTTCTGTGCAGGTTGAAGTCCATCCCCAGGCTGCCCCGGGGCAAAGTGCAGGTTTGATCAGACACTGCCAAACAAAACTGCTGGGATTGGGTTTGGGTTTGTTTTTTATTTTAATGCTCAACTTTCTCTCTCTCAAGCTTGCTACTAATAACCTTTTCCCCAAACCAATTTCAATTTAAAATCCTGTTCTTTGCAGCAGAAGATGACAGCTTGAATGTTTCCTGAGACCTGGCTTTTGTTCACTTAAGGTCACACCTTGCTTCTAAAAGGCAGCATTTGGTAAAGCAAATTGCTCAGGGTATTTTGGCATGGAGCCTTACACTTGTGAACAGGAGGATAACACAGGGTGCAGAGAAGTGAGCTGAACAAAAAGGGGTGGTTAGGAAACCAGGCTTGCAATCAGTGTTTTGGCCACCATGCTGGTTCACAGAGAAATTGAATGTTTCTTGTTCAGTGCAGAACAAAGCAGGGGAAATTATCTCTGATTAAAAAAAAGAAAAAGGGGAAAAAATAAAGGGGGGCCAGAGGCATGAATTGCTGAACTGAAAAACAAAGTCAAAGGGACGAAGTCAGGGTGAAGCTGCTGGCCCCCAGCAAGAGGTCAAAGAGGAGAAAGTTATCAGGTCACAGACAAAACAAGCCTCAGCAGCTCTATCAGAGGGACCTTGGAGAGATGTTGCCTGATGTCAGTGCCAACCCCCCAGGTCGGTGTCCTTCAATTCATGACCAGCACAATTTGTACTGCTAATTTGGCTGCAAGGGATGTGCCCTCTGGACTGAGAAGAAACTCTGTGTTTGCTTGAACAGTCTCCTCTCCCTGATAAGAGCTGCCCCTGGGACAGCCCCAGCAGTCTCCTAACCAACCAGACCTCCTGTCAGTCCTCAGCAGCACCCCAAAAAACAAAGACAACTGCGGGGGCAGCAGGTCAGAAAGGGCTGAGCTTTCTCCTCCAGCCTGTACAGGATATGTAAAAGGAGCCTTTCTCCATGCCCACTGGGATGCCACAAGCTTGGGGCCAGCTTTTCCCCAAGGGGTGACAGAGCAGAGCATGGAGTGCTGCGGAGCACTCACTGCCAGGATGAGAATCAGCATTTCCTTTTGGACTAGTTTAAGCCAAAAAGGAATGTTTCATTTTGTTGGTATTGCCTGAAGTGTTCTCTTCTCAAATGGGGCTCTAAAATATCAATTTCCCTGTTAGCATATCACAGGGCAACAGCATGCCAACATGAAGGGGGTTGGAAGGGACCTCTGGAGGAGATCATCCAGTCCAATCCCCATGCTAAAGCAGAGGCACCCACAGCAGCTTGCCCAGGATCACAATGAACAGGTGGCTTTGGAAACTCTCCAGGGAAGGAGGTGTCTCTGCCTATGGTGGGGGCTACAATTGGATGATCTTTGAGGTCCCTTCCAACCTAAACCATTCTATGATTCTAAGGAGACTCCACAGCCTCTCCGGGCAGCCTCCTCCAGGCCTCCTCCTCACAGCAAAGAATTTTCTCTTTCTGTTCAGATGGAACCTCCTGGTTTCCAGTTTGTGTCCATTGACTCTGGCCCCATCCTCCTGCTCTCCACCCTTTAGCTCTTGCTGAGCACTGACACCACCTAATGGGAAGTTCCTTCTCCCACATATTCTTCCTTTCCACCTAAGACTGATCTCCTTGCAAAAAAAAGACAATGCCCCCTCCATCAAATCCCATTCCCAGCACTTGCTCCATGGCACTTTGGAGCCATTTCACCCCAGCACTGTAAATTCTGAACAAAACATCTCCACAGCTCAGTACAGCAGAGCAGGAAACGTGACCCAGGCTTGCAGGTCCTCCACCCCCAGAGCAATCTTTTCAGCTCTATCTAATGTTCCTTCTAAAAATTCTTATGGCCCCATTAATAATCTAAACA